>BSBN01001475.1:2400000-3000000 GCA_027924645.1 Cunninghamia lanceolata
CAACCTTTTGCATGAAGGCTATTATGTTTTCATCTTCATTCATCTTTAAACCCTCATATTTCACTTTCAGGCCCTACAACTTGGCTTCTTTTACAGAATCATCTCCTTCATAAATATTTTTCAACTTTTTCCCAAACTTCATTTGCAAATTCTAGATCCTTGACTTTTATCAGCTCAGTGTCAGTCAATGCACTAAATAGGGCATCTCTAGCTTTTATATTCAACTCATATTCTTTGATTTCATCTTCAGTTGTCAAACCATTTTGAGGCATGGTATATTTTGTCTCTACAACTTTCCACACTTTATAACCAAGAAAAAGGAGATGGATTTTCATTCGTACCTTCCATAGAGCATAATTTGTCCCATCAAGTTGTGGAGTTTCCTTCTTCAAAGACATCCTGGATCTTCCTCAAGCTGTTAGACATTCTTCTAAGGAACTTGGCTCTGATACCAATTGTTAATATGCATAGAACAACTGAGAGGGGGGGGGGGGGTGAATCAGTTGTCACAAAACTTTAATCACTTATCAACACTTCAAGTGTTCAATCATTATTTTTAAGATTTAACCATGAAAGCATGAAACATGAAGTTTTAATACAATAACATATTCAACACATGAGACTTCAAATTTTTATGTGGAAAACCCTATAAGGGAAAAACCATGGTGGGTGTTAACCCACAAAAATATATATGTTATAACAATACCAAAAAATAGAGGCTCACTGCCTACAGGCTCCCTGCCTAAAGATGCTCACTGCAAAGATTGGCTTGCTGCTAGGGATTTGTGAACTGATTTGATAGCATCTACTCCATGCCTGAGTTTAGTTCCATTGAAGCGCGCAATACTTCTTCTTCTCTTCTTACACTTCTCACTTATCTTCACATTTTTGCACACGGCTATCATTTTCGTAATTACATTTCATGCCTTTATACAATTCATCAACCTTGGAATGTACATCAAGGTCAACATTACATTCATCAACCGTTGGAACAAACTCCAAGGTTGGCATTACAAACATACATAGAAATAGGTCTGGACCTAATACAAAAATTTGTTAAGGGAAAGATGTAAATATGTATGCGGATCACACTACACCTTAGCTAGGACTCAAATACAATATTCCATGCCACAACACGCTACTACAATCTTCAATCTATCTCTGCAAATAGTGAAAGCAACCAAGTTGGACAAGACTGGTGTTCACATTAAGAAGTTTTCAAGAACAGTCTTTATCTACGATCCAAATTTCTCTTTGTGGACCAACCAAAGGTAGGAACATGATCAAGAGACATCCACAAGCATATTGAAATCATCAAGAACAACTGCACAACCTCTAACCACTCTGTCAAAAAGATTCTTCAAAGTGAAGCTCATACACAACACTGTCAGCTACTGTCATAAGGAAAAGATCACTTGCGGACCACCAAATCACGAACCATTAAAGTTGAAGGCACATAAAATTATCTCAGACTTAACTCTAGAACTGCAGATCAAAATACTTCAATGCAGAGGAATGCGGAGCATAATACATTCTCCCTGTCACCACCAAATATAAAGAAAAAATTATTTCCATTCTGGTGAACATAACTCACTCAAATCTTCATATCGGAGGCTCAAACTAGGAATATAGCATCTTTAGACATGCCTTTAAATAAATTCCAATCTACAGATAAGGATATTTATTCTATAAGAAATGCAGAGCAATTTGTTTGATTGTTCTTCTGTAGACAAAGATACTCTGCAACATACTATTTCTACCGGAGGAGCAAATTTTCTCAATATCAAGGTTTCCAACACTTACATAGGCAAATACAAAGCATCTAACTCATTACAAGAAAGCATCAAAACAAGAGCACAGTTGACACCAATGACAACACTGATATGTTGACATCAATGACAACACCGGTTAGGCACATACTTGCAACAATTTCTTCTTGTTTCAGCTATAGGTATTTTAGGAGGAATTCAACCACATGGAGGTGTAGCATCGTAAATTGTGATCGTCCATAATTTCACACTCTATTTGGCACTCACTTTAGCATCCATTCCCCTAGTGTGTTTCTAAGATTGTTTCCCAATCTTTGGCCTTACCTTGACTCCATAAAGAAACTATCTTAATGTTGTTTTGCCCCCTTCTATGTAGCCTATCCTAAAACTATAAAAGTATCTTAATCTTGGCAATGCCCCAAGTCTTTGGGACCTTCAAAAAGATGAATTTGGTTGGACATAAGATCTAGGTGTGGATGTTTGCGTGGCACGCTAGTCCTGATAGCGTCTTCCAGTTCATCAACTATTTTTAGAAGTTATGTTTTTGCTTGCACGGTATTCCTATCTTTTCTGCATGCCTATCCGTGCCCAAATGACTCTCTTTCTAGATGCTTATCCTTTTTTTGCCTATATAATCCCATCACTTTGCCATTTTGAAAGATCAAATCTTCTGTAGTGAAGCTTTGTTGAAATATCTACCCACACTCATTATGCTTGGTGCTCTCATTATTGTTTGTTATTGTGACTTTCAAGTTTCCTTGTGGATGTGATTTCCTTTTGTCCTCATTTGTGCTCTTTGCAAGACTCTCATGTGAGATTGATATCCTTCCTAACAACACTCCATCTTATCTGTGTTAGTGATAACTTCCAACGAGGATCTCATAATCTCTCTTCTAACCCTTGCAAATCCTTTAGATTAGTGTTAATCTTTGTGGATTTCATATCACTTCCTATCAGTTCCCTTATTGTTCATACTAGCATAGTTTATATTTATTTTATTGCAATATAATTTGCCTCTACTCGCTAGGCAAGTGCAAGAAGATGAGTCCACTTTTTTGGGCCAAAACATGGAAGCATTTTTCTTATTTTTCAATTTTGTCATATTTGGAGTGCAAATTTGAAGCACTTGCACATAGAATATTAATATGATGTAAAATTATGAAATGTAGGATTTTGTTTCTAGTTTTCAGATATGTAATTTTTTCTAATACCTAGATGATGAAAGTTGGTTTTTTATATGATGTATAAAAAGTGGCTTTTAAAAGTCCCATGTTTTTGACCAAAACATGCATATGTACGACCAACATAATTTGACCTAAATGAAGGTATTTTCTAATTCATTTTGTGGAAAGGTGCACAGGATGTTGAATTTGGGTCAGGATATCTTTTTGTAATTTTTTGATAAATATTTTTTATTAATTTTTTAATGGCCCTAATTAGTGTTTTTTAAAACCCCTCACGTACGACCAACATAATTTGAGTTAAACTAATCAATTCACTAATTTTTTTTTTATCATGTAGAGAATGATATATAAATTGGTCAAACATAATTTTTTTTAAGAAACTTTCAAAATCAAGTTATTAAAAAATTAGTAACATATGCTATTTCAAGTTTATGAGTCTCTTTGTTTAAAAAATAATTAATAAATAAAAAATTATGTCCAATAGTACAAAAAATTACATATTTAAAAACTAGACTTTGAGATGTACAATGGGCTTTAATCTTGTTAAAAGATTCTAAAAAATTCATCAACCATAGTGCTGAAACTAGTTTTTTTCTCTTATTTTCATGGTCTCCTAGTTGTAGGTCCAAGGCTAAGGCCTAGGTTTCCAAGCCTTTTCCAAGCCTAAAACCAATGCAAATTTGTAGGTTTGTAATGTTAAATGTTTATAAACATGTACCTGATTATAAATGGGTGCTCGTTCATAACGAGTCTCTGTTATAAATGGGTGCCCATTCTAAATATAATGGGTACTCATTTCTAAAAAATAAAATACTTTAAAAAAATGAAGCTTAAAAAAAACTTTTTGAAAACAGGTGCCCATTTGGCTTCAGGTGCCTAATCCTAAATGGGAGTCTATTCCTTAACGGGCACATGTTTAGGCTCAAGCTCCCATTCCTAAACGAGCACTCGTTATTTTCAAAATGGGTGCCCATTCCAATCATGTTTTTCCTTGCATGGAAAACTTTCGTGAAATGTGTACTCATCTTTGTGCACTCACCCCATTGTAATCCCAAGAGAATTGGGATTCAAGAGCATGCACTCTATTTTTCAATATATTTCAACATCTAGCTGTCGTGGAGGTGGAAACACCAAAATGGGGTTTGACTAAGGCAAACCTCTATACAGCCCAACACTTTTCCTCCTTTCTGTAGGTTACAAGATTCATGAGAAGAAGAAGATCAAATGCATGATAGTTTTATTTTCTCTTTCCCTTCTCTTGTCCTTTTCATGATCTTCACTTTGTATATTATCATTTCCAATCATTTCTATTAATCATCAAAGCCATAGACTAATTATTGCATTTTTTGTTAACATGAATTCATTGAAACCTATACTGATCCATACAATGTCTTACAGACCCTAGTACAATGCATAGACATCTGTGCCACACATTGTCATCTTGGGTAGTGAGGCTACTTGCATGGTGGCAGGTTCCTATTAGTCAGTAGTTTCCACTTCTGCATTTTGTTTGTCAAAATTCTTTGTCTGTATTTGTTTATTTTCATGTTTTCTCTTGTGTTTAGTTGGTTTAGTTAGGTTATATTTCATCATTCAATTTTTTATTACAACAAAGGAATAAGACCCAAATAGTTTCGCTATTCCAGATCAGATAGTAGCGAAACCTACATCTTTGTTGGTTCATATTTCAATGTTTTGTAGAAAATTGTTCTGATTAGACATAGTTTAATTAGGATCACATTTTCACTATAACATTTTGGTGAACTTGACATGCTTGTAACACTTTTAAAAATGCAAAACTCTAAAAACCAAAACTAAAAATAAAAAACATATTCTCTTCATCTTCTATAACAAAAAATTCCTCTCTCCTTGAAGCAAGTTTTCCTTCTTCTGACTCATAAATCTAAAGAGTACTTGTGTGTCAAGAAGGTCCTATTAGTTTATGAGCTTCATGACCCAGTGTCCTGACTTTGAATTCCTTGTTCATAGAAGTAGGAGATTATACATGTCTTCTCGTGCTCCTGGAAGCTCCGACACCACTCAGCCAGAAAATAATATCTTCAACTTTTCAATAGTGAATTCTAGAGTGAACCCTCCTTTCTTCTCTTCTTTTCCTAGCACCATGACCATCCTTGGATTACAATCTTTCAGAGATCCTCTAGATATAGATACATCCATGGCTACTATGCCACTTGCAAAGATCTAGGCATTGGGCACTAATCTGTTTGATTTTCAAGAGTTTTTGGGTACTAAGCACTTAGCTAGTGAGGTTGTCCCTATCGTGGAGAATCTCTAAAAATTTCTAAATAGTGATCCGCATGGTGCACGGATATGATTCATGCTATAGCTCACATTGTTGACAATAATGTTCCTACATTAGCTAGTTGTGTCGAAATAATAAATGAGTCGTGTTCAAACTCACCCAGAGCTTAGCTCTCGATGTCCATGTTGACTTCCTCTATTTCTACTTTCACTTCTTCTTAGCCTTCTCCAAGCACTACACAAACACTAAATGCTAATAGAAATTCCCTCAGAATGGGCAGAAACCTCATTAATCAATATTGATTTCTACACTTGTCATCTACCTTACAGTTTACCTTCCCAGCATCCAACCCTAGATTTGGAACCCAACCAACAATCCCATTTCATCTATAATCCAAAATCAATCCACCCATACCCCTAACTCCGTTATCACATGATTGCTTAAAAATGTCAACTACCTTCAACAACAACTGACTAGTATATCGACATTTGCATCTCAACCACTCATTCCTTCATATTATACACAAAGCCTATTATCATTAGACCTTCTCTAGTCTAAACTTCCCTAAAACTTTGAGGCTTTGGGATTAGAAAAGTATACTGGTAAGGGAGACCCGCAAAATTATGTGTCTGTGTTTACTATTATGTGTAGTGATTTCCCATTTGATGACTTTCTTCTAGCAAAACTTTTCCCAAGGTCTCTAAAAGAAATCACATTAGACTGGTTTTGCTCACTTCGAGACCATTCTATAATTTGTTTGCAGCATCTCATAAATTAGATTATCCAACATTTTCAAGCCAACATAGGACCACGGGTCATGCTAACTGACCTTGTCCATTGTAGGCAAGGAGTTGAGAAGTTTGATCTTGATAAGGATTAGGGCATGATCTTGAAACATGCTTTGACAAACTCTTGACATAGTGAATCCTTATGTAATAAATCTCCCAAATTTCTTGTTAGGACTTATGTAGTACACTATATCCCTTAAGTTTAGCATCTTGAAATGCATTTATAAAGAAAGGCATATTATTCCTTTACAACATAGTCCTTGAAGATCCTACATCCTACACCCCTCATGCTACTATCCACATGTTGCAAGTATGTGCCTAACCGGTGTTGTCATTTATGTCAACATATCTGTGTTGTCATTGGTGTCAATTGTGCTCTTGTTTTGATGCTTGATTATAATGAGTTAGATGCTTTGCATTGGCTTATATAAGTGTTGGAGATAATGAGTAAGTGATCCTGATATTGAGTTTCCAAGTGCTTTTGAGAAAATTTGCTCCTTCGGTGGAAACAATGTATAGAAGAGTATCTTTGTTTACAACAGAACAATCCAGTATGTTGCTCTGCATTTCTTGTAGATTGCATATCTTTGTCTGTGGATTGGAAGTTATTAAGAGGCATGTCTGAAGATGCTATGTTCCAATTTTGAGCCTTTGGTATGAAGATTTGAGTGAGTTATGTTCACCAGAGTGAAAACTACTTTTTTTGTATATTTAGTGGTGACAGGGAGAATGTATTATGGTTCGCATTCCTCTGCATGTAAGTATTTCAATCCTTGGTTCTAGAATCAAGTTTGTAATGATGATAAGTGCCTTCAACTCCAATGGTTCATGATTTGGTGGTCCGTAAGTGATCTTTTCTTTATGAAAGTGGATAACAGTTATGCTCAAGTGCTTTGGATTGAAGAATCTTCTTGACAAAGTGATTAGAGGTTGTGTGGAAGTTCCTAATGATTATAATGTGCTTGTGGATGTCTCCTAATCATGTTCCTATCTTTTGATTGGTTCATGAAGAGTAATTTGTATCGTGGAAGAATGCATTTGAGTCCCAGCTAAGGCGTATTATGATCTGCATACATCTTTTCCTTAGCCAATCTTGTTTAGGTCCAGACCTATTTCTATGTATGCTTGTAATGTTGACCTTGGAGATTGTTCCAATGGTTGATGAATGTAATGCCGACCTTGATGTACATTCCAAGGTTGATGAAGTGTATAAAAACATGTAATGTAGTTGCGAAAAGATGTCCTTGTGCAAAAATGTGGAGATAAGTAAAAAGGCATAAGAATAGAAGAGTAGAGGAGTTATGTGTGCTTCAATGCAAATGAACCTAGGCATGGAGTAGATGCTATCAAATCACTTCACCAACCCTTGGCAGTGAGCCCTAACTTTTGCAATGAGCATTTTGGGCAGTGAGCCCTATGGTAGTGAGCCTTTGGTTTTCAGTATTGCTATAACATATTTATTTTTGTGGGCTAACACCCACCATGGTTTTTCCCTTATAGGGTTTTCCATGTAAAAATTTGGTGTCTCATGTGTTGATTATGTTATTGTGTTGAGTTTCTTATTTCATGCCTTCATGATTAAATTTGAATAACAGTGAATGAGTGTTTGATATGTTAATGTTCATAAGTGGTTAAAGTTTTGGAGACAACTGATTCACCCCCCTTTCAGTTGTCTGGTGCATTTCAACAATTGGTATCAGAGCGAGGTTCCTCGAAAGTAAGTCTAACAACTTGAGGTCAATCCAGGTTGTCTTACAAGAAGGAAGCTCTATAGTTTGATGGGACGAATTATGCTTTATGAAAGGTACGAATGAAAAGCCATCCCCTTTGTCTTGGTTATAGATTGTGGAAAGTAACAGAGACAAAATATACCATGTGTTAGAATAGTTTAACAACTAAAGATGAAATCAAATAATATGAGTTAAATATAAAAGCTAGAGATGCTCTGTTAAGTGCCTTGTCTGACACTAAGTTGATAAAGGTCATGGATCTAGATTATGCTAATGACGTTTGGGAAAATCTATAAAATTTGTATGAAGGAGATGAATCCATAAAAGGCCCAAATTGCAGGGCCTAAAAGCAAAATATGAGGGTTTAAAGATGAGCGAAGATACAAATATAACAGCCTACATGCAAAAGGTTGATGAAATTGTCAATGGAATAAAAGGTATGGGAGGAACTATTGATGAGAAGAAAGTTGTGATGAAAATTATTAGGTCATTACCTAAGTCCTACAGTCATAAGGTAGCTGCAATTGAAGAAGTAATGACTGTGAAAGAAGTCACTAAGGATCAGTTGCTTGGGAAGCTTACAACTTTTTAAATGAGAGTTTGGTGATGCTCTGCCGAAGATTAATATTTCTTTCAAAGCCAACACTTTAGAGAAGATCTCTATAACTAAGAAGTACAAGGTAGAACCTGGTGATGAGCTTGATGAAATTGAGCAAACTTTGTTGACAGACTGCAAAGAGGTTTCAATAAGTTCAAAGGCAAATTACATTTCAAATGTTTTACATGTGGTAAGGTTGGTCACCATGCTTCTAGGTGTCTTGAGAGAGTTGAAAGGAATAGAAAAAGATTTGCGAATAGACCTAGGGTTCCAAAGAAATGCTACTATGTTAGAGATCTTGATGATGAAGGTGTGACAGATGATGAGTTTGATGATGCTAGTACTAATGCAAATGAATGCTTGTTTATTGTAATTAAAGAAGAACCCGTGTCTACTAATCTTGCTAGCTGTGTGAAGGAAGAAAAACCAGTTGAAGAAAGTGCTTTAGTTGTTCAAGTTGAGAAAGATAAGGATGAATGGGTTATTGATAGTGGATGCTCACATCACATGACTAGTGATAAAATAAAGTTTGTAAGTTTTGAAAAGTATGATGGAGGACTAGTTAGGTTTGGAGATAATACAACTGGCGAGATTTATGGAAGATGATCTATTTCTTATGATGGAAAGCACAATACTAATGATGTTCTATATGTGAAGGGTTTAAAGCACAATCTTTTGAGTGTTGGTCAGATGTGTGACAAAGGTTATGATCCGAGATTCAAGGACAATGGATGCAAGATCATGGAGAGCTCTGGAACAACGATTGCTACTAGTAAGAAGACCAAAGGTAATGTCTATCATTTGAAAGGAACTAATGATTACTATTTGTTGGTTTAGACTGATGAGAGATGGCTATGGCATAGAAGAATGTGTCATATCAATTTTGATAATTTGGTGAAGATAAGTTATGCACAGACTGTAAGAGATCTACCTAAACTTGTGAAGCCTGCCAACACCATTTACAAAGAGTGTCAATTTGGGAAATAGACAAGAACAAGTTTTAAAAGCAAAGAACAATTCTCTACTAGATTGCTAGAGCTAGTACATACATATTTTTATGGTCCCACAAGAACAAGAAGACCGCAAGGTGACAGGTATTTTATGTTTCTTAGTGATGATTATTCTAGAATGACTTGGGTCACTTTTATAAAAGAAAAATCTGAAGCCCTAGACAAGTTCAAAGCTTTCAAGGCAATGGTTGAGAATGAGTTAGAGTTGAGGATCAAATGCTTAAGGTCTGATAGAGGAGTGTTCACATCAAATAAATTCAATATTTTTTGTGAAGAATAAGGGATAAAGAGACAATTGTCTACACCTAGGACTCCTTAGCAGAATGGAGTTGTTGAAAGAAAGAACATGACAGTTCAAGAGGCTGCTAGGACTATGTTAAAGGAATCTGACCTACTGGAAGTGTATTGGAGAGAAGCCATACATACTATGGTGTACATCCTAAACAGAGTTCAAGTCAAAGGTAACAACTCTAAAACTCCTTATGAACTATGGTATGGAAAAGTCCCTACAGTGAAGTATTTCAAGGTTTTTGGAAGCAAATGCTATATCAGAAGAGAAGAAGATCTTGGCAAGTTTGATGCTAGATATGATGAAGGAATTTTTCTTGGTTACTCTACCAAGAGCAAGGCCTACTGGTGCTACAATAAGAGACTGAAAAAGATTGTTGAGAGTACTAATGTGAAGGTTGATGAAGCAAAGGAACAAATATCAGAATTGAAGGGATATGAATCAGGTGAATCTACTGCTATAGTGAATGAAGAAAAAGTTGAACAAGAAGATAGCCAAGATGAAGAAGAGGCTCTAGAAAGTGTTGTTAAGACCCCCAGGTATGTAAGGATTAATCATTTTGAAGATTAGATTATAGGTGACAAAAACAAAGGGGTACTGACACAGAAAAGAGTTGCAAAAGAACAAGTGAATTATTGTTTGCTTTCAAAAGTTGAACCTAAAAATGTTAGTGAAGCTTGCAAGGATGAAAATTGGGTAAAGGCTATGGAAGAAGAACTGATGCAGATAGAGAAAAATCAATCTTGGGAACCAGTTCCTAGACCTACTAACAAGAATGTGATTGACATCAAATGGGTTTTCAGAAATAAGATGAATGAGAATAGAGAAGTAATAAGGAACAAGGCAAGATTGGTATGCAAAGGATATTCTTAGGTTGAAGGGATAGATTTTGAGGAGACCTTTGCTCCCATGGCAAGGATTGAAACAATAAGAATATTTTTGGCATTTGCAACATTCAAAGATTTAAAAGTGTATCAGATGGATGTCAAGTCTGCATTCTTAAATGGTGAGTTGGAAGAAGAGGTCTACATTGTACAACCAGAAGGATTTCAATTATCAAACCATGATAACATGATGTACAAATTGAAGAAGGCCTTGTATGGACTGAAGCAATCCCCCATAGCCTGGTATGCAAGGTTAGACAAGTATTTGCTGCGATTGGGGTTCATTAAAGGTATTGCTGACAGTAATCTCTATTTTAAGATTAATGGTGATCAAATTTTGATTGTTGAAGTCTTTGTTGATGACATTATCTTTGGAGGCAATGAAGGTATGTGCATGAAATTTGCTGGGGAAATGCAAAAAGAGTTGGAGATGTCTATGTTTGGTGAAATAAATTTCTTTTTAGGTTTACAAATTACTCAATCAGATAAAGGAATCTTCATTTCTCAGTCTAAGTATGTGAAAGAGTTGTTGAAGAAGTTTGAAATGGAGGACTCTAAACTAGTATGTACTCCCATGGTGACTGGTTGCAAGTTAAGCAAAAATGATGAATCACCTAAGACTGATCAGAAAAGGTATAGATGTATGATTGAAGGATTACTTTATCTAACACAAACTAGACCTGATATAATGCATGTAGTATGTCTTGTGGCAAGATTTAAAGAAGATCCTAGAGAGTCATGTGTGATGGCTGTCAGGAGAATCTTGAGGTATTTGAAAGGCACATCAGATCATGGCTTATGGTATCCAAAGGATAATGACTTCACTCTAAGTGCTTATACAGATTCAAATTGGGCTGGAGATGTTGATGATAGAAAAAGTACAAGTGGAGGTGCTTTATTCTTGGGTAATAGATTGGTTTCATGGCTGAGCAAGAAGCAAGATTCAATCTCCTTGTCGACTGTAGAAGTAGAGTATATTGTAGCAGCATGTTGTTGTACTCAAGTGTTATGGATGAAGAAGACTTTGAAGGACATAAGAGTAGTGTATGAAGATCCAATTGTAATCTTTTGTGACAACACAAGTGCTATAAACATTTCAAAGAATCCAGTGATGCACTCAAGAACAAAGCATATATCAATAAGGTATCACTTTTTGAGAGAAAAGGTGATAGAGAATGAAGTAAAGATCAATTATGTGTCCACAAAGGATCAGATTGTAGATATTTTCACTAAGCCTCTACCTAAGGATACCTTTGAGTATCTTAGAGAAATGTTAGGGGTGATTACTCCTCCTGCTCTGAACTAAGATGTATAGGAATGCATCAGTTCAGTGGTGTCCAAAGCCTCATTCTTTGGTCTGGATTGATGTTTTGAGAAGCTACCTCTCATGGGGAGTAACTAGATGCTACTGGCATAAGTTCCTATTTAAGAGAAGTAAGTGTTACAGTGTTGATGAAAGAACAATTTTAGAGCAACAGAGTGCAAGTATGTGCCCTTTGCCATTGATGTCAAAGGGGGAGAGAAATCATGTGAAAAACTCACAGGGAGAAAGAGTGCAAATGTATAAAAAGAAAGGGGGAGTATCTTATCTTGATGGTCTTTACAGTTTTTCACATCATATGTTGCCATTAATGACAAAGGGGGAGAGTTTTGCAAGTATGTGCCTAACCGGTGTTATCATTGATGTCAACATATCTATGTTGTCATTGGTATCAATTGTGCTCTTGTTTTGATGCTTGCTTGTAATGAGTTAGATGCTTTGCATTGGCTTATAAAAGTGTTGGAGATAATGAGTAAGTGATCCTGATATTGAGTTTCCAAGTGATTTTGAGAAAATTTGTTCCTCTGGTGGAAATCATGTATAGAAGAGTATCTTTGTTTACAACAGAACAATCCAGTATGTTGCTCTGCATTTCTTATAGATTGCATATCTTTGTCTCTAGATTGGAATTTATTTAGAGGCATGCCTGAAGATGCTATGTTTCAAGTTTGAGCCTCCTGTATGAAGATTTGAGTGAGTTATGTTCACTAGAGTGAAAATTGCTTTTTCTATATATTTAGTGGTGATAGGGAGAATGTATTATGCTCTGCATTCCTCCACATTTAAGTATTTCAATTTGCGGTTATGGAATCAATTTTGTAATGATGTTAAGTGCCTTCAACTCAAATGGTTCATGATTTGGTGGTCTACAAGCGATCTTTTCTTTATGAAAGTGGATAACAGTTATGTTCAAGTGCTCTGGATTAAAGAATCTTCTTGGCAAAGTGATTAGAGGTTGTGAGGAAGTTCCTAATGATTATAATGTGCTTGTGGATGTCTCTTGATCATGTTCCTATCTTTTAATTGGTCTGCAAAGAGTAATTTGGATTGTGGAAGAATGCATTTTAGTCCCAGCTAAGGCATATCGTGATCCACATACATCTTTTCCTTAGCCAATCTTATTTAGGTCCAAACCTATTTCTATGTATGCTTGTAATTCCAACCTTGGAGATTGTTCCATTGGTTGATGAATGTAATGCCGACCTTGATGTACATTCCAAGGTTGATGAATTGTATAAAAACATGTAATGTAGTTGCAAAATAGATGTCCTTGTGCGAAAATGTGAAGATAAGTAAAAAGGCATAAGAAGAGCAGTTGATTGTCAAGAACACTAAGAGGGGGGGTGAATTAGTGTTCTATAAATCTTTTCTTGAAATTTTACTTTTAATCGTTTCAAAAGAATAATCAAATAGAAGCAAAATATACAGCTCAACAACATCCACAAAACCATGACACATAACACCAAGATTTTATGTGGAAAACCTAAAGAGGGAAAAACCACGAAGAGGATTAGCTCTCAAATATATATTGCAATCTTTACAAAAATGATGTTTAGGCTTGGTCACTCCACGTGCCTAGAACATACTGACTTACAACCATGAAGTACAACTAAGTTTAGTAGGGTCACTACCTCAACCCTAAACCCAGCAAGATTTCAATAAGGGTTGTTAAACCCTACTGGAGGCTCACTGTCAGCTTACTGCCTTGATAAAAAAAACTTGCTTCCAAACAGATCACACATGATATCTGAATACTGCTTCAGCATCTGCTACTATCCTAGGGTCTATTCACTTAACAACTGTATTCTAAATCCCAAGCCTTCATCGCTGCTTCTCTTTTAACTCTGCTCTTCTATATGTATGCTTGCATTACACACCTTTTTCTACACACAACTCAACCAAATTTCATCGCCTTTATATATCCGTATCATGATTTACTCCATGATCAGGTCGGCATCCAAGAAGTAAAACATGTACATAAAAAGATGTACCTTGTTGCTCAATCCAATGCACTATGTGTCACACAGACCCAAATATTCTCCCAAACATGTTCATATAGGTTGGATCTAATCTTTTAGTTGCTTACATGAATCCTCCAATCATTAACTCTTCTCCACACAAAGATTTATCTCACCAGTCGGCCTATTCCTCAAGAACATGCTTAACAACTTCATCTGCTATCTTACAACTTCTACTACTGATCACAAAACACTTCTAAAATAATGTCAAGGACTCTTTACACATTCCAAATCTTACCCTCAGTACCACAAGGCATCATATCATCTTGCGGAGAGATGTGGACCATCAAAAGTCAGACTCTGTCTCTGTTAAACTCTGTCAAACACTATACCGATACTTAGCATCTTGTAGCTATCCTTCAGGTAAAATTCAGATCTCCTAACTCTAGAGTATGACACTTCATTTATGTGTTTACAACACCTTACAACTACATAGAAAAATACTTATCTGTGGAGGAATGCGGACCACTACACTAGACCTTGTTCACTGCTCTTGTTATACCTTTGCTTACTCGAACTTAGGCATTTCTTCAAGGTGACTTTCAGAGAGGATCAAGACTTAATATCTAATGCATAACACTATTAAACAATTGAGAACATAATACCTGAAATGCATCTGCAAGTCTTTAATTGTGGAGGCATACTAGCTTGCTTACTGTCCTCTACTCTCCATGCTTTCCATACTTAGCCATTTTCTGTCAACTAGACCTGGAATCTCATATGTTCTTCTAGAGATATCTTTTCCTATCAAGGTAATAGGATCTCAGAGCCTTGTTTCCATCAATGCAACATACAGATCCATACCAGAGCAGTGTCTCTTGCCAACAAACTCCCCCTTTGGCATTAATGACAACACTTAGTGAAAAATGCCTAACTGCTCCCCCTTACTATATACACTGTACTTTCTTTCTCCCCCCGAGATGATTATCCATTTTTCACTGAACTACTTCTCCCCCTTTGACATCAATGGTAAAGGGTGTGATCCAAACTTCAAAAAAAATCTATCAAAATTTCAAAATTGATGTATTCAACCGCATATTTACAAGTGCAATCTACCTCTCTGTATTACATGAGTTTAAGTACATAATTAAAAATGTTTTTGATCAATGTCCACTCAACATCCTAGCTTTAATTTGCATTTTCTAGAATATGAATTTGACTGCTAAGAAGAAAAACTAAGGCTTCTGTCTTTTGAAGATCAAAAGTTGTGTCTGCTTGGATAGCTAACTTGGCCTCTGTAATGAGATTTGTCAATGAATCTAACTTTGGACATACTAGTCTTCTGAGTTGTCCCATCCTACTTTTTATTTGATATTTCTGATTTTTTAAGTTAGTCAAGTCATTGTGTATATTAATGACTTATGTTTCTTTCCTTGTGACTGACTCTATTTTTGGATCAAATTTCTCAGAAATATCCTTCAATTTTTGTTCCAAATCTTTGATCTTTTCTTCAATCTCTTGGACAGCTTTGGGCCAAGACAAACAAAACTTGTACACATCTCCAGTATCCTTCACAACTTTTTGAATGCTGGCTATTGTATTGTTTAATGAGATTTTGTCTTTTGCTATCAATATGTGTAATTGTTCCAGACATTTTTCATCAAATTCTTGTCTTACCTTTTTTTCTACAAATTTTTCAAATGATTCAAACTATTTGCTTATGGAACTTATTAATCCCTTCAGATGACTTGTTGGGGATAAGGAAGAATCCTTCTTGCATGTGGGTAGTAGCTTCTCCAAAATTTTAGATGCTTCATCAATCAATTTATTGCCCTTAATTTGTGCTTTTAATATCTCCTCTTGAGCCTTTGTTTGAACAATTGTAACCAACTTAAACTTCTATTTTGGTGTCATTGTGTCCAAGTTTATTGGACCATTGGTGCAGGGTCACCTAGACCTCAAAGAATTTTTTTGAATTTTTGGTCTCTATTTTGAGCATAGGTGGAGTTTTCATATTAAATGTTGTAATAAAAGCCACTAGAGGCATTGTCATGTAGTGGAGGTTGTGAATCCTCAATGTCACTTAAGATTAGAACCTTCTATTTTAGTGCAGCAGAGTAGAAAGGCTATTCTAAGCCTTTTTTTTTTAATTTTTCCATGTTGGAGAGTGATGGAGAATGTGGATATTGATGGTTTGCATGTTACTTATGCCTCATTCTTGTGAATGGAGGTAGTAGAGGAAGTTTGGAGGAGAAAATACAACGAAATTTCTGAGTTTCTTATCTTTTTTCTATCTTTTTGCTGTTGCTGCATTCTGTACTAGTCTGTATAGTACAGTCAAAGCTTCTAATGTCTAAAATCATGAAATGAGTTGATATACCTTTCATTTGCATATGGTTAGAAGGATTTTGGTTGATCTTGAAGAATTTTGTCATTATTTTTGTGGAAGTGGGTCTTAAACCCTAGTTTTGAGGGTTTTAGTGAAATCGATGGATTTTTGGCTTGTTCCACCTGCACCATAACTTCAAAATGGATAAAATGGATCTTGTTAGACTGTAATTTGTGTTTAATCTTCATTACAGGAGTAGGGGACTGATTGTTGCAGTGATTGAGGTCTAATATCTTCATGGGTTAAGTAAAAGAGGCTAGGTAGCATAGGTGGTTATTGGTTCTATAAGAAACCCATGCATGCAAATACCAAAACTTGTAAAAGTAGTCTAGTTGGGATGTGACGAAGCTCATGAAAGTGGGTTTTCAGTCTTGAGTAGAGTATTTCTCATACCTCCTTTGCAAAATAGGGTTAATTGCCCTCTAAAATAGTGAGTATAGTCAAGTTTTTGAAAGGAAGCTAGGTGTGCGGAAAACGCTTCCTACACTAATCTAATGAGGAGAGGGATATGCAAATTCAACTTTATCCTAGCTATTACAACAATGTTAAACCATTAACATGAGATATTGCAGCAAAACATAAGAACCAAAAAGAAGACAGAAGAAGAGAGACAAGATATACGTGGGGAAAACCCTTACGGGTGAAAAACCCCACACTCCAAAACATAGCTCAAATGTATTACAGTAAACAATAACAGATTACAATACAGTTTCAGAGCCAATGCTTTTTCAGGAATCTTCGAATGTCGAATCTAGAGATATTCTGGCAGCATAACGGTACTTGTACAAAAGTTATTTATCTCCCATCCAAGCACTTGTTTATATAGAGTTTACAAGGCAAATACGAAACCTTCTAGAGATGGGCATCCATCTTGGACTCATGCCCCAAAACCCATGCCTAAGGACACTTGTCCAACATCCCATCGCGAAGTGGGCACTTGGTCCCAAGATAGGTTACGACAGATGCTCTTACGCACCTTACAGCTATAATACAATCTGTCATAAACTGACATCACTTACAATTGTAAGAGAATTTGTCATACACTGACTAAAAATATCATATTCCTCTTACATGCCATAACCTCCCTTGACTGCCCATAGATGCCTTTCTCTCATGCAAAGATACTCATCAACACTTGTCATT
Organism: Cunninghamia lanceolata; assembly: GCA_027924645.1. Classification (NCBI taxonomy): domain Eukaryota; kingdom Viridiplantae; phylum Streptophyta; class Pinopsida; order Cupressales; family Cupressaceae; genus Cunninghamia; species Cunninghamia lanceolata. The sequence goes on from BSBN01001475.1 coordinate 2,417,327, forward strand.
AATTAAAAGTCATTTGAGGTTTCAGGGGTGTTTCCCCTGAGCCCCCACGAGGGCACTGCCCCTGGACCCCGCAAGGGGCTACACCCCTTGACCCCATCTTGGGGGCGCTACCCCCAAACCTCTATTAATTATTCAAGGGGGAAACCACAACTGCCAAAGTCACCAAAATTTATCCTCCTGCATATACACAAAATGCTGACTATGCCAACTCAACATGGGATAAATAAATACAACATTAGGAATTTGCAAAGGTTGAGACACCTTAATTCCCAACATTCTCCCACTTGTCGAACACCTTGCAAGGGCCAAAAGAAATGACAAGATTTAACTGCTAGGGGCCAAGAGGCCCGTAGACTCCGAACACCATCTAAACTTCTCTATGCCAACTGGTTTCGTCAATGCAACTGCAACATTCTTCAAAGTATCTAACTTCTCCAAATTTACCTTTCCATCCTCAACCATGTCTCTCACAAAGTGAAACTGAACATCAATGTGCTTTGTTCTAGCATAGAAAGTTGGATTCTTTGCAAGGAAAATTGCACTCTGACTATCACAATTGATCATGATCTATCCTGCATCAACACCAATATCTGAATAGAATCTCTTAAGCCAAATGGCTTCCTTACAAGCATGAGTTGCTGCCATATACTCAGCTTCTGTCGTGGACAAAGAAACAATAGGTTGTCACTTACTCATCCAACTAATAGCAACACCAAATAGTGTAAAAACATAAGCACTGGTGGATCTCCTGCTATCAATGTCACTTGCCCAATCTGAATCCACAAATCCATGAATATCAATAGAATACGGAGGTCTTGAAACATTACCATGATAGAAAATGGAATACTCAGAAGTACCCCTCAAATATCTGAACACTCGCTTAACTGCATCCCAATGAACCCATCCAGGATTAGCCATAAATCGACTAAGGACTCCCACTGCTTGGGCAATGTCTGGTCTTGTGTAGACCATAGCATACATCAAACTGCCAATAACACTAGCATAAGGTACTCTATTCATGTCCTCCACCTCACTAGGAGATTTTGGACAATCCTCAACAAACAACTTTGTCCCCAAAGAAACAGGAACACACAATGGTCTACAATCTGCCATGCTGAATCTGTCCAACATGGACTTCACATACTTACTCTGGCTTAACCAAAGTTTTCTGTTGGTTCTGTCTATTCTGATTTCCATTCCTATAATGTACCTGGCTGCCCCTAAATCTTTCATTTCAAACTGAGCTGACAACTAAGATTTAAAATTAGAAATCATATTTTTACCCTTCCCAATGAGCAACATATCATCAACATATAGTGCAACAATGAGAATACGATCACCATCAAATTTATAATACACACAGTGATCTGATTTCAATCTCACAAATCCAATTGACAACACAAAGGCAACAAACTTCAAGTACCATCTCCTAGGGGATTGCTTCAAACCATACAAAGACTTCTTAAGTTTGCAAACCAAATTTTTTTTACCTTTCACCATGTAATGCTCTAGCTGTGACATGTAGATCTCTTCCTCCAAGTCACCATGAAGGAAAGTTGTCTTCACATCCATCTGTTCTTCCAAGTCATAAGCTATTGCGAGTGACAACATGAATTGAATGGATGTCAGCTTTGCAACGGGAGAGAAGATCTCACCATAATCTATACCCTCCACTTGTGAATACCCCTTCATAACCAATCTGGCCTTATACTTCTCAATACTGCCATCTGCACCAATCTTCTTCTTGAACACCCATTTGCATCCAACAGGTTTTCGTCTAGGAGGCAAAGGCACCAAGTCCCAAGTTTGATTCTTTTCCAAAGAATACATTTCTTCCTCCATGGCCTCCTTCTAGGAACCTGCATCCTTCATATCTAAAGCCTCTAATACAGTTCTAGGTTCATCACTGTTAGTGATTAAAGCATAAGCACAACTAGAATCAAGCAATGTAAAACTAAACCTTTCAGGTTGCTTTCTTATCCATGTAGAGCTCCTCAAGAGCTGAGGCTGAGGTTCAGCTTCTTCCTTTGAGCTTTCAAAGTTGCTAGAGCTCTCCTCATCATCAGGTCCAACATTGTCTTTCCATTCAGTCTTCTCTAAGGTGAGAAGAAACTGAACAACATCCTCTTTCTTTTCTTTTTCTTCTGGCTGCAAAATAGTGGAAGAAGGTGTAAGCTCTCTGAAGATGACACTTCTTCTATACAACACTTTTTCAGCCACGGGGTCCCAAAGCTTGTATCCTTTCACACCAACACCATAGCCGATGAAGATACACTTAACAGCTTTATTCTCCAACTTTGACCTCTTCTCCCTAGGCACATGTGCATATGCCTCACAACCAAAAACACAAAGATGCCTTACTGAAGGCTTTCTACTAGACCACACCTCCATGGGTGTCTTTCCAACAAGAGCTGAGGTAGGAGATCTGTTTACTAGATAGCAAGTAGTGGCAATAGCTTCAGCCCAAAACTTTTGTTCTAGACCAGCTCCACTAAGCATACTCCTAGCCTTCTCCATCAGTGTCCTATTCATCCTCTCTGCAACTCCATTTTGTTGTGGTGTGTATGGAGTTGTCTTATGTCTTTCAATCCCAAGTTCCTTGCAATATTTATCGAATTCTGTAGAATAGATCTCACCACCGTTGTCAATTCTCAAACATTTAATCTTTTTACCAGTTTGATTTTTAGCAAAAGATTTAAACTCCTTAAACTTGGTATAGACTTCAGATTTGCTTTTGAGAAAATAAATCCATGTCCTTCTACTGTAATCATCTATAAAAGATACAAAGTATATAGATTTTGATAATGAAGGAACATTAACAGGACCAAACACATCAGAATGAATAAGGTCCAACACACCAGAAGACTTATGAGAACTCGAGTAAAACTGAACATGGTTTTGTTTTCCATAAATGTAATGTTCTCAAAAGTTGAACTCAAGATTACAATCATCTAACCCCTCAATGAGGTTTTTATTTTTCAGGGTATGCAAACCCTTCTCACAAATGTGGCCAAATCTCTTATGCCATAACATTGTCTTTTCTGTAGGAAGTTTAACTTCCAATGCACAATTACAACCATCAAGACTAGAAACAACAGATTTCTTCACTGCTCGTTCAGATGGTGGGGATGAAGTGACTGCTGCCCTCTTCCTTGAGTCAGAAGAACTATTGCATTGTGCAATGCATTCTTCCAGCTGAAACAAAGTACCTCTCTGAGTATCCTTAGCAAGCACCATAGATCCTCTAGTCATCTTGCATCCTTCTTTCAAAAAGACAACCTGCACACCTGCATCATTCAAACTACTTATAGAAAGCAGGTTCCATACTAATCCTGGGATGTGCATAACCCCAGAGATCCCCTTCACTCGACCATCAGGGAATCAGATAGAGACTCTTCCATGACCAATGATCTTCAGATGAGAGTCGTCACCCAGATACACCATTCCACCATCGAACTCCTCATACTTAGTGAACTAGTCTCTATGCAAAGTCATGTGGAATGATGCACAAGAGTCGATTAGCCACACATCATCAGATGCATGGGTTGCCAGGGCTGCGATGAAAGCATCACCGTCATCTTGTGATTTTTTAGAATATGAATCAGGAGCTTTCTTCTTTTTCTTCTTCTCCTCTTTGCATTCCTTTCAGAAATGCCCGGTCTTGCCACAGTTCCAACAAAGAGCCTTGGACTTTCTAGGAGATTTGGATCTACCCTTCTCAGATTTGTTTTCCTTCTTCTTCCCTTTCTCCTTGGGTCTACCATGAACTGCAAGGGCTTCTTTGGCTACCTTAGAAGACTTTCTCTGCATCTCTTCAGACAACAGTGAAGAAACCACTTCTTCCATTTTGAATGTGGATGTGGTACTTCCGATTGCCATGACAAGATGATCCCATGAGTCCGGTAGAGAACAAAGCAGGGTCATACACCGATCCTCCTCCTCCATTTTTACACCAATAGATATTAATTGTTCAACCAACATATTAAAGGCATTCATATCCTCAGCCATGGATCCTCCGTCCTCCATTCAAAGAGAATACAACTTCTTTCTTAGGAAAAGTTTATTGATTGGGGATTTGGCTTGATACACAACCCCCAACTTTTTCCAAAGGAGTTTTGCAGTAGCCTCTTCATGGACATTTAACAACACAGAATCGGCAAGACTAAGTCTTATGAGACCCTTAGCCTTCTGATCCTTGAGATCCAACTCATCTCGAGTCATTGTAGCTGGTTTAGTTCTGTTCACACTTTCCCAAAGGTCTCGGTCAACTAACATGTCTTCCATTTTGAGCTTCCACAGCTTGAAATTACTGCCATTGAACTTCTCTACTTCAAACCTTCCTGATGTGCTTGCCATCTCCTTGCTGCAATAAGATACAGAATGCTCTACACAGACTCCCACTCAACCTAAGATTAGCTAAAAAAACCCCTACCCTACAACTAGGACCAAAGTTGATCAAGCTCTAATACCAACTGAAAGGAAGCTAGGTGTGCGGAAAATGCTTCCTACACTAATCTAATGAGGAGAGGGCTATGCAAATTCAACTTTATCCTAACTATTACAGCAATGCTAAACCATTAACATGAGATATTGCAGCAAAACATAAGAACCAGAAAGAAGATAGAAGAAGAGAGACAAGATATATGTGGGGAAAACCCTTACGGGTGAAAAACCCCACACTCCAAAACATAGCTCAAATGTATTACAGTAAATAATAATAGATTAGAATATAGTTTCAGAGCCAATGCTCTTTCAGGAGTCTTCAAATGTCGAATCTGGAGATATTCTGGCAGCATAACAGTACTTGTACAAAAGTTATCTATCTCTCATCCAAGCACCTATTTATATAGAGCTTACAAGGCAAATATGGAACCTTCTAGAGATAGGCATCCATCTTGGACTCACGCCCCAAAACCCATGCCTAAGGACACTTGTCCAACATCCCATCCCGAAGTGGGCACCTGGTCCCAAGATATGGTGCAGGAGCACCTATCCTACAATGGCCTACATGAGGCAGTTAGTTAGTTTTAGGGTTGTTTATGTTTTCAATAAGGTCTTATAAAACCAATGCATTCTATTTTTAGGCTATTAGTTTGTTAGGACAGTTGTAACTCCCAGCCACTGGGAGTCATTTTCTGTACTACTCGTGAGGGGATAAATATGTGAGATCTAATCGATCTCAAGGAGAGGAGTAGGAGAGAGTTTGTGGTCAGTTCTATTCAGTTATTGTAAACGGAGTATCTATAATCGCATTTCAAAAGAAGCATAATAAACAAGATTCTATTGCATTCATTGTGTGATTGATTTCATTGTACTAAGGTTGGATGGATTCATTTAACCATTCCACCGATTGATTCTCTAAATCGGTGGAATGGCTATATATATTTTAGTTAGGGTTTTTGTTTTTCTGTTTGTCTATGTTAATGTTTGCAAGATCAGGCAAGAAGTGCCTTAAAGGGTTCTAGCGTGACTGCATGCTAGATCGACGAAGTGCAGAGGGTTGCACGAGTGAAGGGAAAGTAGACTGAACCAGTCACTAAGTGAAAAACGGATGAAAACCGTGAAATTCGTGAAGTTTTCAGAAACATACAATTTGTGTATATATCACTTTTGTATGCGAGATATACAATCTGTGTGTATATCGCTTTCACATATTGTGGGTCTATCACTTTCATTCCATCGTTGTTGTATGTTGGAACATACATCAAGATATACAAGTCTATTGGCATATGCATAGGAGAGAGAAAGTCCAAGATTCCCTATCGGCATACCAGGAAGTCAAAGTTTGGTCGCATGTACATTTGGAGATGCATGTTAAGGATATACAAATATGAAGATACAATTCCTGTATATACTGCAAATGTATGTCGGATACTATTTGTGTGTATCCTGCAGTTGTATGTGAGACAGTCTTTGAGTATCCCGCAGATGTACATCGGGGTTTGTATGTTCAAATGTACATCAGTTTATGCAACCTGTGAGTATCCGTCTTTTGTATGTTGGATATAGTTCCTGTGTATCTGTCAATTGTATCGGGCGGATTGTATATGGTAAATGTACATTGAAAATGTACATCGGATAGATACAAGGGAAGTTAGTGGGTCAAATCTCCATCGAGGGCATATCCAAAGGAATATTCGGTGAATGTATATTTTGATTTGTATGTATCGATTGTATATGGAAAATATACAATGCGCAGATACAAGGGTTAGATGCAAAGAGGTCAACGGTCAATTGTAAGCTCAAGCGGTGAACAGTGTTCACATGTATATCACGAATGTATGTTAGAAGATACATTGGATTGTATGCAAAAGGTGACCGATGGGAATGGTAAGGGTGACTGGCGCCGACAAGTCTGAGTTTGCATGTTTTGTGTAGAGGAAGTGACAGATACAAACAGATCATGGGTGCAGCAGGTAAGGGTCTTGTATGTACATTTTTGAATGTATCTCGGCAGAGATACAAATGCTACAGTAATGGGAGAAAGGTTAGTGTGTCGAGGTGACAAAAGTGATCGGGGCATGGTTATTTTATCTGCCTGATAGAGAATGTTTTGCCGATAGGCAAAGGGAGGCAAAAATATATACAATAGGGTTTGTATGCATATCAAGAAATGCATAAACATACATTGATAATTGTATGTTAGGGTTTTAGTGGTGGATGCTCTGCATCAAGATAGGTTACGACAGATGCTATTATGCACCTTACGGCTGTCATAGAATCCATCATAACTGACAGCACTTACAGCTATAAGAGAATCTGTCATACACTAACTAAAAATATCATATTCCTCTTATATGTCATAACCTTCCTTGACCTCCCAAAGATGCCTTTCTCTCATGCAAAGATACTCACCAACACTTGTCATTAATTAAAAGTCGTTTGAGGTTTCGAGGGCATTGCCCCTGAGCCCCAAAGAGGGCGCTGCCCTTAGACCCCGCAAGGGGCTATGCCCCTTGACCCCGTCTTGGGGGCGCTACCCCCAAACCCTCGTTAATTATTCAAGGGGGAAACCACAGCTGCCAAAGTCACCAAAATTTATCCTCCTGCATATACACAAGGTGCTAACTATGCTAACTCAACATGGGATAAATAAATACAACATTAGGAATTTACAAAGGTTGAGACACCTTAATTCCCAACAGTTTTGAGGCCTTCATGCCAAAGAAACCTACCATGCCTGTTAGATATGTTATGTAAGGGCTTAATGGGTATTTGGAACAGTGAAGCTTAGGTGGGTTTGAGTCTAGGTGGGAAAGTTATGATAAAAAAACCTCTAAAATAGGGCTATTAGCATTTGGTCTAGTTGTGAGCAAACGGTTAAGTGGGCATTGAGCCATGAACTTTTATGACCTAGAATGGTCTTAGTATACCAAAATAAAGTGATTCAAGGTGTATAGGAAGGTTTGCAAGTTGGGTAAGTCATCTATCCACCCTTTGTGCATATATCAACATTTCTAGCCATACTAGTCAAAGGGATAGTCAGCCATATAGGGACAATTAGCCAAATGTGTTTCATGCATTATTCCAAGTGTGTTTAAGGGTGCTTCCCATGGTGTCTTGGAGGTTTGGAAATGGGTCCAAGCACCTGAACCAAGTGGAGATCCTCCTTCCAAGTATTGAAGTCATGTGTTGTGAGGAGGACAGTCATGCCCGGTCAAGTGATCAGTGGAACAACAAGGTCTTGAAGGACCTTTAACCCCTGTGTTGCCTTGTCCATCCCTTGCATCCTCTGCATTAGTGGATAAGTAGGTCCTAGCCACTGCATCACATAATTTGTTCATCTACCTGATAACCCATGGGCATTATAGTTAGGGTAAAATTGTAAATCAGGGCAAATGAATAAACAGCAATGATAAAACCCTAGCAATGCACAATGAAGCACAAAACAACATGAAAATCAAAATAACAAATATAAATGCAAACCGATCTCCATGCTATTCTTGATTTATCTCCATTGTTCTTCTCCACCTCGCATGAGCATACAAGATTTTGAAGGATTATTGTTGGAAGAATGTTGGGTGCTCACTTCTGCAGCATAACATTAAGATGAAGACGCTAGAATGAATGATAGATGAAGGATGCAAAGGCTCTAATGATATTTCAACAGCATGTGGATACTTGAGGATCAATGCATTATCTAAAATTTGACAGAATAAGGGTGCTTAAGGCTCAATGCATTGCTAATGGCTTATGAAGGGGTAGATTTATAGGAAATGCTTAATTCAAATGGATGGCTAGGATCAATTAGGGCTTTAGGTGAAATGGATGGATAGGATTAAGTTAGGTTTCCTTGCACATCAAGAAATTGTAGTCATGTGACATGTGGCAAGGGAAGATAAGGCTTAGGTGTGCTTGTGTAGATAAATACTAAAATTAGGTCCCATTAGTTGTGCATGTGAAAGATAAAAGTTGTACTACAACACATGATTAAGGGGAAATGGACAAGTGTTGGAATGTGATGAAAGATGAGGACTTAATTCAAATAAAATATTTGAATTAGTTGGGATATGAGTTGGATATTAATTAAACAAATAAGATTTATTTAATTAATAGGATAAATGAATGGGATGGGATAAGATATGGAGGACTTAATTCAAATAAAATATTTGAATTAGTTGGGATAGTAGTTGGAAATTAATTAAATAAATAAGATTTATTTAATTAATTGGAAAGTAGGATTATGCATGTGAAATTAATTAAATAAATAAATTTATTTAATTAATTGGCTAAGTAGGATAAAGATGGGGATTTTAATTAAATAAATAAAATTTATTTAATTAATTGGCTTAATGGATAAATAGGATTAAGAGTGGGATTTAGGACAAAAATGACTTATGATGTTTAGGATAATGTTTTAACAAGGTGTTGCAAGACATACACAAAGTTGGGATAATTTTGGGTGTCTACATTTTGCCCCTCTTTGAGATGATGTTCAAGATGATGAGCTTTGTGTCGAGTAACATCATTTCAAAGAAGTGAAGGTATGGATAATTGATAGGGATGTTGACGACGAAGACGATGATGATGATAGAAAAGATAGGTTGGTGATGCCCCCTCGAGAGGATAGGTGGGTTGGACAAACACGAGTATGCTCTCGAAAAGAAATTGCTTGGCTACAAAAGAAAGATAAGGGAATGGATAGAAGAAATGGATGATGCATTATGCTGCAATAGAAAGTGAGCAACCATGATGTTTGATATAGCACTAGACGTTATGCACCAAGGTATAAGGACCAGGGTGATGATGTGTCTTGTGCCCTAGCGTAATACAACCTTGTCTAACGTATGAGGAAGAAAACTTAGAGCATTAAAGTCCTAATGCACAAAAGGTATGATATGACCTCAGATGCAAAGGATAGTGCAAAAAGCTATTCCAACATACACAAGATATGAATATTAGCTGGAATGATACTGATTGATACAAATGCAAGATAAAATGATAACACACACAAGCAAGAAAGCAAGCATGCACAAATGATACAAAAACAAACAAGGTATTGTCCCTGTCAAGCTGTAAACCAATGATTAATTGATGATTGATTGTTGATGATAGTTGAGAGTGTTGTCATGGCGGGGAAAGCTATATCCCTAGATCAACACAATGTTGTTTGCTGAGTTGGTTGGCTAATTGGCTGAGTGATTTGGCTTACAACAAGGCTAGGATCAAGACCATTGATTGCATTTGGATAACTTGGCTTGATTGGTTAACTTTGCTTGGTATGGATTAAGGATGGGCTTACATTTGGATCATTGCTTTGATTGATTTGAAGATGATGAAATGTTGAATGAAGATTGATTTGATGAAGGATAGATGATTTGTGGTGGATTGAGCTGCTTTGGATTTGTTGGAGTGATTGGATGTGTTCCGATTGGAGTTGGATGTGATTGAGTTGATTTGTTTTGGTGTTGATGCTGATGATTGATAGGATTTATTTTGATGGTTGGATTGATGTGCTTTGAGTTGATTTTCTTTGGTGTTAATGCTGATGATTGATAGTATTTGTTATGATGGTTGGCTTGATGTGCTTTGGTTGTGATGGTTGCTATTGCTGGGTTGATTATTTTGATGATTGGATTTGTTTAGAATGATGATAGTGATGGTGTGATGATGAGAGTGTCCACTCAATCTAAGTATAAGCAAGTGTTCTTAGTGTGCACAAAGGATGTAAAATAAACAAGGTATTGCCCTTGTCAAGTCATAAACCAATGATTGATTGTTTCATTGATAAAGATAGATAGTGTTGTCATTGTGGGGAAAGCTATATCCCTAGATCAACACAAGGATGTGAGAACGCTATATCCCATTGATGATGATTGATGATGATTGATTGGGCTCATGACAAGATTAGGATCAAAACCTGTTGATTTGATTGGATAATGTTCCTTGATTCAGTAGCTTGCTTGATATGGATTAGTGTGACATGGATTTAAGATCATTGCTTAGATTGATTTGATTGATATGACTGGAAGAAGTGATTGATTGAAATGGATGAATGAATGTTATTGATAAGAAGAATTGATGATGATGATTTTGATTTTGATTGATGTTGATGGAGTGGATTGTTTTGGATGATGATTGAATTGATCTTATTTCTTAGATTTTTTGTTGGATATTTGATTTTTTTGGATTTTTTGACATATTTGATTTTTTTTGTAGTTTTTGAAATGTTTTGGGATGTCAAAGGATTTACAATTTAGGTAGCTATCGTGTTAGATACCAATGACAAGGGAAAACCAAGTCTAGGTGCAAAGATGGATGAATGGGATTGGATGGATAAAAGGATGGGCAACAAGGGATGGAAGGCTCATGATATATGGATGGATAAAAAGACAGGCCATAAAAGGGATGGATGCATGCCTCATGATAAACAAATAGGTAGGCTATAGTGGAAAGCTCATGATAAATGGATGGAGATAAGCTATAAGATAGAAAGCTTATGATAAGGATATGCCATAGTGGATGGATCATAAGGGAGCTAGGATGTGATCTTCAAAGGCTATGTTGCATAGGAAGAACTTGCCCCCATTCTAGGTGGTAATGCTTAGGATTTTTACATAACAAAGTTCATGACCATGGGATGACATGATAGATTTTACATGACAAGGTGTATGATAGGTGATAATGATAATATGGATTGATGAGGAAGGTATGAGGTATACGAAGAGATATCCAAAGCATGTTTCAAGATTTTGCCCCTATGTCTTCATCAAAATCAAAAGGCAGAAGGATGGATGAATGGATAAATGGGTTCAATAGGATAGGCTTGTTTATGTAATGGCTAAGGATGGTAGGATGGTAAATGATATAATGGGATAGATAGTTTGGAAATGGATAGGTTGGATGAGACAATGTGCCCCCAAGTGTAAGTGACATAGAAGATCAACCTACACATGATGCCTGTTTGCCAGGTTTTCATCATGGTACTTATCCAAGGCGCCTGTTTACCAGGTTTTCACCGTTGGACGAAGGGATTTCTCTTTACTTTTTTGATTTTTTAATTTTTGATTTTTTTCTTTTTTATTTTTATTTTTATTTTTTATTTTTTGGATGGGATGACAATTACACATGGCGCTTGTTTGCCAGGTTTTCACCATGGTAATGGATAGGAGGGACTCAAGTGTTTAGTGCTATGAGAGATGATATTGTCTCTTTAGAGATGGATGTTGTCTTTGCATGGACCATGTTGTTATGCTCATAGATGTTGGTAAGGGAGATATGGATGGAAGATGGATTAGGTAGATAGTGGATTATGAAGGGAATGATGGTAGGGTAGGCTAGTCGCTTATGATGTGGATTTATATAGGCTTATGGAATGAAGATGGATGAAAAGTTTATGCCAAAGCATGGACCATAGGGATTGCATGGGGGAGATATGTAGGATAATGGAGGGAAGATGGGGAGATGTAGTTATGTGGTGGTGCTGCGGAGTGGAAGGGAACCATGACCAACGGCGGCACACACCGTGATAAACATTGAAGCTTTTGATGAGATGGTGGTGTAGGAAGCAATGGGGATGTTTGCTTAGGAGATGGTTGATGAAGTGATTTAAGAACCCACATAGATTTAGTATTTTTAGTGCTTTTGCTTTGCTTGTGGGATTTTTGAAAGGAATGGAAGTTTTGGATGGAAATAGGCTTTTGGATGGAGGTAGGTGATTGGGATTCTTGAGATGTGGAGGAGGATGCCTCATTTGACTTGCTAGCTATTTGCTTAGGAACCCAAACCATTTTGCTTTTGGGCTTTGCTTTTGGAGGTAAGGGTTTGGATGGTTGCTTAGATGTGGATGAGGATGCCTCATTCACTTTGCTAGCTGTTTGCTTAGGAACCCAAACCATTTTGCTTTTGGGCTTTGCTTTTGGAGGTATGGGCTTGGATAGCTTTGTGAATGTACTTTGCTTAGAAGATGGATGATTTAGAGACTTTTCACATTGATACCCTAAGGCATGAGGGTCCTTAGGAGTTTTAGTTGGATTTTTGGCTTTATAAGTAAAGGCATCCAAATGTTTATTTTGGAATCCCATGGGTTGGGTGGAGTGGATGGAATGATTGGAAGCTTTATGCTTAAACAATGTGTGCATTTGTTGGCCATGATTAGGAATGTAAGGATACTTATGAATGATAGGTATGTTGGGTGTTGGGAGCAATGGTGGTAAGGTGGATGGAGGGATATTTAGAGTTGGTAAAAGTGGAGGCGAAGTGGATGGTAGAAGATGTATGGTCACATGCTTTTGACATTTATAGGATGATGGAGTTGGAATGATAAAATATGTTTTGGGTAGATGATGGGGGGTGTGATGGAAAGTGGTAGGTTTAGGATGCATGAAAGGATTACCAACATCTTGGCCTTGTTTACCTTGGGGTGTGTATCCAAGACCATATGAGCATAGAGGGATTTTAACATGGTTTGGCTCTAAAATACCTTATTCATAAAGACCTAGGCCTTTACCTTTGTAGTTCATGTTTTGGAGGATGCGATTGACTATGGGACTAGATGTGCTTTGAACACTAGACTTGAGCTCATTATTGGATGAAGGTGAAGATGAAATGGAGGACAATGGTTGTTGTTGTCCTAAGGAAGAACATTCATGGAGGAAGGTGGTAAGACCACTAGGACATGATGGTGGACTTGAAATGGGATCGATGGTAGATATGGAGGGAGGATCATTAGCATTGTGTTCACTAAGATCTAAGTTATTTGTTCGATCTTCTATGCTTATGTGTTCTTGAGAGGCACATGTCTCATTATGACAAGTGGATGTTTGCTCATTATGGATAGGGCTAGATGGAGGATGACTAGGAGCAATTTGGATATCTCGCTCATGGATGGTTATGAGATTATGGATAGGATCAAGGTACTTTTTAATAGGTTCTTCATCATAGATATCATCTTGATCATGAGATAGATAAAGTTTTGCCAAATGGATCATCATGGTTTTCATGATCTTAGCTAGAACCTTGATCATAACGATGAGCAAAAATAGGATTAAGTGGGCTATAAAAGGGATAAATTTGCTCATGAATGAGGTCATGGTGATGGCTAACAGCTTGAGGGCAACCCATAAGTAGGTCATGGATAGGTTGAATGTAGAGGTGCTTTGATCTTGATTAAGATTAAGGTTCAATATTTCCACATGTTTAAGATTATGCTCTTGACATACCTCTTGACTTTGGATGGAAGTGGAAGGTTCTTGAGTGGACTTGATAGGCTCTTGATAGTTATCAACATGAAGGCATGATGGCTCTTGACTTAGGCTTGTGGTTGGAGACTCTTGAATAGACTTGTTGGCTTGTAGGTCACATGATGGGCTTAAAGGGCTAGGTATGTTAATGGAAGGCTCTTGAAGAGGCTCAAGGATATGTGAACAACATGATGAGATTATAGGATTGGACATAACCTTTGGAAGTTCATTGGTAGGCTCATGAATTGGTGTTTGACATGGGGGTAGTTTATTCCTATCTAGTAGCCAATGGATCACATCCTTTGCAAGTGTATGGGTGGATGGGAAATATAATGGATGGATGATAATGGTAGATGGTGTTGGATTAGGATTAGGATGAGGATTAGGTTGAGAGCTAATTGGATTGGATGGATTAGGATTTGAACTAGATGGGGATGATGTGGCACAATTTCCCATTATAGGTGGGTACACCTTGTAAACAATTGAGAGAAATATTGGGCATTGATTTGTATTATGGCCTTTGGTCCTATGGTATGCACAATAATCATGTTCATCATATGGACTTTCTTCACATGGTTTGACTTTAGGAAGTTCAATGAGTTTTGTTTCAAGCATCCTTTGTAAAACTCTCTCAGCCGCATCCTTTGGTGAACGATTAGAATGACATGGTGAGGAAGGTAATGAAGGGCTTGGTGGTTTGGAAGGTAAAGGGATCAATGGACTATGATTGGGATCACATGGTGGTGTTGAGATAGGACTTGTTGGTTCATGTGATGGCATGTGATTGGATGGTGGTGGCCACTCTAGATTGGTATCTCCCTTGTCAAAGGTTATTAGATCTTGCATAGGATAACTTGGGCTTGTTTGATTTATGTACAAGGGGCCATTGGGATTTGGATATGATTCTTGTTGGAAAGGTGGATTTAGATCTATCAATGGTGCTTGGTGGTCTTGTTGAAAAGGTGTATTTGGACTTACTTGATTTATGTACAAAGAGCCATTGGGACTTGGCTGTTGTTCTTGTAATATCACTTGATGGCTTTGTAGATGGGCTTGGTAGTGCATTGGAATGGTGGTATGAGGGATTGGATAAGCTTGAGGTGGATGTTCATAGGTTGATGTGGTATTGACTTGGTGGATAGGTAGATTAGGTTGATAGGAAGTGGATGGATATGACATGCGGCTATAAGGTGGATTAGGTTGGTATGGAGTGGCTAAGGATTGTTGTACTTGTCGAGCTTGACTAGTGGCTAAAAGGTGTTGGACTTGGGCTATGGAGTGTTGTAGTTGAGGTGATTGGCTTGCGTGGGGTTGAGCTTTTTGGATGAAGAATTGTAATATTTCAATGGCGTCTTGGTTTAGGGGTTGTAATCCTTGATAAATATTTTGGAGGAATCTTTGGAATTTGATTGTTGGGTCTTCTAGCGTAGACATGTTGTCACCAAGTGTTTGTCTTCAGTCCTTTTAACAAGTGCTTGCTTAGGGATTTGGATGATGATGTGGAATGTTTAGATGATGTGTTTAGATTGATTTATTTATGTGCTTGGGTGTTTAGAGCTTGATATGACAATATTCAAACAAATGATTATGCATATACACACATGAATCACTCACGCAAGACACATAAGCAAGTTGTTGACTTTGAAAATAAAATGTGATGATTATGCAAGCACACATGGAAGACACATCAACAAGCTTAATGTGTAGTCAAGTGGGTATAGCCAATTAGGTCTTAGGCTATCTATTGCACAAGGTTGACTATGGAATTGAAAGTGAAATCCTGCCACACAGCCAGGAGAAAGGGGTAACCCACCCTTCACCTTCACTTCCCAAAGGTATAAAGTTCTTTGGGGCTTAGCCAAGAGTGACAAGATTCCAACTCCCAATAAGGGTGTCTTTCGATTCAGCCTCGATTGAGGTCATCCGTTGGAGTGGTGTGTCTCCAAGCAGGCCTCTTAAGAAGGGTATGACAAAAGAAAACCAAGTGAGCTGTCACTTGATTCACACTCGCAGTTGTTAATTTCCCCTTAGAAACTTGAAATGTGTAACAAACAGTTCAAGCACTTGTTCTTTTTAGACCCAAATCCAAATGTGATGGAAGACAATGGTTTGTTTTAGCCCAATTTTTTGATGTGAATTTGTAAACAATTGTTCATTTTAAAGCCCAAATCCAAGTGTGATGACAAACAAGTTGTTTATTTTATGCCCAAAATCCAAATGTGTAATCAAATAATGATTAGAGATGAGAGATTAGAATGAGTGCACCTCATAAAAATTACTTTCCAAGTTGCTATTATGATTGATCGAAATGTTGCTCCAGCTCCTTTGATTCACTTACAAGTCACTGCAAAAAATAAAATGTGATTTGGTTCACTAGATTGGAAGATATGATTTTTTTTCTAAAAGTCGCGCGTCAAAAATTTCTGAAAAATTAGAATCGCAGGGTCAACTTCAAATCACCATAACTCTTTGAATACTGAGCCAAATCTTTAATGTAACCACTTTTCGGAAAGCTCTCGAAGTCCTCTTTCCAATGAATCTAAGATCTCCTTTTTATAGGACCTGTGTAAAACAAAAAAACCCTCTACAACAGATCTGGTCATAAATTAAAAAAAAATCAGCAAAAAGTCACGCGTCGAAAATTTCTAAAAAATTAGAATCGCAGGGTCAACTTCAAATCGTCATAACTCTTTGAATACGGAGCCAAATCTTTAATGTAACCACTTTTTAGAAAGCTCTCAAAGTCCTCTTTCCAACGAATCTAAGATCTCTTTTTTCTAGGATCTGTGTAAAACAAAAAACCCTCTGCAACAGATCTGGTCATAAATTAAAAAAATCAGCAAAAAGTTGCGCGTCAAATTTTTTTAAAAAATTAGAATCGTAGGGTCAACTTCAAATCATCATAACTCTTTGAATACTGAGCCAAATCTTTAATGTAACCACTTTTCGGAAAGCTCTCGAAGTCCTCTTTCCAACGAATCTAAGATCTCCTTTTTGCAGGACCTGTGTAAAACAAAAAACCCTCTGCAACAGATCTGGTCCTAAATAAAAAAATTAGCAATATAAAATATCTTCAACTTACAAATCAAAGTGCATAAACCTGCAAAAATGAATGATTGACGCTCCAAGAAATTTGATCTTCACAAAAACAACTCAAAAAAGAGGGTTAATCAGGGACGTAAGTCCCACTAGGCGTGCCAAATGTAGTTAGGGTAAAATTGCAAATCAGGGCAAATGAATAAACAACAATGATAAAACCCTAGCAATGCACAATGAAGCACAAAACAACATGAAAATCAAAATAACAAATGTAAATGCAAACCGATCTCCACGCTATTCTTGATTTATCTCCATTGCTCTTCTCCACCTCGCATGAGCATGCAAGATTTTGAAGGATTATTGTTGGAAGAATGTTGGGTGCTCACTTCTGCAGCATAACATTAAGATGAAGACGCTAGAATGAATGATAGATGAAGGATGCAAAGGCTCTAATGATATTTCAACAGCATGTGGATACTTGAGGATCAATGCATTATCTAAAATTTGACAGAATAAGGGTGCTTAAGGCTCAATGCATTGCTAATGGCTTATGAAAGGGTTGATTTATAGGAAATACTTAATTCAAATGGATGGCTAGGATCAATTAGGGCTTTAGGTGAAATGGATGGATAGGATTAAGTTAGGTTTCCTTGCACATCAAGAAATTGTAGTCATGTGACATGTGGCAAGGGAAGATAAGGCTTAGGTGTGCTTGTGTAGATAAATACTAAAATTAGGTCCCATTAGTTGTGCATGTGAAAGATAAAAGTTGTACTACAATACATGATTAAGGGGAAATGGACAAGTGTTGGAATGTGATGAAAGATGAGGACTTAATTCAAATAAAATATTTGAATTAGTTGGGATATGAGTTGGATATTAATTAAACAAATAAGATTTATTTAATTAATAGGATAAATAAATGGGATGGAATAAGATATGGAGGACTTAATTCAAATAAAATATTTGAATTAGTTGGGATAGTAGTTGGAAATTAATTAAATAAATAAGATTTATTTAATTAATTGGAAAGTAGGATTATGCATGTGAAATTAATTAAATAAATAAATTTATTTAATTAATTGGCTAAGTAGGATAAAGATGGGGATTTTAATTAAATAAATAAAATTTATTTAATTAATTGGCTTAATGGATAAATGGGATTAAGAGTGGGATTTAGGATAAAAATGGCTTATGATGTTTATGATAATGTTTTAACAAGGTGTTGCAAGACATACACAAAGTTGGGACAATTTTGGGTGTCTACAGGCATTACCCACACAGTTCTTGGTTCCACAGCCGAGCTATTAAACATTGATCTTTAGTGACCATGAAACAAATTGTATCCTTATACTTATTAACAATTTTCTTAGGAATTCTTTCTCTAGAGTGCATCATGCTCTAAAAATTCTTAAAAAATCCCCACAGGGCTACTTTTTTCTCATTATAATTTCCCAAGTTGTTAAGACAATTTCTAATTTGCACGGCTACTGGTTTGTTACTTAACCAAATCAATCCCTAATGATTAGGGAATTCATTCAAGAAGTAGAAAAATAAATAGATGATTAGCATACCATACTTGAATGGGTAGTTTTTTCTTTCTTTTGTCTTCTTCAAATTCTCTAGTAGTTGGGTTTGCAACAGCTTGCACAGATCATAGTCTGCATTCTCCTTGATCATTTGATATGCTATGTATATTGTGGTACTAGACACTAAATTCTCTCAGTTTGAGAAGTAGACTTTATAACCTATGACCATTGAGGCAAATTTTACTACAGGATCAGTGATGTCATTTATCGTTAATGCCCTTTTGTTGAATTGTTCTTCGGTAGCATCGGTAACTGTTTGATTCTTAATTGCTTTTAGTAATGGCACTCCTCCAATGGAGTTTAGTCCAATGAGTGCCTGAATTTCTTCTTTCATTGTTTTGAATGGTTGCCCTTTTCCCAACCACATAAATTCATCATGAATCTGACCAAGAACATACCGGACCCATTCGTCCTCTACGAATGTGGGAAACTCTGCATACTGGATGAATTTCTTCTCCTTTAAGGCTTTATATTCTTCCTTTAGATCAAATTGATCATTGCATAGGTGTTTCACAAATAGGTCTAAAAAATTATTGCTACCAGGCTCATCTAGGGCCACATGGATGTATGCCCTAACATCTTCCACATATAGGACTCCATAGGGTATCTTTGAGAATGCACCCATTTGATCCACTTTTGTTGCCTTGTAAGGGTGTTTCTTAAACTTGGTCCAAGGACATTCAGTGATATCTACAATTTGTAGAGTTGTCATAGCAAAGATTCAGTAGATTCACAAAATCAGATTTAATGAAAGTACCTTGTTTCACTGCGTTAGGGTTTCCTTTCTCCAAATGCTTCAAATTTTGATTATTGTTTCTCAAGTTGGCTTTGATCTCTCTAAATTTTTGATAGCTCCAAGTGCAAAGTGACCTTTGAAACCAAACATGTTCCTTTTATCCTCCGCACGGCCTGACCTAGTTGTCATTAAATGCTCTTTCCAAAAAGCTATTAAAAACCTTTGCTATAGAACACAACCGATTAGGATTGCTCTGCAATATACCACATTAACTTCTTTTCTTCCGGTTCTTCTTCTAATAGGTGAGTCGCATTAGATTTCATGATACATCTTCATGCTAGATTCTGACACCCAATTTCTGGCTGGGGGATTTGATTTTTTTACACTACTTCCCCTGAGCCAGATCTCATAGACTCATTCTTCAAAGAAGGTATCCACATCAGATGTTGGTGTGGATCTGTCCTCAATTAAAATCACTTCTTTATCAATCCATACTTTATCCATTTTTTCAACTGGATCAACTTTCTCTTTTCCCTTATCATTTATCTACCTTGTTTCTTTATAATCGTAATTTTTCTTCACATTTTTTCTTCTGCAATATCTTGCAATATGTCTGGATTTGCTATAACTGAAGCACACCACACTCTCTTGTCCTTGAAACCTTTTATTCATTGAATTTGATCTGCATTGATTTGCCATATATCCAAATCTATTGCATGCAAAACATTTTCCATTGAAAGATTGACTGTTCCTAAAATTTTGAAAATTAGTTCTTACCGAACTTCTACATTCATTTGATATGTGTCCCATTTTATAACATCCATTACACCTAATAGAATTTTGACTTACTTTACTTCTGCATACAACGACTTTATGACCAGTCCTATTGCAAGTGAAGCATTTACCTTTGAATGATTGTTTATTCCTCCCATTGTTGAAATTTTTCTTGATCTGATTTCTACATTCATTTTCTCTATGACCAATTTTCTCGCAATTGAAACACTGACCAAAGAATAATGGAGTCTTTTGATTTATTCTACTTCTACATTGAGTAGCCTTATGACCAAACTTATTGCATGAATTACAATAACCATTGAAAGATGGGTACCTTTGAGCATTTGGTTGTCTAACCAGAGATCTTCTAGGTCTTCTTCTTTGATTTCTGAACTGGTATCCTTTGTTTTGCCTTGGCTCAATGCTTATTTGCCTAGAGTTTGAACTTTCTCCTTTCTCAAATCCTAAGCCATGTTTGTCGTCATCATTCTTCTGACTAGCAATCATTTCATCAAGCTTGGCAGTACTTATCTTGAATTTTTCTTCAAAGCTTCTAGCCTTTTCTAGATCTATTTTTAAACTTATAATCTCTTTTTCAAGTTTTGCACAGTTTTCTAATCCATTCTTCACAATCAAACTTAGATCATCTTCTGTTCTTGTTCTTTCTGCAACTTCTGCTTCCATATCATTTAGGGCTTCATTTGCTGATAGCAATTGGTCACTGACTTCCTTATATTTGTCTTTGAATTTTTTGACTTGCTCTTTTAGCTTTAAGATGCATTCATCAACTTGCTTCAGATTTTGCTTTAGATCTCTGACTTCTGCTTCAGAGTTTTCAAGATCCATAAGAGCTGCTTCTAGTTGATTTTACCCTTCATAATTTCCATATATTCTTGCTGCGATGATCATACTATCCTAGATCTTCCTCAAGCTGTTAAAATTCTTCTGAGGAACCTTACTTTGATACCAATTGTTGATTGTCAGGAACACTGAGAGTGGGGGTGAATCAGTGTTCTATAAATCTTTTCTTGAACTTTTACTTTTAACCATTTCAAAAGAATAATCAAACAAAAGCAAAATATATAGCTAAACTATTAGCTGCCGTTACACCAAAAGATTGACCTTTTAATGCCTGATACAACCACTTGATTTAACAAGCATAGGAGGTGGTTAAGCCCTTGTCACAAACCACTACAGTGTAGCACTGAACAAGGAGACCAAGGGCCACACCTTGAAATAATCCCCCTCCCAGTGAAAGCGCGGGGTTTGAACCTGTGACCTTGGCTCTGATACCAATTGTTAGCTGCCATTGCACCAAAAGATCAACCTTTTAATGCCCAATACAACCACTTGATTTAACAAGCACAGGAGGCAGTTAAGCCCTTGTCGCAAACCACCGTAGCACAATGCTAAACAAGGAGACCAAGGGCCACACCTTGCAACATAAACAACATCTGCAAAAGCATGACACATAACACCAAGATATTACGTGGAAAACACAAAGAGGGAAAAACCATGGAGAGGATTAGCTCTCAAATATATATTGCTATCTTTACAAAAATGATGTTCAGGCTTGGTCACTCCACGAGTGTCATGCCCTGACATTAAGGCATTGTTTAAATTAAAGATTTAAACATCGTGGGAAGACGATGAGACTACTTTATCAATTAGAATGATGGAAATCATTAAATATGTATTATTAGTATATATACATATATACATATATTATATATATTATTTAATAAATAATATTAAATAATATTATTCCAATATAAATATATTGTATTATACAAATACCAATAGTATATATATATATTAATATTAGTAATATAAATATTATTATTATAACCATTATAATACATGATATATTTTATATACTGAAATATTGAAATATTATTATAATAATTATAGACATTAAATATTAGTATAAGATATATTATAAATAAACGATTCATAAAAGAAGACAAAGACCAAAAATAATCTTGTTTGAATTGTGATGTTCCATCCAAATACAAACACTTGTGGTTAACAAAGGAAGCAACCAAGAATAAGACAAAATATAGAACACAGAACAAGACAAGGCATATGTTTAACTAATCCAATCGACATCCTTAGCAAAAGTGATCAACAATCAGTGAATGAATGTAGATTATAAGAAATGTCTTTTCATAAGGAGCGACTCTTGGAAAGACATACACCTTGGTCTCCTCCTTGCCATATAAGAGGAGTTCGAAGGAGAGAAGTCAGGGAGATATAGGAAAATCGACAATATCTTTAACATATAGGAATTCAACGAATAAGTTGTGAGAAGATATCAATGGTAAAAGGTGGTGATGTGTAATTGAAGATAATTTAGATTGGATTGTATAAGCCAATTCATAATAGTGAGCCGTCGCTAAGCTTACAAAGAGATCGATTTGTTTGATTTGTATGGAGTTGGATAATTCACATCGTCGTTGTGAAGGAAGAGAGAATCGATTGCATTTGTTGATGTGTTGAAGAGATCCGCCAGGGAAGCCAATCTTTAGATGTTCATTCATTAGTGACTAGCACTAGAGATATAGCAATGCTTAGAATAGGAGTTGGAATCAATGTTGAGACATATTGTGCCAGTATTGAAAAGGAAGACTAATGTTTGTTGGCATCACTCATTACAGAGAACCGTGTATTCCAAGAAAGGATTGGCGTGAGAACCTATTAGTTTTTCATAAGTATTCTTAAGAAGTGAAATGCTTAGATATATATATTTTATCATCAGTGTTTGCAATCTGGAGAGCTTAAGGCTGCTATTTTCAAAATTTTAATTTGAATATCAACTTCTATTATATCATTGTATGAGAAAACACATAGATTTCATATTCTAAACCTAGAGATGTTCACCGACATCCAATCGGGGATACTACAGAAGCATGATATTCTTCAAATCTTTAATTTGAAGTAACTAGTTTATCGATAACAGGTTAATATCCTAAGAGGGGACATTACAAGTGGTATTAGAGCTATCGACCTGCCATCCTATGAAAGAATTTAATGCAAGCTTACTCAAGAAGGTACAACACATGCAACAACAACAACGACATGGAAATGATCAATGAAATGAGAGCCTTTATGGAAGCAACCACTAAGGCAATGATGGAACAAACTCAAGCAGTCACGCAACAAACAAAACTATTAATGGAGTAAAGCGCAAAGTCAAATCAAGTCCTTCAAAATACTATACAAAATATGGAAACCATGATGAATAGTTTCAAGGGTCAAGCTTCAAATGAAAGGGAAGTGATCTCCAACCAAGTGGAAAATGGAAACTCTTCAACAAGTATAAGGATCCCAATACCACCATTCCTACCAAGCGAAGAAAATCCAAGAATGGGAAACAATACCCCCTAAAACATAAGCATAGAAGACATGATGAGAGCTTATGCCAACCTAGAGCCTGAACTAAGAAGAATGGTATCCTTTACCAAATATAGCAATTCAAAAAGGAACGAGTTAACAAGAAGAGAGAAAAGACCTGCAAACAAGGACTAGAAGCAAAAGGCCAATAAGGTGAATTTGCCACACTTTGATGGAACCCATAAAATCTCCCCACATTCATGGTTACAAAAATTAAATGATTATTTCATACTTAGACCAATGATGGAGAAAGATGCCCTCCAGCATCCTCTTATCAAATTATGCTAAATGGATGATAGGTAGGAAGAATGCCCTTCATCATCAAGACATGATAGGTAGGAAGTGTGCCCTCCATCACACTCTTGATTCTTAATGTTAAAGAGATGATAGGTAGGAAGAATTCCCTCCATCATGCTCTCATCAAGTTATGTTAAAGGGATGATAGGTAGGAAGAATGCCCTCCATCATCAAGACATGATAGGTAGGAAGTATGCCGTCCATCATGCTCTTATCAATATGTGATAGGTAGGAAGTGTGCCCTCCATCACACTCTTGATCCTTAATGTTAAAGAGATGATAGGTAGGAAGAATGCCCTCCATCATGCTCTCATCAAGTTATGTTAAAGGGATGATAGGTAGGAAGAATTCTCTCCATCATACCCTCATCAAGACATGATAGGTAGGAAGAATGCCCTCCATCATGCTCTTGTCAATGTTTGATATGTAGGAAGTGTGCCCTCCATCACACTCTTGAATCTTGAAGATGGACATAAGAGGTGATAGGTAGGAAGTGTGCCCTCCATCATGCTCTGACTTACGAGTATTTCTATGGATTCTATCAAAGGATTGACTTGAGGTATGAAAAACTATATGTTGAAATTAAATGTTATTTATGTTATATCATTAATTATGTTACGATGTAGTGATTTCATTGTTAATTTATGGATCTTTAATATTGCTAATGTTCCTTTCTAGTAGTTATTCTTGTGTGCAGGTTAATAGATCAATAATATCCCAAAAAAATAAAAAAAATAGGGACATTATCTCATCATCAACCCCTAGAATCATGCTATACATCAACTTGCTTAAGCAATCAAAGTCTTACTTACAACATCATTAGATTCATCTTTTGGGATTTTCATCAATATTATTCCAAATCTCCAATCACGGATTATCAATACTCCCAAAGTTTTCTTTAACATCAAAAAATTCTTCCTCCCTGCATTCATTTCCTCAATCATATTGCTATTCAAAATCAAATCAAATCTTCTTTGATCATGACATCATATAATAAATTACTCCTCAAAGAACATAACTCTCCTTGATTTTGATGTCAATAACATATGAGACCGAATCTCATAATCAAAGATCAAGATGCACCTTGGAATCTCAATACTCTCAAATATTTTAATCTATGATACTTGCATCCCATCGTTATTATTCAAAAATGAAACAAATACTCTTTTGATCGCAAATTCTCTTTCATGAAGTTACAATTACTTACTCTTCATTAAAGCATGTCCATAATAATACTTCATTTTTGGTTCAAAACACGACTCCGTCTCAATACGTCAGAAGGGAGACGTTAAAAGTGCAAGGTAATGAAAGAACTCATAATTACTTGAGGACAAGCAATCTTGAGTGGGGAGGGCTGTCATGCCCTGACATTAAGGCATTGTTTAAACTAAAGATTTAAACATCGTGGGAAGGCGATGAGACTGCTTTATCAATTAGAATGATAGAAATCATTAAATATGTATTATTAGTATATATACATATATACATATATTATATATATATTTAATAAATAATATTAAATGATATTATTCAAATATAAATATATTATATTATACAAATACAAATAATAAATATATATATTAATATTAGTAATATAAATATTATTATTATAACCATTATACTACATGATATATTTTATATACTGAAATATTGAAATATTATTATAATAATTATAAACATTAAATATTAGTATAAGATATATTATAAATAAACGATTCCTAAAAGAAGACAAAGACCAGAAATAATCCTGTTTGAATTGTGATGTTCCATCCAAATACAAACACTCGTGGTTAACAAAGGAAGCAACCAAGAATAAGACAAAATATAGAACAAAGAACAACGAACAAGACAAGGCATATGTTTAACTAATCCAATCGATGTCCTTAGCAAAAGTGATCAACAATTAGTGAATGAATGTAAATTATAAGAAATGTCTCTTCATAAGGAGTGACTCTTGGAAAGACATACCCCTTGGTCTCCTCCTCGCCATATAAGAGGAGTTCGAAGGAGAGAAGTCAGGGAGATATAGGAAAATCGGCAGCATCTTTAACATATAGGAATTCAACAAATAAGTTGTGAGAATATATCAACAGTAAAAGGTGGTGATGTGTAATTGAAGATAATTTAGATTGGATCGTATAAGCCAATTCATAATTTAGTGAGCCGTCGCTAAACTTACAGAGAGATCAATTTATTTGATTTGTATGGAGTTGGATAATTCACATCGTCATTGTGAAGGAAGAGAGAATTGATTGCATTTGTTGACATGTTGAAGACATCCACCAGGGAAGCTAATCTTCAGATGTTCATTCATTAGCGACTAGAACTGGAGATATAGCAACGCTTAGAATAGGAGTTGGAATCAGTGTT
The DNA here is from genome assembly GCA_027924645.1 of Cunninghamia lanceolata. Lineage (NCBI taxonomy): Eukaryota > Viridiplantae > Streptophyta > Pinopsida > Cupressales > Cupressaceae > Cunninghamia > Cunninghamia lanceolata. The sequence goes on from BSBN01001475.1 coordinate 2,443,207, forward strand.
GAGACATATTGCGCTAGTATTGAAAAGGAAGACTAATGTTTGTTGGCATCACTCATTATAGAGAACCATGTATTCCAGGAAAGGATTGGCATGAGAACCTAATAGTTTTTCATAAGTATTCTTAAGAAGTGAAATTCTTAGATATATATATATATTTTATCAACAGTGTTTACAATCTGGAGAGCTTAAGGCTGCTATTTTCAAAATTTTAATTTGAATATCAACTTCTATTATATCATTGTATGAGCAAACACATAGATTTCATATTCTAAACCTAGAGATGTTCACCGACATCCAATCGGGGATACTACAGAAGCATGATATTCTTCAAATCTTTAATTTGAAGCAACTAGTTTATCGATAACAAACTAATATCCTAAGAGGGGACATTACAACGAGCCTAGAACATACTGACTTATAACCATGAAGTACAAATAAGTTTAGTAGGCTCACTACCTCAACCCTAAACCCAACATGATTACAATAAGGGTTGTTAAACCCTACTAGAGGCTCATTGTTGGCTTACTGCCTTGATAACAAAAACTTGCTTCCAAACAGATCACACATGATATCTGAATATTGCTTCAGCATCTACCACTATGCCAGGGTGCAATCACTTAACAATTGTATTCTGAATCCCAAGTCTTCATTGTTACTTCTCTTTTAACTCTGCTCTTCTATACATATGCTCGGATTACACACCTTTTTCCACACACAACTCAACCAAATTTCATCACCTTTATATATCCGTATCATGATTTACTCCATGATCAGGTTAGCATCCAAGAAGTAAAATGTGTACATAAAAAGATGTACCTTGTCGCTCAATCCAATACATTATGTGTCCCGCAGACCCAAATCTTCTCCCAAACATGTTCATATTGGTCAGCTCTAATATTTCAATTGCTTACATGAATCCTCCAATCATTAACTCTTCTCCACATAAAGATTTATCTCACCAATCGGCCTGTTCCTCAAGAACATGCTTAACAACTTCATCTGCTGTCTTACAACTTCTACTATTGATCACAAAACAATTCAAAATTCATGTCAAGGACTCTTTACAAATTCCCAATCTTACCCTCAGTACCGCAAGGCATCATATCATCTTGCAAAGAGATGTGGACCATCAGAAGTCAGACTTTGTCTTTGTCAAACACTATGCTAATACTTAGTAGATTGTAGCTATCCTTCCAGTAAACTTCAAATCTCCTAACTCTGGAGAGGAATGAGGACCACTACACTAGACCTCGTTCACTATTCCTGCTATACCTTTGCTTACCCAGACTTAGGCATTTCTTCAAGGTGACTTTCAAAGAGGATCAAGACTTAATCTCTGAGGCATAACACTATTAAACAACTAAGAACATAATACCTGAACCATATCTGCAAGTCTTTAATTGCAGAGGCATACTAGCTTTCTTATTGTCCTCTACTCTGCATGCTTTCCATACTTAGCCATTTTCTGTCAACCGGACCTGGAATCTCATATGTTCTTCCAAAGATATCTTTTCCTGTCAAGGTGATAGGATCTCAGAGCCTTGTTGCCATCAATGACAACATACAGATCCATACCAAAGCAGTGTCTCTTGCCAACACAGAGCATAGGAGTTATATTGTGCTTCAATGGAACATAACCCAGGCATGGAGTAGATGCTATCAAATCAATTCACCAACCCTTGGCAGTGAACCAATCTTGGCAGTGAGCCCTAACTTTTGCAGTGAGCATTTTGGGTAGTGAGCCTCTATTTTTTAGTATTGCTATAACATATTTATTTTTGTGGGCTAACATCCACCGTGGTTTTCCCCTTATAGGGTTTTCCATGTAAAAATTTAGTGTCTCATGTGTTAATTATGTTATTGTGTTGAGTTTCTTATTTCATGCCTTCATGATTAAATCTGAATAGAAGTGAACAAGTGTTTGATATGTTAATGTTCATAAGTGGTCAAAGTTTTGGAAACAACTGATTCACACCCCCTCTTTTTAGCATATTAGCTGATAGTGTTGATTTTGGGATATCTATTTGACATTATAGTATGGTGTGCGTTGATTGATGATTGACCTATGAACATTATTATTAATATTGTTATTATTTTGGGATTGTGGAAAAAGAGTATTATAATAATAAAGGTTGTTTTGGTTATAAATTATTTTAAAAGTATTAATGTTTAGTTAATAAGAGTAACGGGTGGAGTGGTTCAAATATTTATTCCTTTATTATTATTTTCTTTAATGGGGGTTATGTGGAAAATGAATAGTTTTCTTTTATCCTAAAAATAAATATTAAGAGTTTTTGGAGAAGGTTCTATTTAAAAGAAAAGAAAGTGTTGTAAATGGGGGTAACAGATTTTTAAAGGGATTTTTGGGAGATAGAAGAAAAAAGGCAGAAAGATGCAGGGGGCTGATCGGAGATTGAACATTTGAGGTATGAAATTTGTTGATATTACTATTTTCTTATCAGATTATTGTTGATTTCATTGTTTGCAAATGTTAAATCATTATGAATTGCTCTGTGTGAGCCATGTTCTATTTTCTCTATGTGAGCCATTCTATGTGCTCTGTGTGAGCCATTCTATTTGCTCTGTGTGAGCCATTCTATGTGCTATGTATGAGACATGTTCTATATGCTCTGTGTGAGCCATTCTTCTTGCTCTATGTGAGACATTCTATATGCTTTGTGTGAGCTATTCTATACGCTCTGTGTGAGCTATTAAAGTGATAGGATATCTTTGTAATATTAAGTTTTGTCTTCAGAAAATTTAGCTCAGGGGTGGTTTCGACTCTATCAGACCTAAGGATGGGTGGAGAGAAATTTGATGATTGAGTTTTGTTGTTTCAGACTTGAAGGAAGATTATATTTATAAAGAGCTAATATGGGTTGTTCTGTTCTTTGTTGAATGTGTACTTCAGAGTTATCATTGATTATTGATTATGCATCTCTTTCTATAATTGTTAAAAATTACTGATGAGTTGTATGGTTGAATTTTAAGTCGTAGTCTGTAAAAGACATTTGATCTTACAAGGAAAGGAGCGTAGATTTATATCTGCATCAAAAGTAATCTAGTTTATATATATTTATTTTATACTATTTATAAATGAGAGCTTGCCCTTATTGTTTAGATATTTATTTATGAAAACATAGATTTCATGTTCGATTGAATATAACTCGTAATGAGAGATGATAATGTCTGTAAGTAATGTTATGGGTATTGCATATAATAATTTGTTTTCTGTTGGTGCATATCATATGGAGTTTTAAGTTTTGCAGAGGCGTTAATGCTGTATTGAAGAAGTTCTCAGTTAGGACAATATGGAGTTCTAAATCCGTAAGGGTGCTGCATTAATTTGTGTAACATTTCTTGATAGATTTAAGAATATCATTATTGTTACTTGGGGTCTATTGTAAATCAAGTTATTGTGTAAGAAAATTTCCTTATGAGAAACCATATTTTTGTTATTATGATATATCATCATCATTCATAGTTAAAAACGTTTCAATAATCAACATTCATGGATTATAACATTATTATTTAGTTTCATAAAAATTTATTATTATAGAATGGATAAATAATCTAGAGGATAGAATTTTAGTATTCGATTATTACTAGATAGTCATGTTTAAAACAATTTACATTATGAGTTAATTCTTTAATAATGTAGTGTCAGTGCAGTCATATGTAATTAGGAATAAAAAGAATCAAATTTGCTGTGTTGGAAGGATTCTATGAAGTGTTATGTGATCAAATGTGCGCCGTGATTTGAAAGTTTGTAAGTCGCGTATTATTCATAGATGTTGGTTTAGTGGTGGGGTTGGCCGTGGCACCACGACACCTCCTTTTGTGAGTAGTCGCTGTAAAACTTTCAGACGTTAATTGATATCGAATGATACTTTTGTGATACTAAGTTTAATGCCAAAGAAACTCAAATTACATTATTGTTTTTTGTAAGTTTGTTTACATATTCTCCGCTCATAAAAAAATTGATACTGTTATTATCACATTGAAAATTAGTATTCAAATAAGTTTATGCGTTTGATGAATAAGTTTTTAATGATTTACTTTTGAGGGAGAAGGCTGTGATATCATGGCTCTCCTACGATCAAGTCATGGGAGCCGTGTTACCACATTTCCCCCCAATTTCTTGCCGTTGTTGTTTGCCTCACAAGTAGATAACCATAGCCTAAACGTTACAACCTAATATGTTTATTGATAATTAAGATACTATTCCAAAGAATAGCTATTAGTCGGTTACAATTTGTACCATCTTATTAATGATATAGAATTTATAGATTGTTGGTAGCGTAGATTTTTTAGGCTAAATTTAGATAATCCATTCTTTCCTTTTGGGTAAAAATTATCTGTCTATGGAGTTAAATTGATGATTGGTCAATTTTCATCTATTCCTTGAACAATAAAGATTTCTCTAATATTAGTGCAGGAGCTCTAGCTGGAGTTCGTAGATTTGGACTGAGAATTGAAAATTATTGCTATGAATTAGATTACAATCGGTCTCTTTTAGGTAAATTGATTGTTTCCTTATTAGAAATAACAACTTTGTAAGATATATTTTTAATAATAGATTACCGATTTATTATTACAAATCTTTCAGGCAGAATGAGATTTTGGGAATTTGATCAGAGGGAGAGAAAGAGCATTGCTTTAATAAACATTAATTATGGAATATCTTGTGGACTAGATAATCTTTTTGTTTATATATAGTCTTAGGTAAAATTTTGGAATGTTTTGATTATGATAATATGTATTGATTTTGTCTCAGGTTACTTGTGGTACAATTTCTTAAGAAAGTTATTCTCTTCAAAAAATTTCAATCAATATATTTTATAAATTTGATAATAGAGTAAGTGTAATTAGTTAGATTTCATTATTATTTAATTTAATTAGTTAATTTCTTTGAGGGGCATTACATAGGTACCAAATTTATACATATATGTCCAAATATGAAGAGTAAGTAATCAAATATATATATATATATATATATATATATATATATATATATATATATATATATATATATATATATATATATATATATATATATATATATATATATATATATATATATATATATATATATATATATATAATTGTTTTTTTTAAAGTAGGCATTACACTCTTAGTTGTCTGGTGCATTTCAACACCACAATCCCTTAAGATTTTCATCCCATTAATCTCCCATCTATGCTCCTAGACTTGGTGTTCCCTTATCACTGGTTATCATATGGAGATAGTTAATCCCATCCAATAGAAAAGATCAAGAGACTAGCCAAACCAAAATCTAACTCCAACTTTGATCCCCAAAGTAATCCATTCAAATGCTAGCAAATTGAAATCCAATCATTATCCTTACAAAGAAATTCATCCAAATGAAAGCAATCTAAATCCATCACACCATCTAATATATCATCCTATCAATGCAATCCAAGTCAATCCCAAAATGCAAACAAAGCCATCAAACTAGTCACAGAGATATAGTATCAGATTTTGTTGTATCATTGTTACTTTAGCATTCAATAAATGAATATGTGTTTTGAGTTCTATTAATGAATGCAAAGATTCAGTAGAGAATTAACTAGATCTTGTGGGATCATAGTCACTCAAGATGACCACTTGAGGTACTGTGTCTCTCCACTTTGTTCATATGTTTAGTTTATAAATTGTATGTTTAAATATATGTGTGTGATTAATGTATGTTGTTATGAGTAATGTGAAACAATTTAACTTTGGTAATTTATGTTATTGAGTCCATTAAGTCAAGGTGATCACACCAATTCTTAGTTACTCTCTTATATAGAAGTACAGAGAATCATTTGATTACTACTGTGTTAGATAATATTAGTTATTTTCCATTATTCATGTTTACTTAGAGTATTGTATTTTATTTAGTTCCCTTACACAACCTCTAGGATAAAACTCAAGAATCCTTAACTGTACACACAGTACAAGCATCATCCAAGAAGAATACAATTCCCTAGTTTGACAATGTAAGTCTAGCACATTATATGACTAGTGGGTTGCTTGATATAAGATCTATTGATCCATTGAGTAGTGTGCATGCCCTTTCTACACCAATGTATTGGTTAATAATGGAGTTTGACAATTTTGGAGCCATTTCTGGGGATGGTGCTAAGGTTTAGAGTTTTTGAGTTCTTGTTGATTTATGCTTGTACTTGCTTTAATAAGAAATAGTACTTTTCAACATTTAGGATCACATAGATATTCAATCTATCTCCAAAATAATCACTAACATGGTGTAGGAACATAGCCATTAGCTTATACATTATTGTATGCGGCAGCCAAGAGACCATAGAGGGAGGTTTCTTCCAACTAGTTCAACAGAAGAACACTTTGAATCATCCCTTGGTTTAGAGAACACTGATGATTTTGAAGATATTGTAGATTGGAACCAAGGCATCATGGTAGATGAAGAAGTAGAGAACCCAAATGAACCAGTTACCTTTGCCTTTCCTATTGCAAACTAGGAGAGAGCTGACACCTTGAAAAATATCCCTCCTTTGGCTTTACCAAGCTTTCATGGACTGATCATTAAAGACCCTAATACATTTCTCTTTGAGTTTGATGTGCTCTATAGGAGTTATGATTATAGTATAGATGCATATAGTCTCAAGCTCTTCCTAGGCACCCTTAAAGATGCTACATTACGATGGTATATGGGTTTGGGTGAGAATTCTGTAACTACTTGAGCCACCATGAAGGAGAAGTTTTTGCAGAAATATCAGGATTATTGTCATGACAGAGACATGAAGGGGGGTGACATCTTCAGGATGTCACAAAATGAAGATGAGCCCCTAGAAGATTATGTAGAGAGATTCTAGTTTTGCCTCAAGAAGTCAAGGCAGAATAGGCTCTCTCCAGAGTCACTCCAACTAGTCTAAGAGGTGTGCGTGAAGAATGTATGGATGCACTCAATCTAATTGGAGCAGGAGATATCTCTTAACTAAGATTTGATGAAATTTCTCAAATCCGCAGAAACCATTCACATTCTACTCTAAAGAAAAATAAAGGTTTTAGAACCTTGACTTCGAATAAATCATCCACTAGAGTCTTCAGAGTAGAGCTCAGTAATCTCCTATCCAACATGAAAGAGGATATCATAAGCCATCTAGCAACATAGCTAGACACTCTTCACATAAAGGTCAAGTGTTCTACATTACACAATGAAGGCCATGGCAGCAAAGACAAGGTATGCCTCAGGATCTTTGATCAATTCCATGTCATTTGCACCACCTGTTTCAAATCCTCATAATTGGAACAATGCACCTTGGTATAACTAGGCACAACAATAATGGGAAACCATGCCACCTAGTTGGACCCAGTAGCAAGGGTATGGCCTCAGCAACCATCCCAATCCTCAAATTATAATCCACAATAGTAGGCCAATCAAAACCCATGGCCACACTAGTGGTGTGGGAACAAACCTTGGCAAAATCCAAATGTGAACTACCCGTAGCCATAGAAAACCCTACCTCAGCAACCTGCCCTTATGCCAAATACAACCTCACCTACTCCTGCCCAGCCTAAAGCTACTCAATTTCTGGCACAACCTACACCTAACCCTAACAACAAGCCTATACTAATGAGGCCATCCAATACCCAACCTATATGGTTGAAGTTAGTGATGTGCACCTGCACTTAGGAAAGATCCTTGTTAGACCATCATCACCTCTCATCATAGAACTTCCTGATGAGGAACCACTCTTTGTCACTGACAACCATCTAAATAACTAGCAAAAGCCTTCCAAGAAAATCTCTCTGCAAGAAGAAACCATTACGAGAAGCCCTCCATTTCTAGAGAGATTGAAAATTCACCCTCCACCAACTCCATCTGAACCTGATTTTGATTTCATGGGGCAGCTAAAAGATGTATGTGTTAAAATTCCCCTCACCCAAGACGTCAAGGATGTGCCAATATATACCAAATCCATAAGGGATTTATGCCTTAAGAAACCAGGAAGGAAGAGAAAAGATCCTCAGATAATCCATGTTATAGGACAACTTGCTGATATCATGTTAGGTAACTTGGTTGTTCCAAAATATGCAGATCCTGGAATCCCTATGGTTGATGTAAACATCAATGGTACCCTTATTAAAAACTCCTTGATTGACCTAGGTGTAGCCATCAATGTAATGACAAAAGAAACAATGAGTAACCTTCAGTTAGATAACCTTATACCTACTCCCATAGTATTCCAGTGGCCAGATAGGTCCATAGTCAAGCTAGAAGGGGTTATTAAAGATCTTGTAATCACATTGGATTCATGGGAATACCCTATAGACTTTATGGTTTTGTAGGGCAGGGCTAGCCTAGGAGGATATCCACTCATCCTAGGGAGACCTTGGCTGGCAATAGTAGATGCCTTCATAGGATGTCAGTCAGGGAATATGATAATTTCCAATGGGAATATAACAAAAAAGTTGGTCTTTTATCCACTTGCTCAACCTTTTGTTGATATGGAGCATTTCATTTGGCCAGACCTAGGGGATCCTGACCAATATTCTCTTTAGACATTAATGATAATTGAAAGAGACCCACTACTGGCTATTCAAGATGAAGATGAAGTGCTTTCCAATGTCATACAAAACAATTATGGAACAAATATATAGAAAGACCCATGTCTAATATCTATGGCCTACCCCCTTCACAATGTTCTGCCTACAATCAATACTCTAGCCTATACTTCCACCAGCAAAATGCTTCATCAGTTGTTGCCTCATAGTTGTAGTCTCAACTTATCAGGGTTGGATATTGCCTCTGTGATGCCTATGAAAGCACTAGTTGACATTACACCAGGCAAAACACTTAACATCAACAGTGAATTGACATTTGTCTAGAAGACTAAACTGATTAAAATGTTGCAAACTCATAAGACAACATTTGCATGGTACTATCATGATATGAAGGGAATTGAAACTAACCTTTGCATGCATAGGATATACATTAATGAAGGATGCAGACCAGTTAGGCAACCTCAAAGAAGGATTAACCCTATAGTAAGAGACATAGTAAAGAATGAATTACAAAAATTACTGGATATAGGATTCATATACCCAATATCAGATAGCCAATGTGGGTCTCCACTGGTAATAGTGCCAAAGAAAGGAGGTAAGTGGAGAGTTGTGTAGACTATAGAGAATTAAATACTGCCACTAGGAAAGATCATTTCCCTCTTCCTTTCATTGACCAGGTCCTAGACTCCTTGGGTAGTAAAAAATATTTTTCTTTTCTTGATGGATTCAGTGGATATAACCAAATCAAGATAGCCCTTGAAGACCAGGATAAGACCACATTCACATGCCCATGGGGGATGATGAGTGCCAGGTAGCACCCATGATAATACACCCTTTTACCCCTCTTTTTCTTCCTTCTTATTCCATTGTCCTGATGACTGCACCAAAGTAGATTAACAAGATTGTTCTAATTATGATTAATAAGAGATGAAATACTTAAAATCATGATTTTTGATTGAAGGACTAATGCGCATTAAATTAACAAAAATATGCAAAAAATCTCTCTTTTTGAATCTATAGGTGCAGATGTTCAGGCAAAGACAATTTTGGTCATCTTCAGAGGTGGTCCTAATAATCTCCGAAGCTGACATAAGGATACCGTACCAGTCTCCAATATTTTCCAATATGATTGGAGAGATTTTGAGATAAGGGGGTGAATCATCTCCAGAGCTGGACTGAAGTCATGAGCATATCTCTGGAGTTGAATAGAAAGCCATAAAGCATATCTCTGGAGCTGTAGACAGAAACACACCTCCGGAACCTCCTCAACACAAATGCAGATTTCCAGCGCCACTACCAATCAACACTTACAGTGGTAATTGTGGTGCTCCAGATATTACTCAATTAACACCTGAGTAATCGAATCAAGACCCTAGTTAACTTCTAGAAGTTTTATTTCTCTTTTTAATTTTGCATGAGTTCTTGACAAACTGATTAAGTACCTCTATTTTAGGGCCTCGCTGCCTAGTTGTATTTGAAACTAAGACTCAGATTTAGTGAGACTGTCGTTCCACTAAAATCTATTTTAATTGCATGGCTTTTTACTCTGTAGTTAAATAATTAGTAGAATAAGATATTGGTACTATCTCACAGATGAACTAGTAGTTAGGGTAAGTGATATCTCATCACTAGATTAGATATAAATTTACAAAAGTAGCAGTAGAATATAGACAACGAATGATTTATTATTCTTGTAATCTCATTTTGATCTAGACACTTTTCTGAATACAAAATGGTACTGATGGAATTAGACTGAAAGAGAATTGTGATATTATCTTCTTGTGTTGATTCATTGCTTTAGTCTTCAGCCCTAAGGGTGTGGAGCAAGGGCCCACTCCCACCACCAAGGCAGAAGGCTAGTATTATTTGTTTTGTTATTCTATTTCAGATTCTGTTTAAGGAGATAGTTACTGTTTTCTCATAGATAAATGTATGTTTCAATTGTATGGAATAGTATAGATCTACATTAGCAATTCATTGTTTCAGCTTTGTTTTCAATATTCCTAGAATTCATTTTCATAGCAGATAGATCAATAGCATTAGTTTCTTCAATCAGTAGAGATCATTAGAGTTAGTTAAATGAACTGGCAACTATAGGATTCCTAATTGTAGATAGCCAAGGACACATCCCTAGATTTGACACATGAAAAGATGATTAAATGTCGAGGACCAACAACCCTTGTCAGGGGACATATGCCTATTTTGTCCTTCCATTTGGACTCTGCAATGCACTTGCCACATTTCAGAGAGTTGTTTTAAGCATCTTTGTTGACCTTGCTCATGATTCTATGGAAGTGTACATGGATGATTTTATCACTTATGGAGAGTCTTATGAGGAGGCTTTGAAGAACCTTGAAAAAGTACTGTAGATATGTCAAGATCATAATATGTCCCTTAGTCATGAAAAATGTTTCATGATGATGCAAGGTGTAGTGCTTGGTCACTTTGTATCCAAAGTATGCATTCAAGTGGATCCACACAAAATTGAAATCATTTGAACCTTACCTGTTCCTCAAAAACATAAGGATGTTAGAAGTTTTCTAGGTTATGTAGGGTATTATAAAAGATTTATAAAAGATTTCAATGAAATTGTTGCTCTTTTGTTTGTCTTACTCTCTAAAGATGCAAAATTTAATTAGACAACTAACTATCATATATCTTTTGACTATCTCAAAGAGTCATTAACAAAGACACCTATACTCAGAGGACCTAATTGGGCAATACCTTTCCATATACATACAGATGCTTCTAATTTTTAAGTAGGAGCTGTGTTAGGAAAGAAAGAAGGGAATGTGGAATATGCAATTTACTACATTAACAAGAATCTTCAAGGTGTTGAACTTAACTATACTATTACCGAGAAAAAATGTTAGCTGTTGTTTATGCAATTAATAAGTTCAGACATTATATCACTGGGTATACTGGTTTCATTCACACTAATCATGCAATAATAAGATATCTTATGAATAAACTAGTGGTAAGTGGCAGATTGGTTAGATGGTTACTATTCCTTCAAGAATTTGATATCACCATTGTAGACAAGCCAGGGAAGGCCAATGTTGTTTCTGATTTCCTCTCCAAGCTCCCTACTTGTAATGAGGACCCAGTCATCGATGATTCTCTTCTAGATGAACACTTATTTGCACTAACTATACAAACTCCTTGGTATGCAGATATAGCAAATTATCTAGTCATAGGGAAAATACCTCCACACTTCTCACCCAGAGAGAGGCGTCACCTTGTGGAGCATAGCTTTCCCTATTCATGAGTAAATGGTTATCTCTTCTATACAAGACCTGATCATATTATGAGAAGGTGTATTAGGGAAGATGAAGTGTATGACATTCTCAGAGCTTGCCATGATGAACCTTGTGGTGGACACTTTGCAACCAAGAGGACAATAGTCAAAATTCTACATACTGGATATTATTGGCCAACATTTCATAAGGATACAACTCTCTATACAAGAATCTATGTGACCGCTATGAAAGAATGGGCAGACCTACAAGAAGTGATGAAATGCCTCTACAACCACAATTGGTGGTCACACCATTTGACAAATGGGGAATTGATTTTATTGGACCCATAGATCCACCTTCTAACCATAAGGAATATATACTTGTTTGCATTGATTACCTTACAAAATGGGTAGAAGTGAACGCCTTGACAGTAGCTAGGGATAGTACGGTTGCTACATTCCTCTATGAAAAAATATTTACAAGGTATGGGGTCCCAAGGGAAATAGTCATAGATCAAGGACATGAGCCTACATTTGCACTAATTTCTAGCCTTGTTCAGGAGTATGAAATCAGGCATAAAAAGTCCACTCCCTATCATCCATAGTCAAATGGTCAAGTTGAGGTGACCAACAGAGAGCTTGAGGCAATATTGACAAAGACAGTTGTAGTGCATAAGAAAGATTGGGCAGTAAGGCTCTTTGAAGCAATTTGGGCATATAAAACTACATGGAAGACAACAACAGGATACACATCTTATGAGTTAGTTTATGGAAAGAAGGCCATCCTTCCTATTGAGTTTGAATATAAAACATTGAAAACAACTGTCCAACTTGGTATGGATCTATCAAAAGCTCAAAAGGAAAGATTGCATCAACTTAATACCTTGGAGGAGTTAAGGATGGAAGTAGTTCATCAAACTAAATTAGTTGAAAACTAGAGAATCAAATGGCATGATCAGTATATCAAAACCAAGGACTTTTAGTTAGGTGATTGGGCACCTCTCTATGACTCCAGGTATAAAGATCATAAGGGCAAATTGTAGACCATATGGTTAGGCCCTGATGAGATCAAGGAATTTTTCCCAAATGGTGTAGTCCAATTAACTACAATTGACCAAGTTAGATTCTCACTGATGGTTAATGGACATCGATTGAAATTGTATAAGAAACCTTAGAGTAAAGTTGAATTTCTACAACAATTAAGGGTAGACTTGGCTAATGAAGTTTCACAACCCTCTGAGGAGGTCACTAATCAGATAGCATCTGATCACAATGTTCCACAACTAGATCAAGCTACCAGCTTGATTGAAGTCCCATAGTAAGTTTGAGTTCTACAACCTTTGTACATACATAAAAATCACAAATCACACACATCACATAGAAATAGCAATAAAAAAGGTGATCTTCCAAATCAAAAGTTTAGGCTCCATCATTTCAGTTACCATTATACACTAGAAATTTGCTTTGGCATTCAACCACTTCATTAAAGGGAACTATAGCCAAAAGCAATCTATTGTTCCATGGGACCTGTATTTTCTACACCTATAGCCAAGGGTTTTTAATTCACTTGGGACCTGTAACAGCTACACCCACAACCAATGCACATGGGACCTATTCATTTCATGTTCTGATTGCATGCATGCAACCAATGCTGCATGTAGCACCTTTTCTTTCGGCATCCACATGCCACCATCCTTTCACTAGATAGTACTTTCTTGCTACGTGTCACACATCTACTTCATTCTATTAGCACACTTTGTCACTATCACATCATTGTGATTCACTCTGGTTCATTCATTGAGTACATCGACTCAATCTTACATGCAATCATGTTTACATGCAACAATTCCAATTTTGACATCACCTCAATGGCATTCATCTCACTCATTGCTTTAATTAACATTTATTTCTACTTATTTCGTGACTTTCTTTATTCATACATAATTAATTTTCCATATTATATCAATTTGACATGCTTTGAACCTGTTCCTCCGTACCATTGCATGTCTTCTCATTTGAGGACAAATGAAGTTTTAGTTGGGGGGATTCTAAATTATTTTACGTACATTCAAACTTTAAATCAAACTTCAAAATCCCTTACTCCATAATTATTACCATTAGTTGCATAACATATAAGCTAAACAAATCAAGCAAATGGAAAAAGAAACTAGTAATAAAGTCCTAGTGAGTAGCATTGGACAACAAATAGAGGATTGAGTGTTTTCTTGAGATATCACAATGGGTGGTGACCCATAGAAGAGAGACTACTATTCACTTAGCACTATTGGCTGACATGGATTTCTTGTCAATTTTTTAGTAGGCAAGATGGTTGCAATAATTTCTCAAGATAACAGAGTATAATGAGGACATTACTCAGCAGTTTATAGAGGCATTCCATAATGAGGAAGCTACAGTGAAAGGTTTAAGAGTTGACGTGATTGTAGAAGCTATAGTTGAAGTTATAGGGCTACAATCAGCTGGAGAGGAATTTCTTGTAAGAGTAGACGCCATTTCTGCAAGGACTGAGTTCATACGACTAGATGAAAGGTTGGAATCAACATCTCAAGGCACAAAATGACTTTCTTTACCTTGTTTTTGGGCCTTTGTAGCTACCTAGATTATTAAATACCTTACTTGTGATGGGAGGCAATCTTTACTTTATACTATGCATTTTAAACTTTTGAGCCATCTTTGTCATGTGGAAGGATAGTGAATGTCCCAAATATTTTGTTCAATTTGTTAAAAATGATGTCTACTAAATATAGAAGGAAAAGTTGTTACAACTCATTATCTCATCATGGTTTGATTGTCCTTTTAGTAAAGAGAAGTCTGTCTATCCATTACCCTAAATTTTCTTGGGAAAGATTTCTTGAAGTTAATCATGTTAATGAGGAGCCGATGAGTGTTGAACTGGAGAGAGAAGAAGAGGCGCATGTAGAAAATTTACAAACAAGGGAAGAAGAGGAAGTGTCTGCAACCTCGTTTCACCCAGGAGCTTCACCTACCTATTTCCATGCAACTATTGAGGAGCAGCTAGCTTCGAGCTCTGCTAAACCTATTGAAAAACCTGCTAGTTCTCCTGCACCTGCACTCTCACCAATATCAACCCCATTGCCAAAACATGTATCCTCACAGACTTCTAGCCACAAAAATAAAAAGTTAAAATGAAAACAGTGGCCTAAAGCTTCTAGCTCACCACTCGCAACACCTGAAACTACCTATGAAATCCCTTCTGTTTCAAAAGCCACCAAGAAAAGGAAATCACCCACTTCTATAGTTAAGAAGAAACAAAGAACCCCTGCTTAATCATGTAGGTGTTAGGTCACCTTAAATGATGTAGGAGCATCCTAGTTTGAGAGAAATCTTGCATCAACCAAAAACATTTACTTTTTAGTTTGTTTATAGTTAAGTTTGTTTCTTTTCATTTTCCAGTTCAGTTCAGGCAGTTCAGTCAGTAGCAGTTTCTATATTTTGGTCTGCATTCTACTGCAGTTGCATTTTAAATCTTACGGAGCTAGACTTAGTATCTATATTCATTCATCTTCATGATATCCAAATATTAGAGCATTTGGATTAGTTACCCGAAAGTTATTGCTATCAGAAGATCAATTATTTTCTCATAACGGAGCATCCTGACAACCTCTGATAATCAGCTAAAGGAGAAGACTTGTGGAGCATTCCTTGACTTGTGGAGCCTAATGACACATCATTCATTAATCTTTGGTTCATGGCCAACCTTCCCCAAGATCCACACATCATTCTATTCATTTGTAGAGGTGTTCTACATGATTAGGTTCGACCTATCCGTGTACACACGTTATAGCTCTTCATTGGAGTTTGTGATCTTCCTTGGCTAACGCAAAGGAATCTTATGATCTAGAGATGATATTTACTGATGTAATAGATCCTTAGGAAAGTAGTTCATGATAAGAGTGATAGTTGATAGTTTGGATTCTTTGTGAAGGGACTTCCAAGCTATATCTTGTGCATATTCTGATAATCAGGCCTGTAAGCCCAAATTGTAAGCCTGCATGTTGCCAACTAATTTGTGTTTGAATTCTTTGATATACTGAATGACTGAACCTACATTTGTTTCATATCTTTGAGTTGTTTCTGTTGTGTTTACTCTTGTTGCACGATCTAGATAGTTCATTATGTGAACCCTCCTACCATGACTGCACCAAGTGGTATTAGAGCAAAAGTTTGAATCTTTGGGAGTGAATTGATTGAAGTTAGAAAAGGAATTCCATAAGATCTTGCTATGGATAGATCACTGAATTGAGGCAGGTTACTTGTGTCGCAACAGATCGCCAATTGTGAGGCAGTTGTCACCTTGTAGCCCGATCGCCGAACTTAAGGCAGTTTGCATTTGATCCTAGGAAGATGCCGCTGAGGAGAGTTGCTACTGTTGGAACAATGGCTGGTAGAATGGATGAGATGATGGAAATGATGAAAACAATGAGAATTCAGTTGGATGCCATCAAGGAAGACAGGTGAAAAGGATTGACACCTAGACCTAATGTTGAAAGTGATGATGAAGAAGAATTTCAATCTGTGGAACAAATTGGTGAAACCCTATGAGGTGATGAAGAAGAAGAATCAGATCAAGTCAAGATGTTGTGACCTATTTCAAAGATTGGAAAGAGAACTCGAATTGATGTGCCAAACTATACTGGTAATTTGATCCCTGAAGAATTGATTGACTGGATAAACGACATGGAAGAATACTTTGAGTATGAAGAAGTTGAAGATCCGGAGAAGATGAAATTTGCAAAGACAAAGTTGAAAGGACATGTTGCTATATGGTGGAAAGAAGTTCAGTTGGATAGAAATAGAAGAGGAAAAGAAAACATTACAAAGTGGGATAGGATGGTGACAAAATTGAAGAATTAGTTTATACCTATTGACTATGAGTTGGAGTTGTTGAAAAGATTGCAGAACTTGAGACAAAAGGAGAAATCTGTGAAGGAATATGCTGAAGAATTTCATAAGATCATAAGGATAGGACATAGTGAAGAAAGCAAGGAGAAAGTGGCTAGATACATCAATGGACTGAGATTGAACATTCAAGAAGAATTAAGCTTGGTAAGGATGACATCTTTGGAGGAAGCATATTAGTTTGCCCTGAAAGTTGAAGAGAAGATGCATAAGAGACATGACCAGAGACAGAGAGGTAGAGGAGGTAAATTTTAGAGAAGTAGAACATTTTCTAAAGGTGAGAGATCATTTGTGGAACATAACAAGTTTGAAAACACATTGAAGAAGGAGGACAGAGATAACAATGCATACCAGAGAGATGATAAATTTTTTTACTAGAGAGGAAACCCTAGTGCATACCAGAATGATGGATACATAAGAGAGGGAAGAGGATTTGATAAGAGAATATTCAGAGGCACTTGTTTCAAGTGTGGAGGTGAAGGACATAGAGCATTTGAATGTAATCAAGGGAGTATAAGCAAGAGAACAAAGAGCAGTGGAAGAGCAACTTATGTTGAAAAAGAACCTGTTGGATCACCTAGTTTAGTTGGTAAACTAGATAAAGGAGAATCACTTGTGATGAGGAGAGCACTATTTCAAGCAAAGACAACTGAAGAACCACCGCAAAGGAAGAGTTTGTTTAGAACAAGATGTAAATCAGGAGGTAAATGTTATAAAGTTGTAATTGATAGTGGTATTTCAGATAAACTAGTTTTAGAGGAGATGGTGACTAAGCTAAAGTTGGTAAGATTGAAACACCCCAAGCCCTATTAGATAGCATGGATTTAGGATGATCATAAGCTACTGATGAGTGAACAATGTTTGGTGAAATTTCATATTGGATCTTATCATGATGAAGTATTGTGTGATATTATGCATATGGATGTATGTCATATTTTGTTGGGTAGACCTTGGCAGTATGATAGAAAATCTATACATGATGGGAGAAAGAATACATACACTATAACATTAGATGGAAAGATAATTACATTGTGTGATAGGTGAAAGTCAGGTGTGGAAGATCAGACATAGTCATGAAACCCTAACCCTACCATCATCAAGGAATCTAATCTAAATGAAATCAAAGGACAATGCAATTCAAGCATAACATCACCTAGACCGTGCGATTCCTTGTTTGAGAGAGAGAGATGTGGACTGCTTCTTCAACAATAAGCAATTACAAAGCTGAAAGCTGCCATGATGGATGATAAAAAGCTCAAATGCTCAGATGCTCAAGATGATAATATAGGTGCTATATGATTGCTGGTTTGCTGGATTGCTGGATTGCTGGATCGCTGGATCGCTGGATGTTTCATATGGAGTGAGAGGGTGTTTATAAAGGACTTAGCCAAGATCAATCAACGGTGGAGATTCAGAGGCTATGTGAATGGCTAGGATTGAAAGTTACTAAATTTAGATTCCAGTAATTGTGCATGTGAAGGATATGAGTGAAAGTTGTCTTACAACACATGATTGACTGGATAAGTGTTGGAATGTGATAAAAAATGAATGTTTAATTCAAATAAAATATTCGAATTAGTTGGGATATGAGTTGGATATTAATTAAATAAATTAAATCTATTTAATTAATAGGATAAATTAATAGGATGGGATAAGATATGATGTGGAAATTAATTAAATAAATAAAATTTATTTAATTAATTGGGATGAGGATAGGATAAATAGGATTATGATATGGAATTAATTAAATAAATAAAATTTATTTAATTAATTGGCTTGATGGATAATGATGATTTAACAAGGTGTTACTAGACATGGACAAAGTTGGGACAATTTTGGGTGTCTACATTTTGCCCCTCTTTGATACAATGTTCGATAGAGCGTTGTGTCAAAGAAGATATGATATGCGTTCGATAAACAAGTTATGCCCCAGTGTAACTGGTAGGTGATGCCCCCTCGAGAGGTAAGCCAGGCTAACTAGGAAGGGCTGGGTTGGCTCTCGATAGGAAAAAAAAAGGCTAAAAAGAAGGCAGACACGAAGAAAATGGAAATGAGTGATCTTGGCTGAATATGATGGAATGAATAGATAGAATGAATAGATAGGATGATGATGGGCAGCTTTCAAATAATTGCTCAGAATGAAAAGAAATGCAGTCCTTATGTTTGATATAGCATATGGATGTGATGCACCAGGGTATAAGAGACCAAGGTGTTGAGATATCCAATGCGCAACTAGCGTGTTACAATCTTGTCTGAACGCATGAGGTCAAGATGTTGAGCCAACATGCACAAGATATGAATAATAGCTAGTGTTGGAATTTGATGCTACAAGCAATGGTTTGAGCTTATCTCCACTACACATAATGATAGCTTGCTGGTTATATGTATGGAGTTAGTCTTGACATAGAATAGTCTCAAATGCATAGGAGACTGTTTAGCTTCTCAGATGCTAGAGATATTGATATGTAAGATACTAATCCCAACACGTACAAGATACCAATACGCATAGGAAGAGAATAAGATCATCCTGCAAACACGGCATACGAAAGCTATATGACCATGCCCCAGTCCTTACTTCATCGCAACATACCAAGATATAAATAGATCAAGGCAGTCTTGATTAGGTATAGAAAAGGGATAAAAGATAAATCAAAAGATAAAACAAAAGATACTGTCATCACGTTCTCTTGCCAATTTTGGGTGCTCTTGGATAAATTAAGCTGGCGCCTTGTTAAGAGGAAAGCGACATCCTGTTGAAGGCTAAAGTTGTTGATAAACTGCTATAGCAAATGTTGGCTTAAGGCATGCGGACAAATAGCTTCTGGGTTACCTTTGATTGGTTAAAGTGCTTGAGCTTGCAATATACACATGGATGGCTTCTTGTTTGCGCTGATCAAAGAGAAGAAGATGGATGATGCATGAAGATGAAGAAGATGGGGTGGATCATCTGTGCTTGAGTACTGGAAACTTCCTTCGTATTCCAGACTGCCTACATACCCTGTATCCACGGGATCAAAGCACATTTACGATGAAGATGAGACATGATGAATATGTAGTTCTGGGTTTTATTGATGATGTAAGTGATGAAAGATAGAAGAATGTGAGCTGAAAGATTGAAGGATGTTTAGAAGAAAGATGAAAGATAACTGATGAAAGGGGCTATCATCTTAGCCTGAATCAGATTGCTTCCTTCACATCTCAGATTGCCTACATACCCTATATCCACGGGATCAAGGCGTCAACGATAGAGCTAGATGTAGTTCTTATTGATGTGGCTAATCAGTTGGATGTTTGATCAAGCGATATTTGCTGCGATTGTTGGATGAATGTGGATGGATTGTGAAGATATGAGTCCTGGTTGTAAGTCGTTAGGGCATATTTGTCGGTGGACATGTGCCATGGCTGAAGTTGATAAGGTGTGCTGTGTTGTAAGCTGAGTTGTTTGATGTGTTATGAGCTAGAGATAACAGGATCCACTTCCAAATAAGACTCAACAAATGCCCCCAGTGCGGGATGAGGTTTATTATGCAGAAGCGACAATGCGGAAAAGATGTAGCCAAGATGCTAAGGTGCCAAAAGATATAGATATCACGACAATGTCTCAAGTATGATAGCCAGCATTGACAAAGGATGAAGATGAAAGGTTATGTGTGGGATTGGGATAGGGCTTATGATTATGGCTTATACAAGATGTAGTGGGAAAAATGATCAAACGAACCAAACAAATGAGGGAAGCTGGTCACTACACATAGCGCCTGTTTGCCAGGTTTTCACTATGGTACTTATCCAAGGCGCCTGTTTACCAGGTTTTCACCAGAGGACGGATTATTTATTGAATATATATGTTATTTTATATATATATATATATATATATTTTGATTTATTTGATTTTTTTGGATTTTTTGGATTTTTTGGCTCTTTTTGGGGGATAGCTGAGATTCATGGATAAAACTTCTTGAGATGAACGCTGTTGACGGGTTCATCCAAGGGAATGCCTTTAGGTGTTGACAGAGTGTATGCACCGGATCCATAGACTGCTGTGATAATGAAAGGACCGAGCCAATTGGGTTCAAACTTGCCCTGTTTCTCTCGATGCTGTTGATTCCTTTAGTTTTCTTTAAGGACAAGGTCGCCAACCTGAAATCTGCGTTCTCTGATCTTTTTGTTGTAGCTGCGGCGTAGCCGGTTTTGATAGACTTGAAGATGGTTCAATGCTGTAAGGCGGCGTTCATCTAATAGCTCAAGATCATGGAGTCTAGACACTCGATATTCTTCATCTGAGATAGTATGTTGCAAGGATATGCGCAAAGAGGGGATCTCAACCTTGATAGGCAAAATAGCTTTAGTGCCATAGACGAGAGCATAGGGTGTGGCGCCAGTAGGAGTTCTGACACTTGTTCTATATGCCCATAAGGCAGGATGCAGTTGTAGATGCCAATCTCGACCAGCTTCATTAACAGTCTTTTTAAGGATCTTGATGATTGTCTTATTAGAGGCTTCAGCTTAACCGTTGCTCTGAGGATAATAAGGTGTAGAGAACCTATGTTGAATATGGAACTTATTGCAAAGATCTCTAACCTCTTGGTTCTTGAAAGGCCGACCATTGTCTGTGACAATAGCTTGAGGAATTCCATAACGGCAGATAATGTAATGTAAGATGAATTTAGCTATTTGTTTACCTGTGATGTAGGTCATTGGTATGGCTTCTACCCACTTTGTGAAATACTCAGTGGCAGTGATAATAAACTTATGACCATTTGATGAAGTAGGATGGATTTTACCCACGAGATCAAGTCCCCATTGCGAAAAAGGCCATGGAGTGACAATAGGCTGAAGCTCATGTGCTGGTGCATGTATGAGATCTCCATGTTTCTGACATTGTAAACATCGCTTTGCAAATTGTTGGGCATCTTTTTCCATAGTTGGCCAATAGTATCCTGCTCGCAGAAGTTTCTTAACAAGGCCAGGGCCAGCGAAATGCGAACCGCAGACACCTTCATGTACTTCACGTAAGGCCGTTTTTGCTTCCTCGGAATCAAGACATCTAAGAAGGATACCATCAAGACTCCGGCAATAAAGGGTGTCTCCTAAGATAGTGTAATGAGAGGCTCGACGGATAAAAGTTTTACGCTGGGTGTTGGATAGTTGAAGAGGCAAGGTTTGATTACGGAGATATTCGTATATATCCTTGTACCACGACGAGTTGGGACCAACAATCTCACATATGAGCTCAGACTGTGGAACTTCGAATGCTGGGATCAAAAGCTATTCGACCAAGAATTCACATTTATGGGTGTTAGATGGCATGTCTAAAAGAGATCCAATCATAGCCATGGCATCTGCTGCTCTGTTTTATAGTCTTGGAATTTGCTCAAAGGTAATGTCCTCAAAATATTGCTTGAAATCGTCCACCATTAGCTTGTATGGAAGAAGCTTCTTGTCTTTTGTTTGATATTCATCTAAGACCTGTTTGATAACTAGCTGAGAATCGCCAAAGACTTGTAACTGTTTGATAGCCCATTGTACTGCCATGCGCAAACCTGTGATTAAAGCTTCATACTCTGCTATGTTATTGGTACATGGGAATGCTATTCTGTATGATTTAGGTATGCAGTCTCCTTGGGGAGTGACAAACAAGATACCTGCTCCAGATCCGTGTTGAGTGTATGATCTGTCAAAGTATAGCTGCCATCGTGCTGGAGAATTTAAATTAAACAATCCTTCATCAGGGAATTCTGGATATATTAGCTGAATGTCTGTGATGGGTGCTGCAGCTAATTGATCAGCAATGACTTGTCCTTTGATAGCTTTACGGTTCACATATTGTATGTCAAATTCACTCAAGATCATAACCCATTTTGCTAGTCTCCCTGTGAGAAGTGCTTTTGAAAGGAGATACTTGAGGGGATCCACATTAGAGATGAGCTTTGTTGTTTGGTTCAACATATAGTGTCGCAACTTTTGGGAAGCAAACACTAATGCTAAACAAGCTCTTTCCATGAACGAGTAATTGAGTTCATATCCCACAAGGGTTCTGCTAATGTAGTAGATGGCTTGTTCTTTTCCTGAATCATCATGTTGAGCTAGAAGTGCGCCCAATGCTGCGGTTGTTGATGATATATAGAGCAGTAATGGACGATCAAGTACAGGAGGTATTAACACAGGAGGTGTTGCCAAGTATTCCTTTATCTTATCAAAAGCCTGTTGACACTTTTCATCCCACTTAAAAGGTTCACCCTTACGAAGAAGATGCTAAAAAGGATGACATTTGTCTGCGAGTTGTGAGATAAATCTGCGGATAGATTGTAGCCTACCCTGTAAACTGCGGAGCTGCTTGAGATTCGTTGGTGGAGGCATTTCTATGATAGCTTTTACCTTAGCTGGGTCCACTTCTATCCCTCGTCGAGACACAATATATCCCAATAGTTTTCCTGATGTTACGCCAAATACACACTTCTTTGGGTTTAGTCTGACTTGGTATTTTTCTAATCGATCAAAAATTTGTGCCAATACTTGTAGATGTCCTTCCCTTGTCTTAGATTTTCCCAGGATGTCATCAACATAGTCTTCCATGATAGTATGAAAAAGGTCATGAAAAATAACTGTCATGGCTCGTTGATAGGTAGCTCCAGCGTTTTTGAGACCAAAAGGCATTACAACCCAGCAATATGTGCCCCATGGACAAATAAAAGATGTTTTATCTTGGTCTTCCTCTGCTATTCTGATTTGATTATAACCTGAAAATCCATCCATCAAAGATAGCATTTCATGTCCTGCTATAAGATCAACAATGTTGTCTATGCTTGGTAATGGAAAATCGTCTTTAGGACATGCTTTGTTAAGATCTCTAAAGTCTGTGCAGCAGCGAACTCGTCCATCTGGTTTTGCACAGGTACTAAGTTTGAAACCCATTCTAGATAATCAATAGGCTTTATGAACTTTGCTTCTAACAGCTTCTAAATTTCTGCTTTGACCAATAAGGCAACTTGTGGATGCATTTTGCGCAATTTTTGTTTGACAGGCTTTGCATCAGGGAATACTACTAAATGATGTACCACAAGTGAAGGATCTAGTCCTGGCATGTCTGCATAAGTCCATGCAAAATTTATAGCTCTTCTCAGAAAAAATGCTGTGAAGTTCTTTCGTTCTTGCTCTGATAGTGATGCTGCCAAAAAAGTGATCTTCGGATTCTGTTCTGTTCCCAAGTTCATGTCTTGTGATTTTTCAACTAGCACCGTTGATTTTTCATGGTAATCAGTGGCAACAGGAAGATCAAATCCCTCATCCTCAGGTGCCTCAGAGAGGTTTTCACCTTCAGATATGTCCTTTATTTTTGCTTTTTCACGGTCAAGAGGCGCCTTGCTGTTTTCACCTAGTGACCTATTTTGTTGAATTTTGTTTATTTCACTTTTGCGACTGAAGGATTTGATACTTCTACCAAAATATGCTAGTTTAGGTAATTCCATCATGAAACCTACTTTATGATCACCCAGTGGAATACCTTGTCTCAAACCCATGAATTCGGCAATGGCTTCATCATTTTCAAATGTATCTAATATTGGTGCCCCCTGTTGGTCCCAATCGATGAGGTCAGGATATACGAGTGAAAGGCTAATGGAGGAATCGTGATGGCTAGAGGAGGTTGCGGAAAACATGAAGATGGAATGTTCTTGAAAAAAATCGGTGATATGAAGGGAGGAGTCATCGATGGTATCTGAATTAGAAGGCTCTCCTACCGAAGAAGGTCCAACGTCAATATCGGAAATACACTTAATGTCTTTGGTTTGCGGTACCTCCGGTTGGTAACCAAGGCCTTGCTTATTAAACTTCTTAGACATAATAAGGGGCTCAAGAGGTCCTTGTTCCTGTGATCCCAAGCTGCCATGTCCTTTATAGCCCATGTTCTTTATGATACAAAACCCATTGTTGTATCGCTCCACTTCAAGTTGGACTTGGTCATTTTCATCAAAGAATATCCAAGAGTTGATGTCCTCAATGTCTTCGTCATCCAAGAAACCACCTTTAATGAACACTGTAGGGGGAGCTTTGATAACAGTGGAGGATGAAGTTGGCTTAGATGTAGAGGGCTTACCATGGGATTTAGGAGATAATGGAAGGGTACCAACGCAATAGGATTCCTGCAATTGGTATTCACCAGGGCCATGTTCGATATATTTGATATGGAGGTTGGAAGCGGCTTTGCTAGATGAGGGCTTGAGAAGATCGGATGGGTCTACATAGGAGGAAGATAGATATGCCTCGGTGTTGATAGGGATACGGTTCGGCCTCTGATATTTAGCTTGAAAGGCACGACAAAACTCAAATGGATTGGGATCAGCTTGAATGGTAACTTCAACACCCTTATGTGGAAATTTAAGGCATTGGTGATATGTAGATGGAACTGCTTTAAGGGTATGGATCCAAGGGCGACCGAGGATGATGTTGTAACGAAGATCAATATCAAGGACTTGACAGCGAGTTTCGGTAATGACCGGCCCAACTTGAATAGGCAATAAGATGATCCCTTCAGTATCTCTTTCAGCGTCATCATATGCTCTGATAGTTATAACTTTGGAAGTGTCAACATCCTTCTCAGAATATCCCAATTGCTTGATAAGTTTCAAAGAACATATATTTAGACCAGCTCCCCCATCTATCAAGACTCGTTTGATACGGTGTTGGTTAACAAATACTTCAATATGGATGGCCTCATTGTGTGACGAATGAATGGAGGGTTGAAGATCTTTGTCAGAAAAGGTCAAATGACAAGGGGCTGCAATGCTAGCGACCATAGATTGAAATTGTGTGATATTAATATTATTAGGCACCGAAGACTCTTGTAAGGCTTTATCAAGGATAGCTTTATGTGCGGGGGATATGCGGAGCAGCTCAAGGATAGATATGTGTGCGGGTGTTTTACCAAGGTGATCCAAGAGGTTATAGTCAGAGAGAGGGCGAGGAGGATGAGGAGGTTCTCCTTGAATGGTAACTCGGCCTCTTCGCATGGTTACGACACAATCAGGTGCTCTCCCTTGGACGGTAATGGTAGAAATGCGAGCATGGTCAATGCGGCCAATAGTAGATGATGCATAGTTATAGGGAATAGCATTTCCAGCTTGAAGGTTATTTGTCTGATCATGAGACGGAAGTGGATTCTTGAAAGTCTCTAGATCATAGTTTGATGTGGATGGTTGAGCGGGTTGAGCTGTTGAAGGTGTGACGTTGATTAGACCTTGATCAATGCAGTCTTGGATAACATGTTTTAAGCGCATACAACCATTTGTTTTGTGCCCTTTAACTCGATGGTAATCACAATACTCATTCTCTTTGTACCAAGGAGCTCGAAAGAGTGGTTCTCCATTTGGTGGTGCATCGGGTAGAATAACGTCTCCGGCTTGAAGCAGCTTTCGAAGAATAACTTCCATGGGTTCCACTAATGGTGTAAATTGTCGGCGTGGATTAGAAGTTTGGCATTGGTTTCTTCGTTGTGGAAAAGGCTATCTTGGTGTAGAGGCTGCTTGAATGTTGATGGGAGCTCTCATAGTTTGAATATTCTTTGTATCGACAATACCGTCATTGACAACATTCTTGTTCTTGTTCCAAAAGCGAGACTAATCATTGGAATTTTGGGGAGAATCTTTGTTATCACGAAAGATCTTGATAGTTCCTTTGGCAATTAAGGCTCATTCAATAATAACTCCTTTGGAAACTAGTTCGTTAAAGGTGCTAGCACTTTGCAATTGTAGTTGGAATGACAGCTCAGGATGAAGATTTTGAACAAAGATGTCAAGCTGTTGTTTCTCAGGGATTTCCCATGATAATTTGCTAGCCATATTATGCCATCGTTGGGTAAATGAGGAAAAGGTTTCACCATTGCGTTGTTTGTTGTTGACAAGGTCATTCATGTTTACCTCATGTTCAATGTTGAAGGCAAAGTGTGATCGAAACTTGTTTGCCAATTCTGAAAAAGTCTTAATTCCTGGAGGTAAATGGGAAAACCATTCGAGAGCTTGTCCTGCTAAGCTTCGAGGAAATAGTCTCAAAAGATATGTATCATCATAGGCAACATCGAGACATGCCATGAAAAAGGCTCGAAGATGGTCGTCCAGATTTCCTTTCCCTTTGTACTTATCAAATTGTGGGATTTCAAAATGTGGCGGAAAAGGTATCATATTAAGAGACTTGTCAAATGGATAGGCGCATATGTTTTCGAGAGAGAAAGGTTTCTTGCCTTGTCCTACCCTTTCATCGATCATCTGTTGGATATCGGCTGAGGATAACTGCTGTTGTTGCGAAGGGGGTGGAGTATGATATGAGACATATTGTGGTTGCGGTTGTGGTATATGTGGAGTTGTGACTGTTTGTTGTGGTTGTGGGATATATGAAGCTGTGACTGTTTGTTGGGGTTGTGTGCCTACAATGTATGTCAAAGGAGTGGTATGTGACATGTATGTGTTGGAGGATTGCTGTCCTTGACACACAAGCGGCAATTGGGTGTGCATCACATGAGAATTGGATATTGGATTGATAGTAGCTGATGGTTGGGAAGTTGGGATTGAACTCATGACATGGTAAGTGACGAAGGGATTGGTAGATACGACAGAAGGATGAACATTTGGATTTGTATTTTGGACAATATGAGGATTGGTATATGTCATGTGTTGGGTGATATTAGAGAAGCCTTGGGTAGCATAAGATGGATTGATGGTGTGTGAAGGATTGGAAGAAGAGGACAGCATGGATGTAAGCTGATCAACATAAGCGATCTTATTGTTTGGATTGGCTTGAGAAATGAGGGGATCACTCATGTCAATGAGACTAATGTTGGGATTATAGGATAGCATTGAGGAATTAGCAGTTGGTATATGAGATGTGATAGATTGTAATGGGTGTGAAGCATGGACAACATGTGTTGTTGGAATAGTTTGGGAGGTTTGCACACCATAAGACATGGAACTAGCTTGTGATGCTCGAAGTGTTTGTGCTTGTGTTGCATGGACAGCTTGTGTTACGTGAGGCATGGAAACAGTCATGGTAGAAGGAGAGATATGTTGAGGGACATGAAAAGGTGGAATGTTGAGATTTTGTGACATGAGAGGGAGCACATTGGTGGGCACTATCAATGGTTCTAAAGTATGCTCTGATCGTGGTAACTCAAATAAAGCAACAATAGGCAATGAGGACGATGTTTGCGATGTAATAGGAGATGATGCGACTATAGTAGATGGTCTATTTGCAACAACAGCAGTAGTGTTGGGATCTTGCTCTCTAATAGCCGATATGTCAAAATCTTTAGGTAGTTTAGCACCCATGCGAGCAAGTTGGAGAAAACAGCGATCAGGCTCAGATATCATGAGTTTCTCGACTTGGTCCCATAGATAGGTATCTTGGAATTCTGATGAGTCGTCTTGAGATTGTTCTTCGAAAGTTTCCAAGGATGGTGGAGGTTGCATTTGTTGTGAAGATGATTCGCCCCTAGTGTATCCTTGAGGTATAAACATATGAGAAGGCATACCAGTTGTGAATTGAGTTGCATCCTTAAGAGGTGTTGTGAATTGTGTCATCTCAGCTTGCAATTTGGCGTCCATTTCAGCTTTCAATTTGGCTTCTATTTCAGCTCGATATTGACTCCTAGTTTGAGGCATGATGTTGATGATGAAGTTGAGCTTGTCAAAGTTTTGAGACCCAAAAGATAATAGCTGGCTAGTTGGTTGATTGGTTGTTGTTTTGGTTTGCTGGTTTGGCTAAGTTGCTTGGTTGATTTGTTTTGGTTGAGTTGTTGTTGGTTGTCCCTAGAGGTAGCTTAATCACTCAAGGGAAAGATTGTTTGCTGCTGATGTTTGTTGGAGCTAAAGGTAAAAGAGATTGTTTGCTGAAGCTAAAGCTGAAGGATGTTTGTTGGTTGAAGCTAAAACTGAAGGTTGTTTGCTGATTAAAATGATTGGATTGATGTCTGACTTGCTGGTTGGGGTCTCAAAAAGATGGAAAAGCTCATGAGTTGTGATTGATTGATAAGCTCAAAATAGGAAACAAAGTCCAGGTATCTGCTGTTGATCAAAGAGAAGTCTGAAAGCTGATGTTTGAGACTTAAGCAAGCTGGACTTGTGGCTAACTCAGCTGATGCACTGAGATTTGCAGGGATTTTAGCTACAGGCGACTGATGATAGCTCAAAGGCGACTCAAAGGATGCTAAAGGTGATTAATGATAGCTCAGATGCGACCTGGTTCAATTTTGACAGACAAATGATAGTGCTAACCAGAAGCGAATGCTATGCCAGAGGCGATGACTGTTGGTTCAAAGGTGATTTTCTGTTGATCAGAGGCGACTCAGATATCCCTAAAGGCGACAGTCTGTTGTTCAGAGGCGAGCTTGTTCAGGAATCAGGTGAATAACTGCAGCTTAAAGGCAATCTGGCTCAGACAAGATGCGATTGGTTATGACTTAGATGCAACTTGGTTCAGGCAATAGGCGATCAATTGTGGTTCAAAAGTGATTCTGTTCAACCAAAAGGTGATCAACTGTGGTTTAAAAGTGATTCTGTTCAGGCAAAAAGTGAATTACTACAGTTCAGAAGCGATGTCTGTGGTTTATGCGAGCAGTTTCAGTTCAAAAGCGACTGTGTTTGTGTAACAGTTGTCTGATTTTATAGTTTTTCAGCAAGAAAACAGTGATAACAGTCACTCACACTCTCAACAAGCACAAACTGATACAACCTAGGCTAGGATAGGACAGTATCTGTTGAATCCCCTAGCTGCGCCTATTCAAAGTGGGTAGCTCCAGGATCTTGGTAGCACTGGCTCCTCCTTACATTTGCACACACTTCTCACGCATACCAAGATCTGGGATTCTTATAAGGCTTGACCCTCTCCAAACCTTTAGATTGTCCCTGCTACCTCAGCTAAGAACCGCATGAATCGGGGCTGCTTCAAGGGTTTTGCCCTCTGCGTCAACAGATAGAAGGTTTTTGGCTACTACACAAAGTTGCTAATAAGGGCATCCGTTCGGGTGGCTATACGTGCGGCAGCGCTACTCTCTGTTATGGAGTCTTCCACCCTCC
Organism: Cunninghamia lanceolata; assembly: GCA_027924645.1. Taxonomy (NCBI): domain Eukaryota; kingdom Viridiplantae; phylum Streptophyta; class Pinopsida; order Cupressales; family Cupressaceae; genus Cunninghamia; species Cunninghamia lanceolata. The sequence goes on from BSBN01001475.1 coordinate 2,472,988, forward strand.
AAGGGTTGCGCCTTGGAGGGTTTTGGGGGAGGTTGGTTGTCGGTATAACACAACTGCACCCGTTGTTTGTGGCTTTCGACACAAACACTTTTCTTATATAGCGGTTCGGAAGGACTTGGCTTTAGCCCATTACCGCTTGGGTCGTATCCCTTCTCACACCGGGAAGGCAGGCCCTCTAAAGATAATGACAAGTTCTCATACACCTAAGATCCATTTGATAGGCAAGGGGAGAGGATACTTTTGTCATTAAATTTGGGTTACAATCAGGCACATGCAAGCAATCAAAAAAGATAAATCAAGCACAAAGCAAACAGTAGTTCATTTTAAGCACCAAGCCCAAATATGCCTAATTTAGTGAAAAAAACCACAAATCTTGGACCGATCGAACCTACAACAGATATGTCAGTAGTTTGATAACCTCCTTTCTTGGACAAATCGATAAGATGCTGCGCAAATACCTAGTTAATAGCCAAAAATAAAATTGGAACTGAAACAGATTTGAAAACAACAGAACTTACCATATGCGATTCACTGCTGATCAAAAGTGACCTCCATTATATCAGAGGTGAAATACTGTAGATCATATGCGACGCGTAAAAACACAGGATGCGACACCTGTTAGCTAATAAGCGATGCAGATTGGCCATAAGCGATCAATTGAGGGCTAAATGCGAATAGTATCTACAAAAACACAGCCGACAAACAAAACCCTAGTCTAACAGGCGAGTATTATCAGTCCATAAGCGATACTAATGAAGTCAAACGCGGTCTCTGTCGACTCATATGCGATCCAGATATACCCAGAAGCGATCTGTTGCAAGACAAAAGCGACCTGTATCTGCAAGCAAAAGCTAAAACCTTAACCTGCACAGGCGATCACTATTAGCTCATAAGCGACATAGATCAGTGTAAAAGCGCGTACTGTTAGATCAAAAGCGGTGCTAAATTGTGCAAAAGCGGCCACTGTTAGGTTAAAAGCGACCTGATTAGGTGTAAAAGTGGCGGCTGTTAGGTCAAAAGCGATAAATACTGTCAAAGCAGCTGCAAAAATAACAGGCGAATGTTTTAAAATCAAAAGTGATACTTTTTACCTTAAGCGACGACTGTTCATTTAAAGGCGATCCGGAGTGGAAAATGCAGCCTGTTCCAGCTTAAAAGCGACGCAGAAATTTGGAAGCGGCAGATTTTCGTTCAAAAGCAACTGGAATTTCCTGCGAGCACCTGCAAAATCTGATCTTCAAAGGAACAACTCCAAAAAACAAAGTTAATCAGGGACGTGAGTCCCACCGGGCGTGCCAAAATGTGATAGGTGAAAGTCAGGTCTGGAAGATCAGACATAGTCATGAAACCCTAACCCTACCATCATCAAGGAATCTAATCTAAATGAAATCAAAGGACAATGCAATTCAAGCATAACATCACCTAGACCGTGCGATTCCTTGTTTGAGAGAGAGAGATGTGGACTGCTTCTTCAACAATAAGCAATTACAAAGCTGAAAGCTGCCATGATGGATGATAAAAAGCTCAAATGCTCAGATGTTCAAGATGATAATATAGGTGCTATATGATTGCTGGATTACTAGATTGCTGGATTGCTAGATTGCTGGATTGCTGGATCGCTGGATCGCTGGATGTTTCATATGGAGTGAGAGGGTGTTTATAAAGGACTTAGCCAAGATCAATCAATGGTGGAGATTCAGAGGCTATGTGAATGGCTAGGATTGAAAGTTACTAAATTTAGATTCCAGTAATTGTGCATGTGAAGGATATGAGTGAAAGTTGTCTTACAACACATGATTGACTGGATAAGTGTTGGAATGTGATAAAAGATGAATGTTTAATTCAAATAAAATATTTGAATTAGTTGGGATATGAGTTGGATATTAATTAAATAAATTAAATTTATTTAATTAATAGGATAAATGAATAGGATGGGATAAGATATGATGTGGAAATTAATTAAATAAATAAAATTTATTTAATTAATTGGGATGAGGATAGGATAAATAGGATTATGATATGGAATTAATTAAATAAATAAAATTTATTTAATTAATTGGCTTGATGGATAATGATGATTTAACAAGGTGTTACTAGACATGGACAAAGTTGGGACAATTTTGGGTGTCTACACATTGATTTCTTTGGTAGATGATCCTAAGGGTGAAGTGTGTGGAAATGCTAGAATCTGTTTGGTAGATGGAAGAAAATTTTTGGATGGTTTAAGACATGAGAATATGTGTTATGCTTTGATTCCTAGGAAGCCTAAAACATTGAAGAAGACTGAAGAATCACAATTGGAGGAGATAACTGAGTTGCTGATAGAGTATGGAGACATCATATCAAATAATGTACCTAAAGGATTGCCACCAATCAGGGGTATCAGTCATCACATGGATATTATACTGGGAGCTGTTGTGTGGTTACACAACACGCCCCATTTTGACTTGGCAAAACAGGGACCCAGCTTTTGTTTTGGCTTGTGTTGTCTGTTTCTGGCGGTTTGGTAAAAATAAGTCAGGTGCATCATCATCATGAAGGTCAGGATGAGGTAGGTCATCATCATGAGGTTAGTTTGTCAAAGTTCATATTTTGTTTCTATGACTTCATGGTTAGAAAGAGCTTGAAATTCCATGCAAGTTTGCCTTTTGCATCACTTGAAAATTCGTCCATATGAAGGAGTTGTAAGCAGTCAAAGTTTTGGTCAAACCTGATAATTGCTGTATGAACATCATCATCATGATATTTGAAAGGCCCCTGATAATATCCTGAGGTCGAAATATCCGGACGTCAAGTTTAAGTCGTAGTAAACTTTTCCCGTCAGGCGGTCTTTTGTATCGCCAAAGGTCATCATCATGATCTTACTCTATCACCTGATAAAAATCATGCAGTCCCGAAACATCCGGACGTCAATCTTAAGTGCTAGTGTGTTTTACCCGTCGAGTAACCTTGGAAACATTGCGAGCATCATGATATTCCAGCATCACCCGATATTATAATATCATGCTGATATTATAATATCACCTTACTTAGAGAAATCTGCCATCTGCATAATTTGCGCGCGCACGACAGTCTTGGTGATCAACATCATCATGATATTTCGGGACCCGACATTTCCTAATATCCTCCTGATCTCCTTTTGCGTGATCATGATGATCACCTTATCTTTCGAAGTGGAGGGTGATTTTCATTTCTTAAGTCATGTTGAACAAGATCATCATGATCTTGTTCGTCTCCCAACAGTTCGTAATATCATCCTGCCGACGAGTATAACCTTTTGCAAATATGATGATGACGATGACGTCATCATGATTTTCCTCAGCGGCAGGATCATTTTCCAAGTCCTCCTGTTTGTCTTCATCATGATGATGATGACAATGTCTTTCTTCCCCGAATATGCAAAAACAAAACATCCTGATGGGCTTTTCCTCAGAGCATTCGGGGGCGAAGAGCATCATATTTCACAATATCCTGCGACTAGATACAAGACATAGAGTTGAACATCATCATGATTTTCGGCGTAGGTATAACTGTTGCCGTCGGCCAAGTCCAATATTGTCAACCTGATCATATGTGGTCGCACTGATGCGAACATGATGATGATGACCCGAAACTTCAAGCAGAGCGTGTGAGGCCGGGTATGAGGTAATTTGTTAAGGGCGGTTATTTCCTTGTATATTTTGACATACCTGATCATATTTGAACCCGATATACAAGAAAATGGGCAAAAACATGAAGCGATAGAAATTTGAAAACCCGACTGCCTGATTTTGGTCAACGTGGGTTGACCTGGTTGTTTTTATGCTGTTTATGCATTTAGTGCATATTTTCCGCAGGTAAAGCCTGATTACCTGTGGCTGCGTTGAGAGGTATGTTTAATGAAATGTTTACTTCCTGTTGTTTATCCACATGATGATGAACTTAATATTTGTCTGTTTACTTGCAGGAAGACCTGATGATGCTGCTGAAGCTGAACATTGAAGTCATGATGCTGCTGAAGCTGAACATTGAGGTCATGATGCTGCTGAAGCTGAACATTGAAGTCATGATGCTGCTGAAGCTGAGCGTTGAAATCATCATGATGCGGCTGAGGCTGGGCATTACAAAGCTGCGCATGGAGGCAACATGGGCCAGATGATGAGGAAGATATTGTCAAATATGCTGTTCGCCAGCTGGAGACTGAATCAAGTTGAAGATGCTGGAATATTCTGTGCCAGCTGTGCATTTGCCAACTGACGAAGCATGTGCTTTTCATCTGGACCGTTGTTTGTTATGAGAGGATCCTGATCCTTGGATCATTGTAACCGTTTTCTGGTAGTTGCTCTATATAACATCCAGAGCTTGTCATTAAAGACGGGGGATAGACATTAGAATACACAGACGCATCTGGCGCAAAGAGTCAATTACTGTAGAATCAATTAAGAGATCAGATTACTGAGACTAATGAGGATAGAATTGTTGAAATGTCAAGGTTCTTTCTTCAGATCACTGTAAATGTACCTGTTCTTGAGCATACTGAATGAATATGAAGTTCCAGATTACATCCTGATTGTAAATTTTACGTAATCTTCTTGTTGATTTCTAGATATGTACTGGTGAATGCTGTGTTCAACTGGAAGCGCTTTCATTTCATTACATGTTGTTGTCAACTTTTCCTTTGAAGATTTGCACTAGATCATGCGGATTTGTGGAATGTCCTGGTGAAGTATGATTTCTAGTTTTCCTTCTTTTCATTGCAAGTATGGGAGCTTGTATGTGGATCAGTGATCTAAGTCCAGTAGTTTTGGGAATCTCACTCTCTACCCCTTTTCCTTTTTTCAATTTCATTAATCCATCACCATAACTGCAAATCATGATAAATAACAAGTAGAAACAGTGAAATATGCTGAAATCCCGTAGGTAACTGAAGATCCTTAGCATATTTGGTTAAATGCATGTAGTATTGAAAATATCATGCAAAGAATCATAAATAATGGTAGAAATCATGCAAATATCAGCCTGTATGCACATTATTTGACTAAATTTACAGTGCAGAGGTAGAATTGTTGGAGACTTATGCAGAGCGAACATCCAGAGCAGGATATTTGAAGATGATGATGATGAACAGTGCAGAAACACGTAAGGCCCCTGAATGGAAAACAGCAACACACATCAACCACTGAATAACGTCAGTAGATTAAGACCTAATCAACGGAGACTTGGGATCATGAATTCTTTGAATTCATCGTATCTTTCAAGATGAGTAAAGGTTGTTGTGTAACTTTTATTCTATGTTTGCGAATGACTAACATCATGACCAACAGGAGCTAGTTTGCCTAACAAAGCAGCACATAGAATGACACCAACAAAGAATGATGAAATAAATAGATAGATACAAGAATTGTTGAGGAAAAGTTTGATCAGAGAAAGTCTGAGTCCTTATGCAATACCTGCAGTGTTAGCACCTAAGAAAGATGGAGAATGGAGAATGTGTACTGACTCTAGAGAAATAAACAAGATCACAGTCAAGTACAAATTTTCTTTACCTAGGATGGATGATATCATGGATTGTTTGAGTGGAGCAAAATATTTCACAAAGATAGACTTGAAGAGTGGATACCATCAGATCATAATCAGAGAAGGAGATGAATGGAAGATTGCTTTTAAGACAAATGAAGGATTGTATGAGTGGTTAGTGATGCCTTTTGGATTGACAAATGCATCGAGTACTTTCATGAGGTTGATGAATGAGGTCTTGAAGAAATTCTTGAGTAAGTTTGTGATTATGTATTTGGATGACATTCTGATTTTCAGTAAGACAAAAGAAGAACATTTATGGCATATTAGACAAGTTTTACAGAGGTTGAGAGAAGAGAAATTGCTGATCAACATCAAGAAATGTAGTTTCATGAAGGAAGAACTAGTGTATTTGGGATTTGTGATTTCTATAGAAGGATTGAAAATGGACCCTGAGAAAGTAAGAGCAATTGTTGAATGGCCTACACCAGTGAGTATTGGAGAAGTTAGATCATTTCATGGATTGGCTAGTTTCTATTGGAAGTTCATTAGAAATTTTAGTTTAGTTTGTAACCCTATGACAGAGACAATGAAAGGTGATAGAAAAGATTTCAAGTGGACATCAGGAGAAGATAAAAGTTTTGAATTATTGAGGAAAAAAGTGACAGAGTAGCCTGTTTTAGCATTACCAGATTTCAATAAGGTATTTCAAGTTGATTGTGATGCAAGTGGAAATGCAATTGGAGCAGTATTAAGTCAAGAAGGAAGACCTGTTGCATATTTCAATGAGAAGTTGAATGACACAAGGAGAAGATATTCATTTTATGGTCAAGTTTTCTATGCCATAATTCAAGCCTTGAAGAAGTGAAGACATTACTTGCTGCCTAAGGAGTTTCTGCTATATATAGATCATCAAGATTTGCAATATTTGAACAGTCAAGATAAGTTGAATTAGAGACATATGAGATGGGTAGAGTTTATGTAGAGTTATACTTTTGTGTTGATGCATAGGAGTGGAAAATCAAACAAAGTTGTAGATGAATTGAGTAGGAGAAGGAACTTGCTGACAAAGATGAGAGTTGAAGTGTTGGGATTTGATGAATTAAAGAACATGTATGAGGGAGACACTGATTTTGTAGAACCTTGGAAAGCATGTAAGGAACCTATTGTGATAGATAGGAGTAAGTGGTTGGACCATTTCATTCAATAAGATATGTTGTTCAAAGGAAGTCAATTGTGCATACCTAGAAGTTTAATGAGAGACAATTTGATCAAGGAGAAACATAGTGGTGGATTGGCAGGACATTTTGGCATTGACAAGATAGTGGCATTGGTAAGTGAAAATTACTATTGGCATTAGATACATAAGGATGTTAGAAAATTTGTGGAGTTGTAGAGTTTTTCAAGTTGTGAAAGGGAGTAGTCAGAACACTGGATTATATAGACCTTACCAGAGAAACCTTGGGAAGACGTAAGTATGGATTTTGTAATTGGATTGCCTAAGACACAAAGAGGACATGATTCAATATTTGTAGTGGTAGATAGAGTTTCAAAGATGGCTCATATCATACCTTGTAAGAAGACAACTGATGCAGTGCATGTAGAAGACCTATTTTTCAAGGAGATTGCGAGATTGCATGGATTACCTAAGAGCATAATTTCATATAGAGACACTAGATTTCTTGGATACTTTTGGAAGACACTGTGGAAGAAGATGAAGACAAATTTGAAGTTCAATTCATTATTTCATCCACAGACTGATGAATAGATAGAGGTAGTGAATAGGAGTTTGGGAAACTTGTTGAGATGTTTGGTTGGAGAAAAGGCAGGAAGTTGGGATTTGATTCTTTCAGAAGCAAAGTTTACATACAATAATTCAGTAAATAGGAGTACTAGAAGAACACCTTTTGAGATTCTTATCAGAGTGAATCCTAGAGGAGTTGCAAAATTGAGAGATATTAGTTTGGAAGAAAAGAGAAGTGCAGAAGTAGAAGAATTTGTAGATCACATGAAGATAGTGCATAATCAGGTTAAGAAGCATTTGGTGAATATGAATAGTAAGTATAAGGAAAAGGAAGATGAGAAGAGAAGACACAAAGAATTTGTAGTTGGAGATGAAGTAATGGTATACTTGAGAAAAGAAAGATTTCTAGTTGGGACATATAACAAGTTGAAGATGAAGAAGTTTGGACCTTGTAGGATACTCAAAAAATTTGATTTAGGAAATGCATATGAAGTGGAGCTACTGGAGACCTTGGGTATTTCACCTATTTTCAACCTTGCAGACCTCTATCAGTATCATGAAGCAGATTTTAGTGACAACATGGAAGAAGACTTGATGAAATAATTACCACAACAAGCACCAGAGATGATTGAAGACATTTTAGACAACAAAGTTGGATGCAACACCAGAGGAAGACAATACAAAGAATACATTGTGAAGTGGAAAGGTAGACCGAAAGAAGATTCATCATGGATTTCTTAGGTTGAGGTGGACTGTCTTGGTTCTTGCCTAGCCCCAGCAAAGTGAGGGACTCACTTTTTTTTAATAACCCTGGATGTCTAATGTAGGAGCATCCTGGTTTGAGAGCAATATTGCATCAACCAAAAATATTTGCTTTTCAGTTTGTTTGCAGTTTAGTTTGTTTCTTTTCATTTTCTAGTTTAGTTTAGGTAGTTCAATCAGTAGTAGTTTTTGTATTTTGGTCCACATTCTACCGTAGTTGCATTTCAAATCTTGTGGATCTAGACTTAGCATCTAGATTCATTCATCTACATCATATCTAATCTTAGAGAATTTGGATCAGTTACTGGAAAGTCATCTCTATCAGAAGATCGACTATTTTCTTAGAACAGAGCATCCTGACAACCTCTGATAATCAGCTAAAGGAGAAGACTTGCAGAGCATTCCTTGACTTGTGGAGCCTAATGACACATCATTCATTGATCTTTGGTTTATGGCTGACCTTCCCCGAGATCCGTACATCATTCTATTCATTTGCGGAGGTGTTCTACATGATTAGGTCTGACCTATCCATGTACACACATTACAACTCTTTATTGGAGTTTGTGATCTTCCTTGGCTGATGCGGAGGAACCATATGATCTGGAGATGATATATATTGATGTAATAGATCCTTAGGAAAGTAGTTCATGATAAGAATGATAGTTTATAGTTTGGATTCTTTGCGAAGGGACTTCAAAGCTATATCTTGTGCATATTTTATTTATTATGTAATCAGACCTGTAAGCCCAAATTGTAAGCCTGCATGTTGCCAGCTGATTTGTATTTGAATTCTTTGATATACTGAAAGACTGAACCTACATTTGTTTCATATCTTTAAGTGGTTTATGTTGTGTTTACTCTTGTTGCACAGTCTGGACAGTTCATTCTATGAACCCTCCTACCGTGACTGCACCAAGAAAAGGAAATCATCCACTTCCATAGTTAAGAAGAAACAAGGAACCCCTGCTTAATCATGTAGGCGTTCAAGTCACCTGAAGGAAAAAGAACTTTCAAAGGAACCTAAAAAGAGGAATGTAGTTGATATTGATACAAAATCTGAGAGGGAGCACATGTTTGTTGACAGAGAGAAAAAAAATTGGGTTATACACATGTTCAGGAGACTGATGTAGAGTTTGAGGAGGAAGATATATGGATAGCCAGAAAAAGTCATAAACCTCCCTCTGAAACTGAAGAACAAGATTTCTCAACCTCTCAAGATGAACCTTAGGAAGAAGAGTTATTTTTAGACTCTAAAGACACAACATAGGGTGAGAAAGCTGATTTACAGCTGGCAATGCAGAAAATTGCAGAGTTGGAGAAGAAACTGAGGGATTATCAGCAGAAAGAAACTGGATTGAATGATAGAGTTAAAAAAATAGAAGAGCAGTGTTGGTAAATAGATTTCTTGCTTTAAAATAATCTTCTTGAGTGACTATATTCACCCTTGGATTAGCAACAACCTGCTCACAACAGTTGAAGAATCGTAGGACTATGTTGATTCCTCTCTGATTTTAAGAGGGGTAGCTCCCTCGTATGATAGGGGTATTTGGATTTTTTGGAAATATAAGAACAAAAACAAAGAAATAACAAACACTAATGATTAAATAAGAGTTAAACTTATGAATTTAAGTTCCATGCATCCAAGTAGAGATACCAAAAGTTGATGCGAAATATCTTTCTCACAATGCAACCTTGAAAGGAAAGCACATGATCATTATTGATGAAACATACGAATACCAATAACAACACATGAAATCAAGTTAAACACACATTCAAAACCTTTCTTTATTACTTTCAAACTTGAATAACACTATTCGAGTCTTTCATACACTGTCATGTGAAAAAGTGGAAACCCACTTTGATTGAATTACAATGTTGTATGTATAGGTGAGGTTAGTAACCACTTAAGGTAACTACCATAACCACTTTTTGTAACTACTTGGTATAACAACCTAAGTGTACTAACTTTGAACAAATAACTTTCTTTTGTAAAGATAGTCACTTAGAGTAACTACCTAACTTAGGCACTTAAAATAACTATGTAAGAAAGAGTTTGGAGGAACCAAGGGCCCTTGGACTTGAAAGAAGTGAACATGCTCAAAATGGTGGAGCAAATTAATGTAGTACTTGCGAAGAACAAATGAAGCACATGTGGTAGTGTGAGGAATATTAAGCACAAATATGATCTCCTTCCATTTTCTCTCATTTATGACCATTTGGAGTCCTCCACGAGAAGTTACTTCCCTGTATAATAAATAGAGGTCTAGATCCTTACCACCAATCTTTGGAATGCCGATTCTAAAGCTCCCAATTTGGTGTTATTGGAGATGATGCCGGTGTAGGTCTTGGAAGATACTTGCAAAGGTTGTGAAACAAATTTTCAATAGCCAAATGCATATATCTAAAGTCAATGTTGTCCATGAGACGACATTTCTTCGAGGCAATTTGTCAAACAGCTAATGTGTCATGTCCAACTTCCACATTTTGTATGCTTGTCTACCAGAGCATTTCAAATTATAATATCTGATAGAAATCATTGTTTTGTTATTCTTTGATAGATGCCCATATTTGTTTTAGCGCTCCATTTATAGTATAAACCACAAGAATTTTGAAAAATACATTTGTCTGTATCTTGCATTCATAACATGTCGTTTAACAACATATCTTTGACATGTTTTGATAGATAGTTCATTTCCGGTACCAAGTCTATGTTTCCACATTTTATAGATATGTCTACCAGGGCACCTATATTCACAACAACTCATTAAAATCCACTTTCAATCATGCTTTGTCTAGAAAAGTTTATTCACGTGTAGGGAAGAAGGAAGGATTCAGTCTGAAATAATATTCCATGAGACTCAACTTTCTCAAGATTCTTATCAAATTCTTCACAGACTTTATCTACATTGAGTGGAATTCCATTTAACTAAAAATTTAAGATGCCTCGATCAAATCCCATCTATAGATATCTTGCATTCGTGGCATAATCTTTGCTAGGGCATTCTATCAAACAGTTCCTGGTCATGCATTGAGTTAGCTTGAAATCTTTTAACAGACATTTCAATCTATCCATTTTGTCTGCATTCTGCAGTCATTGCATCCAGTGACTCATCTCCAACCTTAATAATGTTTTCCTTTTTGGCTCATTTTCTATCTTGAGAGGAATTGTATCAAAAATGTCTTTCTCAGGCCCTTTGTGGACTTTAGAGACATCTAGTGGACACTGTTCTGGAGCATTTATTATCAAAGCATCAGATACAATTTCAGGTTGTATGATATCTGGTAGAGGAGTTATTGGATACGTTTCCTCTTTGACTGGCTCAGGAAAGCTTTAGCTATGGCCAGGAATATTAGGGGATATTGTTTCTTCTTCTATAATAGGAACATGAGAAGGTCCTTCCCTTGTATCAAGTAGCTTCCCTTTCGTAACCTTTGGCAGGCATGGGCTCTCCACATGGACTTGTACATTCTCAGGTTCTGTACAAGATGATAGCTCTTTAATGGTGGTGGGAGTTTCCACAATTTGTACTGGTGGCTTAACAATTTGTGCTCATAGGCTCCTCTGTATCTTCATCTTTGCATGGATCTTGAGCTTTATCCTCGTGCTTTTGTTTCAATGGACATTCTCTGATTGACAATTCCATTTGAACTTCAGGGATTTTTGGTTGACATTTTTGTGGAATATAAGGTGTGGTAACTTCAGAGATGATTTCAAGTGAGGTAATTTCCTTAGATTTTTCTACTGGTTTGATTGGATTATCTTTGACATCAATAGTGCATTCCCGCAACTGCATTGGAGTTTTGAGAGGAGTTGACTTAACTTCTTCCTTCATTGGATTCACCTCTACAATTTGTTCCTGGACTTTGTGAGCATTTGGAGGATATTCTTTCTGGATTATCTGGTGTAGGAGGTTCTGGAATGATTTCAGGTATTGTGATTTGCATGTGCTCTAATTCCTCCTCTATACATCTATTTTCAAGTGCATTGCTTAAAGTAGCTGCTTCTTCTAAAGTTGTTTTCTTTTTGTATTCTTGTGATGCTTCCACATTTCACATACAAGTCTATCAAAACATTTTGAACCATAATATCTGATAAAAATTGAACTTTCATTTCATCGTACCAATGTCCATATACTCCATTTTGTATGAGCTAGGAGGAGTATTAATGGCTTTCAGTTTTTGCACTAGCCAATGCATTCATTGAAACTTTTTAGTTTTCTTTTCTTCCAATAACTATTTGGGTAGTTATAACTACCTTTTTCTTGTTCCAAAATCCACAGCTTGCTCATGTAAAACAACCTTATTGTGATACAATCTTCCTTCATCGGTGATTTAGAAGACTTTAGAAAGTCTTGATGAAAACCAATAAGAGGCTTTTAAAATTGGGTTTTTCTTTGTCTTTGGTGTTTTAAGATGCTACCGAAACTAATTGAATTCTCCCATAACTAAAACAAGTCTTCATTACCAGTTGCTTTGGGAAGCTCAGAAAGTTTAAATTTTGCATTGTCAAAATGCGGTTAAGAACTGGCTCTAACTAGGCACAAGGACTATAAAGGATGCAGGATGAACCCAGACTCTGTAGAAATGACCAGTGTCTTAAATCCATTGGGCAAATAGATTCAGGAGATGATAGGATGTACAATGGAGAACAAGGAGACTCAAATGAGACAAAAGGACAATCAACAAAGATACATAAAGATGAGGCAAATGACAAAAACCAAATAGCAACTAAAGCAAGATGGACACAACAAAAATTCCTAATTAACCTATGTACATAGTAGGTGACTCCTACCTAAAAAATGCTTGAGAAAGATCAAGTGAACCCATTGATAGGCTGAGAAAAATATGCGCCTGTATGGAAAAGATATGAGCACGGATGAGGTGCCTGTGAACTCAGTAACCATTCCAAAGTGACAAGAAAAATAAGCTGCATGAAAAATGAGGACTCCTTGAATAGCAAACCAAACAAACATTTCTTGTCATAAGCATCTGAGTCCTTCCAAATCACGCTGGTGTTGCCTTGTGTAGCTTCAAACACGTCTTTCGGTATCATGTTGAGTACATGAATATCCTCTATCTGAAAATTCTTCTGATAGCCTGAATCAAGGTTAAATAAACCATGAACTGGGCATCCTTTGCATGAATTAAGAAATGAAGAAAACTCAATACTCTGCGACTGATTCTTCTTATCAGTAATATCCTCCTTTATCATTGAATCATCTTCTTCAAAGGAAAATTCCTCCATCTTTAGCATTATTAACTCAGGATCTTCTTTATCAGAGGGTTGCACATGAGGAAGAGAAAGTGATGAATTTACATTATGCACTTTATCCTCCTGAAAGCCTTCTTGTATCGTTGATGAAGAAGAAATAATATTTTCTTCTCTTGGAAGTAGTGAAGGAGAAGTTAGAACGTGCAACTCTTCATCAATCCTGGTATCCTTATGATCTTGTTGCATATTTGGAGTGAGAGTACTCAACACCTTGAGTAGTACCTTTGATTCCAGTAGTTGAGGATTCTTCTTTAATAGATGATAAAGGAGAAAGAATAAAATCTTCTTTACAAAGAAAATCATCTTTAGGAGTCTTGAGATGATCTTGTGGTATTATTTCATCATCATCCTCCTCTTGCTCAGGTTGCATGCATGTTAGAAAAACACTTTACAACTCATCTTCATCTTCTTTGTTTACACTTTGGTCCAAAATTTGTTCTGCATTCCCTTGAACATTAACCATGTCATGGGAACCTTCCTTGGAAGATATAGTTGTTGAACCAGAGCAAGTTGTCACAAGAGGAGTGACATTCTTTAAAGAAACTAAGAGCATGTCATCCTCTGGAAAGATTTCTTCTTCTTTATTGCATGTTTCTATACAGTCTTCTTCTTCTATCTCCATCACTTCTTCTTCTTGGTCTTCCTTAAGTGGACATGTGTGTCCCGATGAGTCTCTTTCAGACACTTCCTTCAATATAGGTTCATTTGTAGGAAAAACTTTTGCCTCTTCATTCTTGTCCTCATTATGCAAATGATATATCTCAGCACAATTTCTTTTATCTTCTGGTACATGAATCTCTTCTGATAGGAAGTTGTGATCAGGAGCAAGAAAATGAGTCTTCTTTCCATCTTTTTGTTCAATCTTCTGTAATGTTTGAAGGAAAGAAGGATAAATCTGGTTAGAATCGAGTTGCATGCCACCATAGAAATTCTTCAAAAACTCTACTTGCTTAGGGTCATCAAGAACTTGATTTTGTTGAGCAGAGGACATAGGAGAAGGATAATCTTCATCATCACTATCACTATCCAATTCAAGAAGTTGCATGTTATGTATCTAGGTTCTTCGATACCAAACCATCTTCTAGGATTCTTCTTTTAGATAGAGTCGCTAACTTCTTTTATGGGAGATACTTGTAATGGTACCAATGCTTCAACTCACCAATCCCCAGTAGAGTCACCAAAAATCTGTTGGTAAACATATTTGTTGCTTTAAAATAATCTTCTTGAGTAACTATGTTCGCCCTTGGATTAGCAACAACCTGCTCACAACAGTTGAAGAATCGTAGGTCTATGTCGATTCCTCTCTACTTTTAAGAGGGGCAGCTCCCTCGTATGATAGGGGTATTTGGATTTTCTAGAATTATAAGAACAAAAACAAAGAAATAACAAACACTAACGATGAAATAAGAGTTAAACTTATGATTTTAAGTTCCATGCATCCAAGTAAAGATACCAAAACTTGATGCAAAGTATCTTTCTCACAATGCAACCCTGAAAGGAAAGCACATGATCATTATTGATGAAACATACGAATACCAATAACAACACATGAAATCAAGTTGAACACACATTCAAAACCTTTCTTTATTGCTTTCAAACTTGAATAACACTATTTGAGTCTCTCATACACTGTCATGTGAAAAAGTGGAAACCCCCTTTGATTGAATTACAATGTTGTATTTATAGGTGAGGTTAGTAACCACTTAAGGTAACTACCATAACCACTTTTTGTAACTACTTGGTATAACTACCTAAGTGGACTAAATTTGAACAACTAACTCTCTTTTGTAAAGATAGTCACTTAGAGTAACTACCTAACTTAGGCACTTAAAATAACTATGTAAGAAAGAGTTAGGAGGAACCAAGGGCCCTTGGACTTGAAAGAAGTGAACCTGCTCAAAATGGTGGAGCAAATTAATGTAGTATTTGCGATGAACAAATGAAGCACTTGTGGTAGTGTGAGGAATATTAAGCACAACTGTGATCTCCTTCCATTTTCTCTTATTTATGACCATTTGCAGTCCTCCATGAGAAGTTACTTCCCTGTATAATAAATAGAGGTCTAGATCCTTACCACCAATCTTTGAAATGCCAATTCCAAAGCTCCCAATTTGGTGTTATTGGAGATGATGCTGACGTAGGTCTTGGAAGATACTTGCAAAGGTTGTGGAACAAATTTTCAATAGCCGAATGCATATATCTGAAGTCAATGTTGTCCATGAGACGACATTTCTTTGAGGTAATTTGTCAAACAGCTAATTTGCCATGTCCAACTTCCACATTTTGTATGCTTGTCTACCAGAGCATTTCAAATTATAATATCTGATAGAAATCATTGTTTTGTTTTTCTTTGACAGATGCCCATATTTGTTTTAGCGCTCCATTTACGGTATAAACCACAAGAATTTTGAAAAATACATTTGTCTGTATCTTGCATTCATAACATGTCGTTTAACAACATATCTTTGAGATGTTCTTATAGATAGTTCATTTCTGGTGCCAAGTCTATGTTTCCACATTTTATAGATATGTCTACTAGGGCAAGTGTATTCACAACAACTCATTAAAATCCACTTTCAATCATGCTTTGTCTGGAAAATTTTATTCACGTGTAGGTAAGAAGGAAGGATTTAGTCTGAAATAATATTCCATGAGACTCAACTTTCTCAAGATTCTTGTCAAATCCTTCACACACTTTATCTAGATTGAGTGGAATTCCATTTAACTAAGAATTTACAGATGCCTCGATCAAATCCCATCTATAGATATCTTGCATTCATGGCATAATCTTTTCTAGGGCATTCTGTCAAATAGTTCATGGTCATGCATTGAGTTAGCTTGAAATCTTTTAACAGACATTTCAATCTATCCATTTTGTGTGCGTTCTACAGTCATTGCATCTAGTGACTCATCTCCAACCTTAAAAATGTTTTCTTTTTTTGGCTCATTTTCTATCTTGAGAGGAATTATATCAAAAATTTCTTGCTTAGGCCCTTTGTGGACTTTAGAGACATCTGGTGGACACTATTCTAGAGCATTTATTATCAAAGCATCAGATACAATTTTAGGTGGTATGATATCTGGCAGAGGAGTTATTGGATAAGTTTCCTCTTTGACTGGCTCAGGAAGGCTTTAGCTGTGGCCAGGAATATTAGGGGATACTATTTCTTCTTCTATAATAGGAACATGTGAAGGTCCTTCCCTTGTACCTAGTAGCTTCCCTTTCATAACCTTTGGCAGGCATGGGCTCTCCACAGGGACTTGTATATTCTTAGGTTCTGCACAAGATGATAGCTCTTTAATGGTGTTGGGAGGTTCCACAATTTGTACTAGTGGATTAACTATTTCCTTTGTAGTTTCTCTAGATGTGCTCATAGGCTCCTCTGTATCTTCATCTTTGCATGGAACTTGAACTTTATCTTTGTGCTTTTGTTTCAAAGGACATTCTTTGATTGACAATTCCTTTTGAACTTTAGGGATTTTTGGTTGACATTTTTATGGAAAATAAGGTGTGGTAACTTCAGAGATGATTTCAAGTGAGGCAATTTCCTTAGATTCTTCTACTGGTTTGATTGGATTATCTTTGACATCAATAGTGCATTCCCGTAGCTGCATTGGAGTTTTAAGAGGAGTTGACTTAACTTCTTCCTTCATTGGATTTGCCTCTACAATTTGTTCCTAGACTTTGTGAGCATTTGGAGGATATTCTTTCTGGATTATCTGGTGTAGGAGGTTCTGGAATAATTTCAAGTATCATGATTTGCATGTGCTCCAATTCCTCCTCTGCACGTCTATTTTCAAGTGCTTTGCTTAAAGTAGCTGCTTCTTCTAAAGTTGTTTTCTTTTGGTCTTCTTGTGATGCTTCCACATTTTGCATACAAGTCTATCAGAAAATTTCAAACCATAATAGCTGATAAAAATTAAACTTTCATTTCATCGTACCAATGTCCATATACACTATTCTAGAACTCCATTTTGTATGAGCTAGGAGCAGTATTAATGGCTTTCAATTTTTGCACCAGCCAATGCATTCATTGAAACTTTTTAGTTTTCTTTCTTTCCAATAACTGTTTGGGTAGTTATAACTACCTTTTTCTTGTTCCAAAATCCACAGCTTGCTCATGTAAAACAACCTTATTGTGATACAATCATCTGTGATTTGGAAGACTTTAGAAAGTCTTGATGAAAACCAATAAGAGGCTTTTAAAATTGGGTTTTTCTTTGTCTTCGGTGTTTTAAGATGCTTCAGAAACTAATTGAATTCTCCCATAACTAAAACAAGTCTTCATTACTTGTTGCTTTGGGAAGCTCAAAAAGTTTAAATTTTGCATTGTCAAAATGCGGTTAAGAACTGGCTCTAACTAGGGACAAGGACTATAAAGGATGCAGGATGAACCCAGACTCTGTAGAAATGACCAGTGTCTTAAATCCATTGGGCAAATAGATTCAGGAGATGATAGGATGTACAATGGAGAACAAGGAGACTCAAATGAGACAAAAGGACAATCGACAAAGATACACAAAGATGAGGCAAATGACAAAAATGAAATTGCAACTAAAACAAGATGGACACAACAAAAATTCCTAATTAACCTATGTACATAGTAGGTGACTCCTACCTGAAAACTGCATGAGAAAGATCAAGTGAACCCATTGACAGGCTAAGAAAAATATGCACCTATACAGAAAAGAGATGAGCACGGATGAGGTGCCTGTGAACTCAGTAACCATTCCAAAGTGACAAGAAAAATAAGCTGCATGAACAATGAGGACTCCTTGAATATCAAACCAAACAAACATTTATCGTCATAAGCATCTAAGTCCTTCCAAATCGTGCTGGTGTTGCCTTGTGTAGCTTCAAACACGTCTTTCGGCATCATGTTGAGTACATGAATATCCTCTATCTAAAAATTCTTTTGATAGCCTAAATCAAGGTTAAATAAACCACGAACTGGGCATCCTTTGTGTGAATTAAGAAATGAAGAAAACTCAATACTCTGCGACTGATTCTTCTTATGAGTAATGTCCTCCTTTATCATTGAATCCTCTTCTGCAAAGGAAAATTCCTCCTTCTTTAGCATTACTAACTTAGGATCTTCTTTATCAGAGGGTTGCAAATGAGGAAGAGAAAGTGATGAATTTACATTATGCACTTTATCCTCCTGAAAGTCTTCTTGTATCATTGATGAAGAAGAAATAATATTTTCCTCTTGGAAGTAGTGAAGGAGAAGTTAGAACATGCAACTCTTCATCAATCCTGGTATCCTTATGATCTTCTTGCATATTTGGAGTGAGAGTACTCAACACTTCGTCTTGAGTTGTACCTTTGATTCCAGTAGTTGAGGATTCTTTTTCAATAGATGATAAAGAAGAAAGAATAAAATATTCTTTACAAAGAAAATCATCTTTAGGAGTCTTGAGATGATCTTGCGGTATTATTTCATCATCATCCTCCTCTTGCTCAGGTTGCATGCATGTCAGAAAAACATTTGCAACTCATCTTCATCTTCTTTGTTTTACACTTTGGTCCAAAATTTCTTCTGGATTCCCTTGAACTTTAACCATGTCATGGGAACCTTCCTTAGAAGATATAGTTGTCGAACCAGAGCAAGTTATCAGAAGAGGAGTGACATTCTTCAAACAAATTGAGAGCATGTCATCCTCTGAAAAGATTTCTTCTTCTTTATTGCATGTTTCCATACAATCTTCTTCTTCTATTTCCATCACTTCTTTTTCTTGGTCTTCCTTAAGTGGACATGTGTGTCCTGATGAGTCTCTTTCAAACACTTCCTTCAATATAGGTTCATTTGTAGGGAAAACTTTTACCTCTTCATTCTTATCCTCATTATGCAAATGATATATCTCAGCACAATTTCTTTTATCTTCTCGTACATGAATCTCTTTTGATAGGAAGTTGTGATCAGGAGCAAGAAAATGAGTCTTCTTCCCATCTTTTTGTTCAATCTTCTGTAATGTTTGATGGAAAGAAGGATGAATCTGGTTAGAATCGAGTTGCACGCCACCATAGAAATTCTTCAAAAACTCTACTTTCTTAGGGTCATCAAGAACTTGATTTTGTTGAGCAGAGGACGAAGGAGAAGGATAATCTTCATCATCACTGTCACTTTCCAATTCAGGAAGTTGCATGTTATGTATCTGGGTTCTTCAATACCAAACCATCTTCTAGGAATCTTCTTTCAAATAGAGTCACTAATTTCTTTTCTGGGAGATTCTTTTAATGGCACCAACGCTTCAACTCACTGATCCCCAGTAGAGTCGCCAAAAATCTATTGGTAAACAAATTTGTTGCTTTAAAATAATCTTCTTGAGTAGCTATGTTCACCCTTGGATTAGCAACAACTTGCTCACAACAGTTGAAGAATCGTAGGTCTATGTCGATTCCTCTTTTCTTTTAAGAGGGGCAGCTCCCTTGTATGATAGGAGTATTTGGATTTTCTGGAATTATAAGAACAAAAAAAAAGAAATAACAAACACTAACGATGAAAAAAGAGTTAAACTTATGAATTTAAGTTCCATGCATCCAAGTAGAGATACCAAAAGTTGATGCGAAATATCTTTCTCACAATGTAACCTTGAAAGGAAAGCACATGATCATTATTGATGAAACATACGAATACCAATAACAACACATGAAATCGAGTTGAACACACATTCAAAACATTTTTTTATTGCTTTCAAACTTGAATAACACTATTCGAGTCTTTCATACACTGTCATGTGAAAAAGTGGAAACCCCCATTGATTGAATTACAATGTTGTATTTATAGGTGAGGTTAGTAACCACTTAAGGTAACTACCATAAACACTTTTTGTAACTACTTGGTATAACTACCTAAGTGTACTAACTTTGAACAACTAACTTTATTTTGTAATGTAGTCACTTAGAGTAACTACCTAACTTAGGCACTTAAAATAACTATGTAAGAAAGAGTTAGGAGGAATCAAGGGCCCTTGGACTTGAAAGAAGTGAACTTGCTCAAAATGGTGGAGCAAATTAATGTAGTACTTACGAAGAACAAATGAAGCACTTGTGGTAGTGCGAGGAATATTAAGCACAACTGTGATCTCCTTCCATTTTCTCTCATTTATGACCATTTACAGTCCTCCACGAGAAGTTATTTCCCTGTATAATAAATAGAGGTCTAGATCCTTACCACCAATCCTTGGAATGCCGATTCCAAAGCTCCCAATTTGGTGTTATTGGAGATGACGTCGACGTAGATCTTGGAAGATAATTGCAAAGGTTGTGGAATGAATTTTAAATAGCTGAATGCATATATATGTAGTCAATGTTGTCCATGAGACGACATTTCTTCGAGGCAATTTGTCAAACAGCTAATGTGCCATGTCCAACTTCCACATTTTGTATGCTTGTCTAACAGAGCATTTCAAATTATAATATCTGACAGAAATCATTGTTTCGTTATTCTTTGACAAATGCCCATATTTGTTTTAGCACTCCATTTACGTTATAAACCACAAGAATTTTGAAAAATACATTTGTCTGTATCTTGCATTCATAACATGTCATTTAACAACATATCTTTGAGTTGTTCTCATAGATAGTTGATTTCCGGTGCCAAGTCTATGTTTCCACATTTTATAGATATGTCTACTAGGGCACTTGTATTCACAACAACTCATTAAAATCCACTTTCAATCATGCTTTGTCTAGAAAATTTTATTCACGTGTAGGTAAGAAGGAAGGATTCAGTCTGAAATAATATTCCATGAGATTCAACTTTCTCAAGATTCTTGTCAAATCCTTCACACACTTTATCTCCATTGAGTGGAATTCCATTTAACTAAAAATTTACAGATGCCTCGATCAAATCCCATCTATAGATATCTTGCATTCATGGCGTAATATTTGCTAGGGCATTCTGTCAAATAGTTCATGGTCATGCATTGAGTTAGCTTGAAATCTTTTAACAAACATTTCAATCTATCCATTTTGTGTGCATTCTGCAGTCATTGCGTCCAGTGACTCATCTCCAAAATTAATAATGTTTTCTTTTTTTGGCTCATTTTCTATCTTGAGAGGAATTGTATCAAAAATTTCTTGCTCAGGCTCTTTGTGG
Source organism: Cunninghamia lanceolata (assembly GCA_027924645.1). NCBI lineage: Eukaryota > Viridiplantae > Streptophyta > Pinopsida > Cupressales > Cupressaceae > Cunninghamia > Cunninghamia lanceolata. Next base: position 2,494,364 of record BSBN01001475.1, read on the forward strand.
ACTTTAGAGACATCTAGTGGACATTGTTCTGGAGCATTTATTATCAAAGCATCAGATACAATTTCAGGTGGTATGATATCTGGCAGAGGAGTTATTGGATAAGTTTCCTCTTTGACTGGCTCGAGAAGGCTTTAGTTGTGGCCAGGTATATTAGGGGATATTGTTTCTTCTTCTATAATAGGAACATGAGAAGGTCCTTCCCTTGTACCAAGGAGCTTCCCTTTTGTAACCTTTGGCAAGCATGGGCTCTCCACAGGGACTTGTACATTCTCAGGTTCTGCACAAGATGATAGCTCTTTAATGGTGGTGGGAGTTTCCAGAATTTGTACTGGTGGCTTAAATATTTCCTTTGCAGTTTCTCTAGATGTGCTCATAGGCTCCTCTATATCTTCATCTTTGCATGGAACTTGAGCTTTATCCTTGTGCTTTTGTTTCAATGGACATTCTTTGATTCACAATTCCTTTTGAACTTTAGGGATTTTTGGTTGACATTTTTGTGGAATATAAGGTGTGGTAACTTCAAAGATGATTTCAAGTGAAGCAATTTCCTTAGATTCTTCTACTGGTTTGATTGGATTATCTTTGACATCAATAGTGCATTCCTGCATCTGCATTGGAGTTTTGAGAGGAGTTGACTTAACTTCTTCCTTCATTGGATTCACCTCTACAATTTGTTCCTGGACTTTGTGAGCATTTGGAGGATATTCTTTCTGGATTATCTGGTGTAGGAGGTTCTGGAATGATTTCAGGTATCGTGATTTGCATGTGCTCCAATTCCTCCTCTGTACGTCTATTTTCAAGTGCATTGCTTAAAGTAGCTGCTTCTTCTAAAGTTGTTTTATTTTCATCTTTTTGTGATGCTTCCACATTTTGCATACAAGTCTATCAGAACATTTCAAACCATAATATCTGATAAAAATTGAACTTTCATTTCATTGTACCAATGTCCATATACACTGTTCTAGAACTCCATTTTATATGAGCTAGGAGGAGTATTAATGGCTTTCAGTTTTTGCACTAGCCAATGCATTCATTGAAACTTTTTAGTTTTCTTTCTTTCCAATAACTGTTTGGGTAGTTACAACTACCTTTTTCTTGTTCCAAAATCCATAGCTTGCTCATGCAAAACAACCTTATTGTGATACAATCTTCCTTCATTGGTGATTTAGGAGACTTTAGAAAGTCTTGATGAAAACCAATAAGAGGCTTTTAAAATTGGGTTTTTCTTTGTCTTCAGTGTTTTAAGATGGTACCAAAACTAATTGAATTCTCCCATAACTAAAACAAGTCTTCATTACCGGTTGCTTTGGGAAGCTCAAAAAGTTTAAATTTTGCATTGTCAAAATGCGGTCAACAAGCAGTTACATGTATTCCAAAAAAAGGGATCAGGTCTTGAACAATTGGCCCAATTGGCCATCATTGATATAAATAGAAGGAATCAAGAGCCTGTGTAGCTAGAAGAGTAGTTTGTAGAACCTGCTCTAGTTACCTTATTTTTAGTCACCTTACAATTGTGGAATGAAATAGATAAATTAATAAAGGAACACGGTGAAATGAAGGAGAAACATAGTAAGGAAATTGAGATGAAGAATGCAAAAATAAAGAGGTTGAAATTCAAAGTAGATAGAATGGTAGACATGATTGTTCAATTGATGAGATGTAGACCACCTACCAAGGTTTATGCCCTCTATTTGCAAGATCAATATTTGAGTTTCCAATTTAGCCAAATTTACAGTGATTCCCCTGTCTCCCTATTTACACCTACTTTATTTCTAACAACTTACCAAAGAGCTACCCTTGACATGCAAAACCAACTATGTGAATTCTACCTACATGAACTTTCCATTTGGCCTTATGACACTCACTGGAATCCCCTAGTTGTAATCAGGGATGTGCAATTGAAGGCCTTAGCCTCATTCATTCAAAATGAGCATAGGAGGGGAGAGTTACTACAATAGTATAATGAAAGAGAGAAGTCACTTCCTCTCAAATTAAGGGTAGAATCTCCAAATCCCTTGATTATAGTGGAGGAATGGGTGAACCTGATTAAACATCAAGAGGTATAAAGTAAACTATTGGAATGCAAAGCCATGAAATTAGAAATTCAGGGAATTGGTAGAAAGGATTGGTGAGGAAAATTTGGGTTTCTCACAAGGTAGGTGGAAGGAATTGACACCAACAAGTTACAAAGAAAGGAGCCTCACTCAGTATTTAACTTGTCAACAGCAATCCACAGGGCAAAGAGATATATAAAATTAGCTAATGATCATGGGATAACATGGTTACCACTAGTCTTCCATCCTCCTCTATTGCTTTATCCTATTCCACATTGGATGGCATAGAGGACTAATTAGGTTGTAGAACAAGCTAGGTGGGACAAATTGGTAGAACAGAAGGGTTCCTACCTCAAATAGGATAGAGGGGCAGAGGAACCTATAGACTACAAAGAGATTGCTCTACAGTACAATCTGAGGCCTTGGTTGCTGGAGGACCAGCTACATGATTAGTTGGGCGGAGTGATGAGACCATGATTTGTCTTATTTTTATTTCTTTAATTACCTATTTCCCAAAGACATTTCTAGACTTATATATATATATTAATTACATCTATGATTATGCTTAAGACATTGAAGCATGAAGATGGTATATAATATGTTGTTAATTAATGATGTGTGGATGATTGATTGTTCATGTAATATGTTAGTATTTTATGTTGATTTTAGTGATAGTGATGCATAAATACTATGTGGTGTACTACCTCCTCATGCAACAAAAGTGTGGCTTCATATCATGAAGAACACTAGACAACTCGCAGTTGAAAGAGATGCTGATATCCACAAAAGATGATACAGGTACCTATAGCCAAAGGAAGAAGATCCTAAATCAATCGAGATGAGTCATCCATGACTCTATAATGGTTATGCTTCAACGAATGATGCAATCTTAAATGATGAAGGAATCTAGATCATGTTCTATGTTCTGTTTCTAAGTCATTGATTATTTTTCATGGATATTGAAGAGATAGAGTTGTAGTAGGACTGTACTATCTATGCTGCCTTCATGTTAGTTAGTTTCCTATTTCTAGTTGCTTTGTAATAAAGTCCTTTTCCTACGATGTGGGATAATGGGCAGTTATGGCATTTATTGTTCAGTAGCTTTATTCATATAGACAATGTTGATCTTGGTTAGCTAGATAAGATTTTGTTTCATACAGATTGAACAGAGATATAGTATCAGATTTTGTTGTATCATTGTTACTTTAGCATTCAACGAAGGAATATGTGTTTTGAGTTTTGTTAATGACTGCAAAGATTTAGTAGAGATTTAGCTAGATCTTGTTGGATCAAAGTCACTCAAGCTGACCACTTGAGGTACTCTGTCTCTCCACTTTGTTCATATGTTTATTTTATAAATTGTATGTTTATATATATAAGTGTGATTGATGTATGTTGTTATGAGTAATGTGAAATAATTTAACTTTGGTAATTTATGTTATTGAGTCCATTGAGTCAAGGTGATCACCGACTAAACCAATTGTTAGTTACTCTCTTATCTAAAAGTTACAGAGAATCATTTGATTACTATTGTGTTAGATAAACTTAGTTATTTTCCATTATTCTTGTTTACTTAGAGTATTGTATTTACTTTATTTAGTTCCCTTACACAATCTCTAGGATAAAACTCAGGAATCATTAATTGTACACATAGTACAAGCATCATCCAAGAAAATACAATTCCTTGGTTTGACAATGTAAATGTAGCATGTTATATAACCAATAGGTTGCTTGATATAGGATTTGTTGGTCCATCAAGTAGTGTGCAAGCCCTTTCTGCATCAGTGTATTGGTTAATAATGGAGTTCAACACTAATCTTCTATTGGCAGTGAGCCAACATCTCTCACAGGATTTGTGACATGGCTTAACTGCCTCCCATGGATTCATTAACTCTGGCGGTTGTATCAGGCATTAACAAGTCAACCTTTTTGTGCAACGACAACTATGTTTCCAACAATTGGTATCAAAGCCTAAGGTTTTGGGTTTGAATCTCCTCCGCGAGTGACGCTGGGGAGATTGCTGGAAGTGAGCCAACATCTCTTGCGGGATTCATGACATGGCTTGACTGCCTCCTATGGATTCATTAAATCTGGCAGTTGTATCGGGCATTAACATGTCAACCTTTTGGTGCAATGGAAACCGTGTTTCCAACATCTTCTTCTCTCCATTTGATTCATTTTGAGAGAACACCCATGTCCTTCTAACCCACATGTCCTCTTGAGGGGGTATCCCTAAACCAATTCATTCAAAATGAAGGTTGACATTCTAAATCTAAAATCCCTCCAAGAATTGAAGTATCAAAACCAATCATCATTCAATCAACATAATCAATCAACCTCAATCAATCAAATAAATATTAATCCATTAATCAAGCCTAAAATGAAAATATCAATGCTTGGGGAATGTTATCACTAATGTCATCCCAAGTTCTTATATATACTTTCTTTGAAATGACATTGCCTCTTCTAGTCACAATGTCATTTCAAAGAGGGGCAAAATGTAGACACTTAAAATTGACACATCCTAATAAATACTTTTAACATCACATCTAACATCACTTTCAACACTTTCCTAAGCATGTCCTAGTCACATTCATCCTAAACACTAATTATCGTTTAACATTTTTACCACCACTAATTAATTAAATAATTCATATTATATAGTTAATTAGGATAATTGTAATTCCATTTAATTCAAAATGGATAAATAAATCAATTTTCTCCAAATTAATAAATCTAATTATCCACTCATATTATATCATCACTCCCTCCAAGATTCCTCTCTATTTTTAACTCATGCACACTTATTTAGTCAAAAATAAAAAAATAAAAACAACTAATTTCTCTCACCCATTTAGAGCCCACTAAAATGGTGTCATAACCCTCATCACTCCTTCCGACTATTCTTAGCCAGGAAAGATTCTCCACTCTCTCTCATTCAATCTCCACCATTCATCCACTATTAAGTCTTCACTATTCACATCCTCAATCAAGCATTTATAAATTCCTTTTATTTGTTTGAATGTTAGCCTAGATGCCTAAAATTCTAAACTTTTTGAATATCTATCATATTTATCTTTTATTGTATCCATAGGTACATGCTACAAAAATCTTACATGAATTATTGAGCATCCATAGTTCGATCTATAGAGAAAATCCACTCATCATAGAGTTTGGATTGGGTAACTTTTTTAATGTTTGAATTTTTTTATTTGTACTCTATCATCTACTCTATCTAAGGTTTGCATGAATTTAGAATAGGAAGCATCTCATTTACATTTTTTTTCTATTTTAAGTTCTAAATTCTTGCTTACACTTAGCATTTCTGCAGTTAGACCAACACTAAAGAACTAGAAGAGATAAGGGATATCCCATAGCAAAATGTACTGGAGTTATGTTCCTAGGAGTTCTGGCCCCTCTTTTACTCAAAGAAACCCTTTAGTTGCACATGTGGCATGGTTGGGTTAAAATTCCACTCCCATATAGTTTCTAAATTACCATGATATCCTCAAATACCTAGACATGATATGTTCTAAGTTTCATGTCAATGACCCTAATAAGACTACAAAAGAACACATCAATATCTTTAAAGATGCATGTGCAAGAGCTCAATTACTAGGGGAAGATGTTGGATGTAGGGTGTTCCCATACTCATTAGGAGAGGCTACATACAATTAGTATTGGAATCTACCTACAAGTTGTATCACTTTGTGGGAATTTCTTGAGGATGCTTTCCTTGCTAGGTTCAAAATTCCTATGAAAGATTTTATTTTGCATTACCAATATTATGTAATTAAGAGATAGGAGAATGAGGTGATTAGTTCTTTTAATGATAGATTTTATAGATCATATTCTTAACTTATATATTAATATACTCCTTCTCAAGATGCAACTATCAAAGTATACTACTCTACCTTAGATGCAATTCACTTCCATGTTTGTCAAAAGAACAATTCCAATTATAACAAATCTAGTGTTGAACACAATGAAGTGCTAAGACGGGGGTGAATCAGAACACACTAAAACTTAAATAGATATTTGCAGATAAAAACTAAATAAGTTATAGAATAGAAAGTAAATCATGCAACATAAGAATCAACACAAGAACACTAGGATTTTTATGTGGAAAACCCAAAATAGGGAAAAACCATGGTGAGTCTTAGCTCACAATATATTATGGTCACTGCAATAAGTATTACAACTTTGTTTTAGGGCTACAACCCAAGGAACCTACTACTCCCTGAATACAGATTTTAGGGTCACTCCCAAGGAAGATACAACACCATGCAGACTCATAGTCTTGATATAAGAATTATAGAGATAATTAATACATGAACTACTATATAGAAAACATCTAATTTATGCTAATATTGTAGTCCTCATTTTCTGCTCAAATTCTGCTCTTAAACTGACTTTGCACACTTCATTCTTCACATATGGATCTATCGCTCTACTTACATTTCACAAATGACTTTGATCTCCTATAAATACCCTCTGCAACATATCACAACATTGATTAGGTCAACACCATGAAATCTGTTAGATGAAATGTGTAACTTCAATGGTCAGCTTCAATACATACAATATGTCAGGGAAACATGTTGTGGACCTCAGCAGAAGTAAGTATTTGTGTATTCCCAATTATTTGCAAATAATTCTTCTACTTCTTCTAGAAAGGGTGGTGCAACTACCATCTGGAATACCTTGTTAGCTTCTGTCAGTAGTTCTGTTAGTGCAGCCATTCTCAAGCTAACAATCTCTCTGAGCTAACTTATTTGATAAGTGCATGATAATTTTCAATTTCAGCCCTTAATTCTACCTTCTTATCTTTTAACGGTTCATATGTTGTAGAAATATTGGATATATGTAGTTCAAGGCAATCAATTTGGTCTTTCAGACCCTTTGTTGTTATAGGCCATGTTAGACAGATATAATACCTTTGCTTCTTCCAGAGCATTTTGAATGCTCTTCATACTATCTGCCAATTTTTTGTGTGCATTGGAACATTTTCCTAATAGATTTGTCAACCTCTTATTGTTTATTTGATCCAAAACTCTTTTCTTAGCTTCCTTCTCCAAAAGTACAAAGTGATTGTTCAAGGACTCCAAAAGTTGCTTTATCTGTTGAATAGGAGTTAGGGAAGCATCCCTCTTTGCCACTGATAATACCTTTTCAAAGGCCCTAATTGCTTCTTACATAAGCTCATTTCCTTCTACTTGAAACTATAGGATTTCTTCTTGAGCTAGCCTAAAATATATTTCCCAGTTGAAGCTTTTGCAAGGGAGAAATATTGGACAAATTAAAATTTCCATCCATAGTAGGTAATTGAAATAATTACGAAGAGGCAACAAACTAAATTTGTCTTTGTTGTGCTAAGAAATGTTTAATGGAGTCAATTGGAGAGACTCTACAGTCATGAGTAGGGCTCTCAACATCTGTATTTACTTGCTCCTTTCCTGAATCAATGACAATATGTGATTCTGGGTTCTATGGAGGGGAATTGTTCACATCATTACCGATATCACCCTGTACCCCTTCATCTTCTTTGTCCTTGGCATGATACTCAATGTTTTCTAGAGGAGTATTATCCATAGTATTTTCAACTTGTTCATTTTTCTTAGAAGTTTTCTCGCTCTGTCTTCCTTCCTCTTCACCTTCCTTAACATTGTTCTACGGAATAGATTCAACATTTTCTATAGCAGAGGTGTTTACATCTCCCTCTAGATTTTCATCATCCCTCTCCTTTTCAGCCTATTCTATATTCTATGGAGAAGATGTATTAGCTTGATGTGGTGATTGAGGTGGTGAATCATGTGGTTGTCCCACATTCTTTGTTTCTCTTACCTCATTAAGTATTTTCTAAGTAATTTCCTTAGTTTATTTTGTAATCTTTTCAATGTCTTCTTTTCTATTCTGCATAAGAGTCTCTACTCTATGTTTCTTTTTGAGCTCTTGGGCTTAGCTTTGAGTTAATTTCTCCTTTTATTCTTTAGATGGGGAAGCACTAGCTTTATCCAAAGCATCTTGTCTGAGTTTCTCTTCTAGGGCTACGACTTCATTTCTATATGTTCTTAGGGATTTTTGTAAGCTTTCCAGTACTTTAGGCAAGATTTCATCAAGAGACATGTTATATCTCATCATGTACATAGAAACTACCTTTTCAATAATGGCTTGATCCTTAGGAGAAGATTCTAGATGAATCACCACATTTTCATTAAACAAATTGAAATGAACAATGGCATTGTAGACAACATCTAGAGACATAGTTTCTCTAGGAGGAGGTGTTGGTAGCTGGGTGACACTTTTCTTTTTCTTCTTGAGTGGGGGAGTTGGCTCCTCTTCTTCTTCTTATTTACTTGCTTCAATACCTTGTTTTTTCTTCCTTTTGGCCTTCAGCTTGACAAGTGGTTTCTTTTTCTATTTTCCTTTCTCCTGTTTCTTTAAAATTACTTCTTCTTTATCACTCTCAATCTCCTCTACAATTGTTTCTTTCTCCTTCTTTGGTTGTTTTCCCTTGGATTTCATCTGTGTTTGACTTTTAGAAACATGGGTATATCTGGTAGAGGTTGTCTTTACAAAGGAGGTAGGTTGTGGAATACATGCAGTAGATTGAGAAGTAGATCTCAGTAGTAAGTGGTACAACATATTCTATAGTATTCTGAGTAGTGAAACCTCCAGGTGGGATACCAAACTTTTTGAATATCTTTTCTTTGTTCTTCTTGACCTTTTCTTTAGCCCTTTTCTTACATATTTTGTCCTAAATTTCTTCATAAGTTCCAAATCTTTCACCTTTATGATCTTTAGGTTAACTTAAAAAAATCCCAGCATAGGCCTTAACTTCGTCATTGGGTACTTTGTTGCAAGTATGTGCCTAACTGGTGTTGTCATTGATGTCAACATATCAGTGTTGTCATTAGTGTCAACTATGCTCTTGTTTTGATTCTTACTTGTAATGAGTTTGATGCTTTATATTTGCCTATGTAAGTGTTGGAGATCCTGATATTGAGGATATTGAGAAAATTTGCTCTTCCGGTGAAAATAGTGTGTTGCAGAGTATCCTTGTCTACAGAAGAACAATCAAATGAATTAGTCCACATTTCTTGTAGAATTAATATCCTTGTCTATGGATTGGAAGTTATTTAAATGCATGTCTAAAGATGCTACGTTTTAAGTTTGAGCCTCCAGTATGAAGATTTGAGTGAGTTATGTTCACCAGAGTGAAAATTGCTTTTTCTATATATTTGGTAGTGACAGGGAGAATATATTATACTCTGTATTCCTCCACATTGAAGTTTCACAATCTTCAATTTTGGAATCAAGTTAGTTATGATGATAAGTACCTCCATCTCTAATGATTCATGATTTGTTGGTCCACAAGCGATCTTTTCTTTATGATAGTGGATGACAGTGTTGTTTAAGTATTTTGGTTTGAAGAATCCTCTTGACAGATTGGTTAGAAGTTGTGTGGATGTTCTTAATGATTACAATGTGCTTGTGGATGTCTCTTGATCATGTTCCTACCTTTGGATTGGTCTACAAAGAGAAATTCAGATCGTGGATGAAGACTGTTCTTGGAAGACTTAGTGTTAACACTTGTCTTAGCTGACCTGGTTGTTTTCACTAAATGCAAAGATGTATTGAAGATTGTAGAAGCATGTCATGGCATGGAAGATTGTGTTTGAGTCCCAGCTAAGGCATGGCATGATCAACATACATATTTACATCATTTCCTTAGCTAATTTTGTATTAGGGCTAGACATATTTAATGTCTGTTTGTAATGCTGACCTTGGAGATTGTTCCAATGGCTGATGAATGTAATGCCGTTCTTGATGTACATTCCAAGGTTGATGAACTGTATAAAGACATGAAATGCAATTGCGAAAAAGGGTGTGTGGTCAAAAATGAAGAGATAAGTGGGAATAGTTAGAAGAGCATAGTAGAGGAGGAGTATTGCGCTTCAATGGAATTGAACTTAGGCATGAAGTAAGATGCTATCAAATCAGTTTGCAAATCCATGGCAATGAGCCACCCCTTGGTAGTGAGCCTCAACATTTGCAGTGAGCATATTGGGAAATGAGCCTCTATTTTTTGGTATTGTTATAAAATATATATTTTTGTCGGCTAACACCCACTATGGTTTTTCCCTTATAGGGTTTTCCACGTAAAAAATCTGGTGTCTTATGTGCTATTGTGTTAAGCTTCACATTTCATGCTTTCATGGTTAAATCTTATAATATTGATTGAACATTTGAAGTATTGTTAAGTAGTTAAAGTTTTGTGATAATTGATTCACCCCCCCTCTTAGTTGTCTTGTATATTTCAACAATTGGTATCAAAGCAAGGTTCCTCAGAGGTAAGCTTAACAGCTTGAGGTAGATCCAGGATGTCTTATAAAAAGGAGGCTCTATAGTTTGATGAAACTAATTACGTGACCTGGAAGATACACATGAAAATCTATCTGCTTTGTATTTGTTATAGAGTATGGAAAGTGACAGAGACTAAATACAGAATGCCCCAAAATGGCCTGTCGACTAATGATGAAATCAAAGAATATGAGTTAAATATAAAATCTAGAGATGCTCTGTTAAGTGCATTAACTGACGCGGACTTAATAAAGGTCATGGATTATGAAACTGCTTATGAAGTCTGGGAAAAGCTGGAAAATCTGTATGAAGGAGATGAATCTGTAAAGAGTGATAAATTGTAGGGACTGAAAGCTAAATATGAAGGTTTAAAGATGGGAGAAGACAAAAACATAACATCCTACATGCAAAAGATCGATGAACTTGTCACTGGAATCAAAGGTATGGGAGGAACTGTTGATGAAACTGAAGTTGTGATGAAAATTCTTAGGTCATTACCTAAATCCTATGGTCACAAGGTAGCTACAATTGAAGAAATAATGACTATGAAAAAGTTTACTAAGGATCAGTTGCTTGGAAAGCTTATTGCTTTTGAAATGACAGAGTTCGATGATGCTTTGCCAAAAGTAGAGACTGCCTTCAAAGCTAGTACTTCAGAGAAGATCTCCATAGCAGAGAAGTACAAGGTGGAACCTGATGATGAGCTTGATGAAACTAAAGCCAACTTCATTGATAGACTACAAAGATGTTCTGGTAAGTTCAAAGGCAAATTACCTTTCAAATGTTTTACATGTGGTAAGGATGGTCAATATGTTTCTAGGTGTCTGGAGAGAATTGAAAGGAATAGAAAAAGTTTTGAAAACAGACTTAGGATCCCAAAGAAATCCTATTATGTTAGAGATCTTGATGATGAAGGTGTGACAGATAATGAATCTGATGATGCTAGTACTAGTGCAAATGAATGCTTGTTTATTTCTATTAAAGAAGAACTCGTGTCTACTAATCCTGCTAGCTGTGTGAAGGAAGAAAAACTAGTGGAAGAAAGTGCTTTAGCTGTTCAAGTTGAGAAAGATAAGGATGAATGGGTTATTGACAGTGGATGCTCACATCACATGATTGGTGACAAAAGTAAGTTTGTAAGTTTGGAAAAATATGATGGTGGATTGGTTAGGTTTGGAGATGATACAACTGGTAAGATTTGTGGAAAAGGATCTATCTCTTTTGATGGAAAGCACAATACTGATGATGTTTTGTATGTGAAGGGTTTAAAGCACAATCTTTTGAGTGTTGGTCAGATGAGTGACAAAGGTTATGATATGAGATTCAAAGATAATGGATGCAAGATCATGGAAAGCTTTGGAACAGTGATTGCTACTGGTAAAAAGACCAGAGGTAATGTTTATCATTTGAAAGAAACTAATAATTATTGTTTATTGGCTTAGAATGATGAGAGTTGGTTGTGGCATAGAAGGATGTGTCATATCAATTTTGACTTGGTAAAGATAAGTTCTGTTCAGGCTGTAAGAGATCTACCTAAGCTTGTGAAGCCTGTTAACACCATGTGCAAAGAATGTCAATTTAGGAAACAAACAAGAACAAGTTTCAAAAGCAAAGAAGAATTCTCTGCTAGATTGCTGGAGCTGGTTCATATAGATCTGTATGGTCCCACAAGAACAAGAAGTCTGTAATGAGATAAGTATTGTATGTTGCTTATTGATGATTATTTGAGGATGATTTGGGTCACTTTTCTAAAAGATAAATCAGAAGCCCTAGACAAGTTCAAAGCCTTCAAGGCAATGGTTGAGAATGAGTTAGATTTGAGGATCAAATGCTTGAGGTCTAATAGAGGAGGTGAGTTCACATCAAATGAAGTCAATATTTTCTACGAAGAATAAGGGATAAAAAGATAATTGTTTGTACCTAGAACTCCTCAGCAAAATGGAGTTGTTGAAAGAAAAAATAGGACAGTTCAAGAGGCTGCTAGGACTATGTTGAAGGAAGCTGACCTATCGGAAGTGTACTAGAGACAAGCCATACATACTTCTATGTACATCCTAAATAGAGTTCAAGTTAAAGGTAATAGTGCTAAAAATCTTTATGAATTATGGTATGGAAGAGCCCCTACATTGAGATATTTCAAATTTTTTGGTAGAAAATGTTATATTAGAAGAGAAGAAGATCTAGGAAAGTTTGATGATAGGTATGATGAAGGAATCTTCCTTGGATACTCTACCAGAGTAAGGCCTACTGGTGCTACAATGAGAGATTGAAGAAGATCATTGAGAGTGCAAATGTGAATGTTGATGAAGACAAGGAAAGATTATCAGATCTGAGTGGCTATGAATCAGATGAACCTGCTGCTATAACAAATGAGGAAAAAGTTGAACAAGAAGACAATCAAGATGAAGAAGAAAAGGCTCTAGAAAGTGCTTCTAAGACTCCCAGGTATGTAAGAATTAATCATTCTAAAGATCAAATTATAGGGGACAAAAGAAAAGGGGTATTGACAAGGAAAAGAGCTGCAAAAGAATAGGTGAATTACTATTTGCTTTAAAAAGTTGAACCTAAAACTATGAATGAAGCTTGCAATGATGAAAATTGGGTAAAAACTATGGAAGAGGAGCTGATGCCGATAGAAAAGAATCAAACTTGGGAACTAGTTCCTAGACCTGCTGATAAGAATGTGATTGACACCAAATTGATTTTTAGAAACAAGATGAATGAGAATGGAGAAGTAGTAAGGAACAAAGAAAGATTGGTATGCAAAGGAAACTCTCAGGTTGAAGGAATAGATTTTGAGGAGATCTATGCTCCTATGGCAAGAGTTGAAGGAAATAAAATGTTTTTGGAATTTACAGCATTCAAAGACTTCAAAGTGTATCAGATGGATGTTAAGTCTGCATTCTTGAATGGTGAGTTAGAAGAAGAGGTCTACATTGAGCAACTAGAAGGATTTCAATTATCAAAACAAGGTGATATGGTGTGCAGATTGAAGAAAGCCTTGTATGGACTAAAGCAAGCTCCTAGAGCCTGGTATGCAATGCTAGACAAGTATTTGTTGCAATTAGGGTTCAGTAAAGGCACTACAGAGAATAATCTGTACTTTAAAATCAATGATAATCAAATCTTGATTGTTGTAGTCTTTTTTGATGACATTATCTTTGGAGACAATGGAGGTATGTGCATGAAGTTTGTAGGTGAATTGAAAAATGAGTTTCAGATATCTATGTTTGGTGAAATGAATTTATTTTTGGGTCTGCAAATTAATCAATCAGATAAAGGAATCTTCATATCGCAGTCCAAGTATGTGAAAGAGTTGTTAAAGAAGTTTGGGATGGAAGACTCCAAATTGGTATGTACTCCCATGGTGACTGGATGCAAGTTGAGAAAAACTGATGAATCACCCAAGATTAATAAGAAAAGGTACAGATCCATGATTGGAGGATTACTTTATCTAACTCAAACTAGACCTGATATAATGCATGTAGTTTGTCTTGTTGCAAGATTTCAAGCAAATCCAAGAAAGTCACATGTGATGGTAGTTAAGAGAATCTTGAGGTATTTAAAAGGCACACTAGATCATGGCTTATGGTATTCAAAGGATAATGATTTCACTCTCAGAGCTTATACAGGTGTAGATTAGGCCAGAGATGTTGATGACAGAAAAAGTACAAGTGGAGGCACTTTCTTCTTGGGTAATAGATTGGTTTCATGGTTGAGCAAGAGGCAAGATTCAATCTCTTTATCAATTGCAGAAGCATAGTATATTTTAGCAGCATGTTGTTGTTCTCAAGTGTTATGGATGAAGTAGAATTTGAATGACATAAGGGTTGTGTATGAAGATTCAGTTACAATCTTCTGTGACAATACAAGTGCTATAAGCATTTCAAAGAATCCAGTAATGCAATCAAGAACAAGCATATATCAATAAGGTATCACTTTTTGAGAGAAAAGGTGACAGAGAATGAAGTAAAGATGGAATATGTGTCCACAAAGGATCAGATTGTAGATATTTTCACTAATCCTCTGGCCAAGGATACTTTTGAGTATCTCAGAGAAAAGTTAGGGGTCATTACCCCTCCTACTCTAAACTAAGATGCATAGAAATGCATCAGTCCAGTGTTACTCAAAGTCTCATTCTTTGATATGGATTGATGTTTTGAGGGATACCTCTTAGTGGGAGTAGCTAGATGTTTCTTATAAAGAAAATATTGATAAAAGAGAAAGTTCAGTTGGATCAGAGTAGCAGAGTACAAGTATGTTCCCTTTGCCATTGATGTCAAAGGGGGAGAGAAATCATGTGAAAAACCTAGAGAAGAAAGAGTGTAGATGCGTAAAGAGAAAGGGGAGAATCTTGTCTTGATGGTCTTTAGAGTTTTTCATATCATATGTTGCCATCAATGACAAAGGGGGAGATTTTGGCAAGTATGTGCCTAATCGGTGTTGTCATTGATATCAACATATTAGTGTTGTCATTGATGTCAACTGTGCTCTTGTTTTGATGCTTTCTTGTAATGAGTTTGATGCTTTGTAATTGCCTATGTAAGTGTTGGAGATCCTAATATTGAGGATATTGAGAAAATTTGGTCCTCCAGTGAAAATAATGTGTTGCAGAGTATCCTTGTCTACAGAAGAATAGTCCAATGAATTGCTCTGCATTTCTTGTAGAATGAATATCTTTGTTTGTGGATTGGAATTTATTTAGATGCATGTCTGAAGATGCTATGTTTCAAGTTTGAGCCTCCAGTATGAAGATTTGAGTGAGTTATGTTCACCAGAGTGAAAACTATTTTTTTTTGTATATTTGGTGGTGACAGGGAGAATATATTATGCTCCGCATTCCTCCACATTGAAGTTTCATAGTATGTGGTTCTAGAATCAAGTTAGTAATGATGATAAGTGCCTCCATCTCCAACGGTTCTTGATTTGTTGGTCCGCAAGAAATCTTTTATTTATGACAGTGGTTGATAGTGTTGTTTAAGTGTTCCGGTTTGAAGAATCCTCTTGACAGATTGGTTAGAAGTTGTGTAGATGTTCTTGGTGATTACAATGTGCTTGTGGATGTCTCCTGACTATGTTCCTACCTTTGGATTGGTTTGCAAAGATAAATCAGATCATGGATGAAGATTGTTCTTGGAAGACTTAGTGTTAACACTTGTCTTAGCCGACCTGGTTGTTTTCACTGAATGCAGAGATGTATTAAAGATTGTAGAAGCATGTCATGGCGTGGAAGATTGTGTTTGAGTCTTAGATAAGGTGTGGTGTGATCAACATACATCTTTACATCCTTTCCTTAACTAATTTTGTATTAGGTCTAGACCTATTTAATGTATGTTTGTAATGCTGAACTTGGAGATTGTTCCAATGGTTGATGAATGTAATGTCGACCTTGATGTACATTCCAAGGTTGATGAACTATATAAAGACATGAAATGCAATTGCGAAAAAGGGTGTGTGGTAAAAAATGAAAAGATAAGTGGGGAGAGTAAGAAGAGTAGAGAAGAGGAGGAGTATTGCACTTCAATGGAACTTAACTCAGGCATGAAGTAAGATGCTATCAAATCAGTACACAAATCCATGGCAGTGAGCCACCCCTTGGTAGTGAGTTGATCTTGGCAGTAAGCCTCAACATTTGTAGTGAGCATATTGGGTAGTAAGCCCTAAGGCAGTGAACCTCTATTTTTCAGTATTGTTATAACATATATATTTCTGTGGGCTAACACCCACCATGGTTTTTCCTTTATAGGGTTTTCCACATAAAAAATCTAGAGTCTTATGTGCTATTGTGTTAAGGTTCATGTTTCATGCTTTCATGGTTAAATCTTATAACAGTGATTGAACATTTGAAGTATTGTTAAGTAGTTAAAGTTTTGTGACAACTGATTCACCCCCCTCTCAGTTGTCTTTTATATTTCAACATACTTCATATGGAAGCTTGGGAATCCATGAAGTCCTCGGCTCAATTGCTACCATATAACAACAATCTTTGTCCACAAGAAATGTTATGTCATCTTTGTATCCGTTTTATGCATTTTAGTTTGGAAATTCTTGAAGAAACCCTAGAAGATAGTATTACAGCTTTATGAGTCAAAGCTTCTTATATATTCTTTGATTTGTACTGCTACTAGCCTATCTTGTTGCCATATTTTTCCTTTATATCCTGGTAACTCATTCATGAAGTAGAATGCCAAGAAAATGATTAAGGATCCATACTTGAAGTTGTATCTTGTCTCCTTCGTTCTTCTCAGATTCTCTAGCAACTGACCCTTCATAACTTCACACAAATCAGAATCCTTACCCTCCTTATCCATATGAAAGGTAGTGTGTATGGCTATAGCAGTTGCAAACCCCTCTCTATTGGAGTAGTACACTTTGTATACAATTCCCATTGCTACATATCTCACACTGGGGTCAATAATATCATCAATTGTTAAATCCCTCTTGTCAAATTTTGCACCTATTAATTCAGTGACCTTTTTATTCTTGATTGGTTGTAACTGTGATACGGGTCCAGTGGAACATAGCCCTATTGCAACCCTAATAGCTTCTTTCATTATTTGATGGGGTTTGTCAAGGTATATGAATTCATCGTGAATTCTACTAAGGATATACCTAACCCAGTTGTGCACATTCCAGAAATCTAGAAAATCTTTCCAAACATCCAACCATTTTGCTTCAATTTTGGCATACTCAGGTTTGTAATGTATATCATCATCATCCAATAGTTTATGCCTTAGGGTTTCAAACTTGCCATGGTCTATCTCATCTAATTTTGCATGAATATATATACTAACATCTTCCATGTATACTACAAATGCAGGAACATTCGATAATGCTCTGCTACTATCAACTTCTATTGCTTTATAAGGATGTTTCTTAAATTTTAATTGGGGTTCATCAACAATATTAATCAATCAAGGGGTAAAAGAGGCAACCATCATAAATAATTGTGATAATAGGAATTAGGGTTAACTAGTATGAAGAATACCTCTGAGACTTACTACTAGGGTTTCACTATTTTGCTTTATTGTTCAAATGCTCCAAGTATACCTTTTCTCCTTGGCAAAGATCTTTAAACACTTCAAATGCAAAATGTGATTGAATCAAATGGAAATCACTTAAATAGATCAACCTTTTGTCATAAATGGACTTCCTTTTGGTAGATGCCCTTATCACTGAAACCCTAAAATCTTCTGCAATGTGTTGCATTAAGAGATTTTCCTCTAGAGTTTTGAGGATATGAAACCTCATTGCCTTGCCTATGTCCTCACTAGAGGGTTCCATGTTAGACATTTTGTAAGACCTGCTTCTTTTAAGAGAAGGCTTATCAGATCAGGGGATTAGGTTTATGTACACTAAATTTCTCCCCCTGACCCATGCCATTTCCCTTTAATCAACACTAAAATCTTTTGTCCCAGGAAGAAGTAGTGCATCTTCTGACCTTATGTCATGAGTCTTTTTTGTTTTCTTTCTTCATACATGTGTGACTTTCTTTTCTTCTGCCACCTCTTGATAATGGCCGGATGGTTTCTTTAAATCCTTTTTGTAGAATTTTTCTTTGTGTCCAAAACCATTACACTTTAGCACACCTCATTCTATTTAGATGATGTACTATTATTTTTCTTCCCATGATTATTGTACTTTGTCTTGGATTGATAAATAATAGCCTTGTGGCCAAACTCATTACATACAAAACAATATCCATAAAAGGAATGAGAGAATCTAGTATTATGCTTGGGAAATATGAAGGAATTTTTTCTCATATTATTTTTTATTCTTTCCTTAGATCTACAATTAGTAGCCTTATGTCTATATTTATTGCAATAAAAGCAAATAACATGAAATATATGAGTTCTTTGCATTGTACCTTGGAGTCTTCAATGAATTCTAATTCATTTTGCTTCTGCATTCAACAACTTTATGACCAATCTTATTATAAGTGTAACAACATACAACATTTTGATTCATCTTACTTTTACAATCAATAGCTTTGTGGCTAAATTTATTGCAAGTATAACAATTACCATTGAAACCTTGAGGATACCTGATAGGAGTAGTTTGTTTAGGTGCATGCTTTCTAAAATTCTTCTTGTATTTTTTTTGTCTCTGAATAGGAATGAATTCATCTTCTTTTGTGTCTCTAATGTATTCTTCTTAGGATATTTAGTGTAGGCCTCTTCCTTCTTTGTTTCAGACTTTCCTTCGGAATGCAAGTTATCATATAAATTTGCAGAAGCACTAATCATAGGACTTTTCCCCTTTTCAAAACCAAGGCCTGATTTTTCTTTTGCTGGCTTTTGAGAGTTAATTATCTCATCAAGAATTTTAGATCCTCCTTTTAGTTTTAGTCCTTTGTCAATCTATTCTTTTTCCTTTTCCAGTTCTTTCCTTAGAGTGACAACTTCCTCCTCAAGTTTTGAACATTCAACTACTTTCTCATTGAGCCTGATATTTAAGCAATCTTAAATCCTATTGCCTTCTTCAACCGTGACCTTTAAATTGGAGATTATTTCTTTTTCTTCTTTGATCTTTATGCCACCTCCTTTATCTCCTTTAATTAGAGTTTTCAATTTGCCAATTTCTTCGTTTGATCCTTGGGCCTTTGTCTTCATCCTGTCAATTGTCTCCTTTGCTTTCTCAAGCATGTCTTCATATTCTATGTTCAGTTCTCTTGCTTCATCCAATTCAACAAGGGATGACTTGAGTTCTCCTTCAAGGTCTTCTTCACACTCATTTGGATCAAGGTCCCAAGCTTCAGGTTCCATTGCTTCTAGATCTGGTTTCAGGACAAATACATCATTGTCCATAGCTTCAGATTCTATGTGTTCAAGTATAGGATCTAGCTAAGCTATTAAGCTTCTCAAAGGTACTTGGCTTTGATACTAATTGTTGAACACAATGAAGTGTTGAGAGGGGGGTTGAATCAACACACACTAAAACTTAAACAAATATTTGTAGATAAATATTGAGTAACTTATAGAATAGAAATTAAATCATGCTACACAAGAACAACAAGATTTTTACATGGAAAACCCAAAATAGGTAAAAACAATGGTAAGTGTTAGCTCACAATATATTATGCTCACTATAATAAGTATTACAACTTTGTTTTAGGGATAAAACCAAAGGAATCTACTACTCCATAAAAATAATTTTTAGGGTCACTCTCAAGGAAGCTACAACTCTCTGTAGACTCATAGTCTTGATATAAGAATTACAGAGATAATGAATACATGAACTACTATATAGAAAACATCTAACTTATGCTGATATTGCAGTCCTCATTTTCTACTCAAATTATGCTTTCAAACTGACTTTGCATACTTCATTCTTCACATATGGATTTGTCACTCTAATTACATTTTACAAATGACTTTGATCTCCTATAAATACCCTCCACAACATATCACAACATTGATTAGGTCAGCACCATGAAAACTATTAGATGAAACATGTAACTCTTCAAAGGTCAGCTTCAATATATACAATATGTCAGGGAAACATGTTGCTGACCTCAACATCTTATGATTAATTTTAAGAAACATCACTACACACTTTTCAATGTCAAAATAATAGATCTAAATCCACTGCACATAACAGAGATCAAACTGTCAGCTCAAACTATACAAACATAGCTGACTATTCATCTTCATGCAACCAGGGAGAAGCCAAATCCATTATGCAGATAAAGGATTCAACATTGTACCTTCTTAATATCATTCATACACCTTTCTACTAAAGTATTTTATCATTCTGTACATCCACAAATTAAGAAGCATGTTGAACTACTGACAACAGAGCATTCCAGATAACTGTGATGTTCACCAACACAAGATATTGTATTGCGGTATGCCAAAATATCTGAAGCACATATGGATGGATGTATATATCATTCAGAGCATATCCCTAAATCCAAATAGTTGTATTTATCACTTGAGATAAATGCGGAGCAAAGTACATTCTCTTTCATGAATGTTTAAGCTTTGAGGCCTTGTTTTCCAAACTGCTAAACCAAAGATATTCTTTTGCAAGTCCAAATGATGTGAAATTTGAAACATATGTGTACAATACCATTATCTTCCTATCCTCAAATCTACAAGGTGCTATCTTCCATGGTGGTAGAATGCAGAATATAATTTTGATTTGGAGTGATCAAAAACTTGTATGCAAATACACTAAATATTTATTCTAAAGTATACTAGATCATGTCCCAAAGACTTGAAAATGCAGAAGAGATAGCATATGCAACATCTATATCTAAGTGTAATATTTCTTCTTGTGCTTGAGTCCATATAATATGCATCATATGTTGAAGTTGATAATTAACTCAAGCATGAGGATCACCTGTAAAACCTAAGATTTACCTTCCATAAGAGAAAAAAGCAAAGAGGAATAATTTGCACAATAAGGATGAATTAATGAAAATGGATTCTTGAATTACATGTGAGAACTTGCTTTTATATTTGCAAGTTAGAGAAAAACCCTAATATGACTTAAGAATAACCTAAGACTAAAATTAGCCCTAAGTAAACTTATTAAAGTGTAATTAAATATTTAATTACACCGACACCCCCCATAAGTGTAATTTAGGGAGAAATGAAAACCATGCAACAAATGCAAGAATGATGGGTCTCAGCTACAAGGCCATGTTAGGTACCCATGAACAACAAGAATCTCTCATAAAGTGGAGAGAAAGGAGAAAAACCCAGTGGGAGAAAACTCCACTCCAAAAGAGAGATAATACAACAACTACATGAACATGTGATGGAAGAAGGACTAACACTAAGACCCCCCAAGAATTGAATCCATCACAAAAGTACAATCAATAGATATACAACCCCCCATAAGAGAGGATGAAGAGAGGTCTAGTGACCCACTAGAAGTGAGAAGGATGAGAAGAGAGATGAGAAGAGAGACCATGCAGCCGCTCCTCAAGATGACTCCTACAATGCTGGAAGATGCATGACATAGAATAAAGATGAGAAGATGAGAAGAGAGACCATGCAATAGAGATGTGTGTATAATGTCTTGACATCAATAGAGATGAGAAGAGAGACCATGCAGCTGCTCCTCAAGATGACTCCTACAATGCTGGAAGATGCATGACATAGAATAAAGATGAAGACCCATGAATGGCGAACAACATTCCTCCTCTTGGGAAGAAATAGAAATGCAGATGTGTGTATAATGTCTTGACATTATGAATGGGAATATACAAGAAGAAGGATAAATGTCTCTAAACTCTTCACATGATCCAAAGACAACAATGATACTCCTAAAAACTACTCAAATGTTTCCGATCCACTGCCAAACTGTGACTGAAGAAGAGGAGGATGAAGAACAATCTCTGAAGAAGATGATGGTGATGCAACTCCATTGAAGATGTCATCATAGAGAAGACAAATGTCCTCAATGTGGTCCTCCAAATCGGCAAGGTGGGACTCTACAAACAACAATGATATGTCTAGTAGATATGTGTCCCAATGAGCTCTCTAGAAGACTGATAATGTCCTGCTACAAAGAATCTGAAGTAGCAATGGGTAATACAGATGTGATCTCAATAAGAGGAGAAGGAGAAGCAAGTGAAGTCTTTGTGTTAGGAACCCATGTTTAACCCTTCTCTTTACTTTGTTAGTATATTGCTATTGGACGCATATGCTTTGTAAGTCATCCCATGAGTATATTGTATTATCCCACATTCATGGGGAGTAATAGTTGTTTAGATTAGACTTAGTATATAGGTATGTGTTAAGGCCAATGAAGGCATCCAAGAGTTTATTGTATTGAGCTTGCTTGAAGGAGGTTGCCCCCTCAAAGTGGCCTACGATCAATAAATTCCTTCTGTGTTCTTCTATTTCTGTTATTTCGTACATTTTTCATTATATTGTTGCAGGAGGTTCCTCTCATCTAGTATTAGAGCGCTTTCTTGGGCTCGTTGGGTGGAAGTTTTGCTGAATTTTTTTTTTCGTAGTGGCCTCCAGGCACTGTGATTATTGCAGTAGTTCTTTTTTCTTTACATCTGTATTGTTCATTTCAATTATAGGTTCAGATTAGGGAATAATCCCTATCTACTTAACAATGGGAAGTACCTGGGCATAGCCCTAAAACTCATTGTGAGGAGTACCACAGGAACCCTGAAGTAGCTGGCCCATTGAGAGGACCTACCAGCGAAAAGGGCAACGACCCCTACCTAATTGACTAGTTCCCATCCATGAGGTAAACCAAGAGCTGTCGTTTGTGGTAAAGTGGTTATCAGTTTTACCTGAGCTGTGGAGTGAGGTGTACTACCCCAATATGCAAGCTGTTAGACAACATTGGTAGCCGAGTGAATCCCCTGAACCTTTAGGAAGTCGAACATACCTGGGGTCCATATCTATTGCCAGCTAGTAAATCGCAGATCGCATGTCCAGAGCTATTGCAGATCTCATTGTAGATCATTTCCTTGCTTTAGCTCTATTTCCTCTAAAAATTCACTGGAACCCCTTAAATTCCATTCTACATATTTCTTTCCTTGAGGACTTTATCCCAAATTCCACTTATCGAAGCTAGAAATCCCACATTTGTCTATTTTTAGGGTTTGCCATAACTTCTTCAATTCTCACCCAATTGCCTTCAAATTTTTCCACAGTGTTCATTTCCTATTTCTACTCCTTTGTCCCTCTTGGACTAATTTTCCCATTCTTTCACCCCGCTTCTGAAATCCCCATTTTTTGCTTCCCTGTCCCTCAGCAAGTGTCCAAAACCTAGTCAAACCCCAATTACCCATCAGAGTTTTTCCCAAATCCAAATTTTCCTTTACTAAAAAAGTTTCTATTTTTGTTTTTCTACCCATTCCTAAAAAAAACTCCTGGTTATGGTTGTCACCCGCGTAGGAGCAAAAAACATGGAGGATGAACTTGCAGCCCTCAAGGCCAAACTCCAAGATCTGGATGAAAAAATTCTCAGCCTCAATCTTCAATATTCAGTCATGAACAATAGACAGCAACCAGAGTCTTCTGTAGACATTGGGTTCTCTTCTTCTAGCACTTTTCATGGGCCAAAGCTTGATTTTCCTCGTGTCAATGGTGATGATCCGATTGGATGGATATACCGGGCAAAACAATATTTCAATTTGCATAATACTTTTGATGTTAACAAAGTCCCACTTGCATCCTTTCATTTGGAACATGAAGCCCTTCAATGGTTCCGTTAGTACATCAAGGCTCATGAAGAGCCAAAATGGACAGATTTTTGCAAACTCATTTTGCAACGATTTGGCCTTAGTGCTTTTGATGACTTCACAGGAGCACTCACTAAACTTCGCCAAACTAGCACTATGAGAGAATATCAGATAGAATTTGAGAAACTAGCCAATCGCACCGAGGGATTATCTGATGAATTCTTCAGGAGTTGTTTTGTTAGTGGTTTTAAGGATGCAATCCGATCTGAAGTTAAAATGTTTCATCCCAGTGTAGACACCCTAAAATGACCGTGTCGTCAAATCACTTGCATTCCGTAATCTGTCTAATCACTTGCATTGCAAACGTTAATTAAATAATCTAATTATTTAATTAATTATCATCAAATTCTTCTAAATCTCCTAAATTCAACATTAATTAAATAAATCCTCTTTATTTAATTAATTAAATTAAATTCCTCTATATTCTTCCACAATTAAATAATTTTAATTATTTAATTTGATCATTATCCTCCTTCCAAAAATCATATCCACATTAATTAAATAAATCCAATTATTTAATTAATTCAACAAATTCCCTCTTATCTAAAATTAAATAATTCTTAAATTATTTAATTGAATTAAAAATTATTCTTCCAAAATCATGCACAACAATTAAATAAATTTATTTATTTAATTTTCTTTCAAATCTTCTAAATTAAATAATTCCAATTATTTAATTATTTCTTCCAAAATATCTTCTCTAAATTTAAATAAATCAATTATTTATTTAAATTGCTTTTTCTTCTAATTTGAGTTATCTCTAAAATAACTCAAGCTTTCTTGCTCATCAATTAAATATTTTTATATTTAATAAAGCAAAATATCTTCTTTTCTCATGCAAATCTCTTCTTCTTGTTTTAAATCACTTAACTAATTGCTTTATTCTTTTAATTGATTTATCTCTTCAGTTAACTCATTCTTCTATTCTTGATAACACCTCTCATGCAAAAGAAAGCAAGACACATGTCTTCTTCTCATTCGTTGCACATTCCTCAACTTATCTCCTCCGTTGATTCTTCTAAATTATCTGGACTGTTGATCAATCTTTGATGAAATCTATATAAACCCCCCTCATCTCCTTCATTTAGCCTCTCTCTCTTCGATCGTATTCTCAGGCATACTTAACAGAGCGTTGAGCATACACAACGCGTCGATTGAGCACTATCACAATCTTTTGACATTGATCTCTTGAGCACATACTTGCTTGTTGCAGCCATGGCTTTGCAACTTCATTGAGCAATCCACATTCAATCCAAAGGAAACAACACAGATTTTGGTAAAAGTCTCTATTTCATTGAGTGATTATTTATGGCTTTTATTTAAATTGGTTTCCTTTATGTTATTGGGTTCTTTGGTTTTATTTAGTTTAGATTTAATCCATTTTTCCTCATACACATTCTGGCACGCCGGTGGGACCCACTAATTCCTTTGTTTCTTTGAGAAATTTGTTTTTTGAAGTCACAGTACGGCACAGCGCAAACGACACCCCACAACACTTCTGGAAAGACCTTTGAGCGCTTCTGGAGGCACAGTTAGGCGCTTCTGGAGGTTCTGCGGTGCTTTCGGCAGTGCAGCGCAGTGCTTTTGGCCTGACAGAACAGCGCTTTCGGCTGTATTATACAACGCTTTTGGCTAGATTAGGTTTCTTACCTTGTTCACTGTTTTACAGGATTTTCACGGCATCTATCTTATTACTTTGTATGACAACCTGTTGTATTTGTCAGACAAACCTGTTTTTCTTGTTGGACATCCTAAGCTGATTTATTTAGGAGTACCTTCGACTTTTTGTGTTAATCCTTGGTGTTGTTACAGCTTTTTGAGTTCTTTAAAGATTGCAGAACACAGATCTCTTAGCTATCATTTCTCAGCTCAGTCAATCAATCATGGAATTTTTACTTTAGATCTAATTATTTTGAAAAAGTTCCCCTCTTTGTGATTTGAGACAGCATGGCGCTTTTGGTGATATCGTCTCACGCTTTTGGTAACACAGTTTCATGCTTACGGCTATTATTCAGCGCTTCTGGTATTATTATATTGCGCTTCTGGTCTCCATCACAGCGCTTTGAAAACACAGTGAAGCGCTTCTGGTTATTTTGTTGTGCCTCTAGTAATATTATACAGTGCTTTTGGTTTGCAATACAGCGCTCTTGGAATACAGTACGTCGCTTCTGGTAAAATCGTGCAGCACTTTTGGTTAAAATTGATTTGTTTTTTTTGCTAACTTGTGAATTTTTGGTGGAACTAACTCACTTGTTGCAGCTTCTTATTACTCACACAGAGCCAAAAGGAGTTTTCCTAATATGTTCATGTAGGATGAGCGTTGAAGACCTCTTTTGATTTATCTCACTAAGTCTTAGAAACACATTGCATGCTTAAAAGGATAATTGAACAAATCTTTTCTTGCAATCTAAGTCTTAGGAATATACTGCATTTCTTAAGGGACAATGGACATGTATGAACAAAACACCTCAATTTTTTAAAGGACAATGGACATGAATGCCAAAACACTTCATTTCATAAGGGACAATTTACAACTACAATTGTGTGTGTGCATAGCTTAGTTGCACCTTATTTTTCTTATAACGGGACAATTGAACCTTTGTTTGACGTGCTTGCTTTTTACTTTTTTTGTACTTCCTTTAGAAGGGCCTGCTTTTGGATTGTGATTCATCCAAAAGGGATGACCCTAAGTGGAGTTTTCCTTTGAACCGCTATATAAGAGGGATAAGGCGAAAGCCAAGTCCTAACCGACGTCAGCCTTACCTTGTGGTGCCAAACTGAAAAGAGGTGTACTAGCTCTTTGTGGAAACGATTTTCACATTGAGTGAAGTGTTTGAAACTCTTAGTAGGATTGGTTAAAGCTTTTAGTAGCTTGTCGCATTGCTCGTAAGGCGTTGGTCCCTCAAAGTCACTAAGAACCAATTTAGATAGAGACTACCTGACCTACCTCCGAACATTGCGGTAATCATCAGTGCAAGGGAAATCAATTTAAACCCTTAAGATACTCACCATTGGCTCCCTTGAGAAGAGATAGTATTCCCTTGGACATAAAGCTCTTGTAACCTACTTGAGCTTTCCAAGGGGAGGGTGAGATATCCCTACCTATCGTCTCTCGCAAAGATACTAAATATCTGACACCTTTATGGAATGATATTTTTATCGACGGAGTATTAAGCTGTGAGCTAATCTACTGCAATGAAACCTTGTCTCTAGGGATAAAAAGTGCTTGTTATTGATTGCAACTGTATTAGACTTGTGGAAACATTGGGCTTGTTTGGAGCCTTGAACATACACTATCTGTTGTGTCAGTCCTTGTGCCTTTTTTGACCACTTGTTTGCTGTGTTTTCTTTTGCCAAACCAATCCAATCAGAAACAGAAAAATCTTGCCTTTGAAAAACACCAGACACTACTTTAGCGCCCCTGGTATTACAGCAGCTTGCCTTTGGTAATACAGTAGATCGCCTTTGGTAACCCGCCTCTGGCAAAACTCTACTTCAGCGCCCTTGGTATAACAATAGCTCGCTTTTGGTCATCGTAGCTCGCCTTTGGCATAGCAGTAACTCGCTATTGGTAGCTCGGTCCGTCGCCTCTGGCCCACAGTAGCACACTTTTGGTAGCACAGTCCTGCGCCTCTGGTCAAACAGTATAGCGCTTTTGGTCCAGTACTTTGTGCATCAGAGTTTGTCTGTTTCTTCAAAGCATCTCACAGATTCCCAGCATTACATTGTGTCCAGGTATATCCCATGGTCACCACTAGGCTACAACAAACCATGAAATCTAGGCAAGTTGTCCCTAAGAAGCACAAGTCACCCCCTCGCACACCACAATCAGGTCATCTCAACATTACTCCCAAGGTGACTCCTAGTACACCCGCGGTAAAACCAAACATCTCTCCAAACATGCCGCACATAGATAAACCAAGCAATCCTCATGAGGATAGAACCCCTTTGCTAAATGCACCTCAGTATACCACATGCTTGCCTCCGGATTTTGTCCCACAAGGTTATATCGTAGATCAAACCCCATCTCAAGAAGAGCGATACTTTGAAATAGGTCAATCCTCTCAAGAAGATGGGCAAGATCTTGATGAATTTATACAAGATCCTAGAGCTATAGTTGCCTTTGATAAAATCCTTAGTGAGAACCAGGATCATTTCTTTTGCTTGCTTGCAAAGCAAGGTGCCAAGTTACCTCAAGATTTCGATGTGTCCACTCTCAAGGAGAGCACCAACACCCAAGAAACCATACAAGCGGTGCAAACCATGTCCACAGTGACTACGCCCTTACCTACACAAGGCTCGCAGTATAGGAATCCCCTTTTCCAAAATCCAACAGAGGAGAGGCCCATATCACCACTATTGACTCCTATGGAGATCTATCAAAACCAACAAGAAACTCTCCAACGTCAAGCAGAATTCGCTAAGCAAGCCACCTTAGCTCGATCGAATGTGCAACCACCTCCTAAATGTCCACCCCAATCGCAAGTGGAATCTTGGTTACCCCATCACGTGTAGGTTTCCCACCCAATTACAATCCGGGGAACACTTATGTAGCCATGCAACAAGGGTCTCAACAAATGCCACCTCCTATATCATCACACCTGCATGTCTCTCAACCAATTAGAGTCACGCAGCCCCAACCACAACATTCTTCTACTCTTGTCCTCAAGCAGCCCCAACCACAACATTCTTCTACTCACATCCTTAATCAACCCCAACCATCGCAAATCACTTCTACCTATGTTCCTCCTCCACAATGTTCATCCTCGCTCAACTTCTTTCACACATTGCCTAGCCACTCTCAACTTTCCCAACATCAGGTTTCCCAAAGCTATGTGCCACCATCACAACCTAATCAAATGCACTTTAGCTTTCCTCCCCCCAATACTTTTCTGCAACCATCGCAAAGCCAACATTCTTACCTAGCACCACCTCCACCTCTGCCAAATCAAAGCCCCCAATTCCTACCCAATCTGAACCAATCGTACAATCCATACAATCCCAATCAATCTTACGACCCTTATAATACCAGTGCGAATGGCTTACACTATAATCTTCCATATGGGCAACACCAACCACTTTTTGGACAACAGGAGATGTTACCAACCCCTCCCACGACTATGGAACTAAAGATTGCAGAGGTGCAACAACAGCTATCTAATCTTACGTTTGGCCACACCAAAAAGACCTTCTCTTTAGAGGAAGTGTGCCCTTATCCTTTTGATCGGTCATTACCAATGATCCCTTTTCCTCAAAATTTCACTATTCCCAAGTTTGATAAGTACAAAGGAAAAGGTGACCCTAAAGACCATCTTAGGGAATTCTATCTTGCTTGCTTCGAGGTCTCGCACGACACATATCTTATGCGTCTCTTTCCTCACAGTCTTGGAGGTCAAGCAATAGAATGGTTCTCACACTTACCTACGGGTATCAAGTCTTTCAACGAGCTAGCAGAGAAGTTTGCCACCCATTTTTCTTACAACGCAGAGCATGAGATTTCCATGACAGACCTATGCAACAATAACTAGAAAAATGGTGAAACTTTCATTTCTTTCCTTCAACGATGGAGACAAATGGCTAGTAAATTCCCTTTCAAGATTCCAGAGAAACAGCTTGTTAGCATCTTTGTGCAGAACCTCAACCAAGAGTTAGGTTTCCATTTGCAAATCCTTAGTGCTACAACCTTCGATGAAATCACATACAAGGGTATCGACATTAAGAAGGCCCTCATTGCTATGGGTGTGGTCAAAATCTTTAAGGAGATGAAAGATAGTACTTCTCATCAACAGTCGAACGGCAAACCCAAATATTGGAACAAGAACAAAAACGTGGTCAATGATGGGGTGGTCGATACTAAGCATGCCCAAACATTGCAAACACTGCTGCAACTCTCCAAACCAAGTCAAGCTCCACCTCAACAATAGCAGCAACAAAGGCAGCCTTATCCCAGCCAACAGCAACGACAACAAGAGCGGCCCCAACAAGATTACCCTCCGCGACGTCAATTCACTCCCTTGGGAGTGCCCATCGAATTGGTCTTACAGCAAACTTTGCAGAAAGGGCTCATCACCTTACCTGATGCTCCCCCATATGGAGAACTTGTCTACAAAACTACATGTTACAGAGACAATGAGTATTGTGAGTTCCATAGGAGCAAAGGTCATCGAACTGCGTCTTGCATGAAGCTTAAGCACCTCATTCAAAACCTCATCGACGGTAATCAAATCACTTTTGAGGATGAATCACCAGCGCAACACACGAATAAGGATCTCGATATGTACAAGGAACCATTCCCTCATCACGGTCCACCTCCTCCTCAGTATAGAGGTAAAGGTATCAATCACGCGTCCATGTCTTTCGATTCCATTGTAGGTCATTTTGAAGAGAGTCGAGTGTCTACCCTCACCATCAAAGGCAAATCTACGGATTGTGCTGTTACTACTTGTCGAGGTCATGTCACCATCTGTGCACCTACACCCAGACTTCCGGTTCAGTCTGATTATAATCTTGTCGAACATCTAGGGAGAACACTAGCACAGATCTCTATTTTGGACCTTCTACGGTCATCACCTGCACATAGAGTGGTCCTAGAAAAAGCCCTCCAAGAGTCTTCCGTTCCTAACAACATAGCAGTCGCAGATTTCCAAGCTATAGTGGGTAATATTGCTTCTCCTTACAACGTGGTCTTCTCTGAGAAAGACCTCCCCTCCCATGATCCTTGTCACAACGATGCCCTCCATATTGAATTTCTCATCCATAAGCGCAAAATCAAACGCATCCTCATAGATGGTGGTGCTAGTCTCAACATATGTTCTTTAAAGTTACTAAAGCAATTGGGATACTCTGAGGATCACATCAACACTGATCATAGTATTACAATCAAGGGGTATGATGATGCAGAATGCCGTTCAGAAGGTGTTATTCACTTGCCTATACAGCTGGGCCCCGTTATGCTTGAAACCAGGTGTCAAGTCCTTGATATTGAGCTACCTTACAACATTATTCTTGGCCGCCCATGGATCCATGTAATGAAAGCTGTTCCCTCCATGTACCATCAGTCCCTAAAGTTCCCATACAATGGTACGGAGATCACCATCCCAGGAGATCCTAATCCTTTTGAATTTTGCCGTGTCTTGCAAGGAAGCTATAAGAATTGCAACCAAGTGCCTAAAAATGAAAAAGCCCTTGAATCCCCTCTTTATGTTGACCCTGAAACTCTCATGCAAGCCTCTACAAGTGAGCCTACACCCCTCGCCAAAATCACAGCACGCGTCTGAGATATAGGCTTTGGCACTTATGATATCTCTAAATCTTGTTGTGTAGGGCGGATGCCTTTATCTCCAAAATCTTACGGCAAACCACCCATTGCCAAAGTAACCAAAAAAGTAGCTATTCCTCCCCCAACATTCCTAACCCAATTCCAACATGGATGGTTATTGGAAGAGGAAACCATTGAGGACATCTCTTCTTGGCTCTACAAGGAGAAAGAACCAGTCACGATACCAGTCAAGCAATATGGCAATGGCTTAAGGATAGTGAAAAACATGGGCTATAAAGGCAAGGGTGGCCTTGGGAAATAGAATCAAGGCACTATGGAGCCCATTGTGGTAACAAAGAAGCTAGACAAGAAATGATTAGGATTTGGCAAGAAGGTACCACTCGCCTCGGACATCGAGTATATCTTTGACGAGGTAGCTGACACTTTTCCCACCGATACGACATCTACAGAGGATATCACCGATGACTCTTCCCTCCACATAACCAATCTATTCGTAGAATCCTCCATTTTTACAATATCCTCTGTCTCCTTAACTTCCACCACCAGCACCCAAAATGTCATGCTTGTCTACCCTGAACTTATCGATTAGGACCAACAAGGGGCCCCCGTTATAGATGTGTTTCAGAATGATGAAGCTCTAGCTGAGTTCATGGGACTTCGGGAGGGTATCCCTCTTGGCGATCACAAGGCAGGTTTTGTAATGGAACTAGAGCCCACAGCTTATTTTGGTGAGAATGCCAAATCCTCCAGTCACAAAAGTGCAAATAAAGAAAGATCTCTAGGTGAAAACCACACTGTGGCACCTCCTGATCATAAAATAGTAAAAATAAAGGACGTATCCAAAGGTGAAAACCCAACTGTGGCACCTGAGGATGGAGGATTTGACCTTCCCTTACCATCTAAGTACCAAGAGAAATCAGCTCTCCTAGTGGAAGATTCTACAGAAATAAATCTTGGCATAGAACAGAATCCAAAGACAACATTCCTAGCGGAATCCTTATCTGACACAGAGCACAAAAATCTTAACAACTTCTTGCAACAAACCATCAACTTTGCATGGACCTATGCAAATATGCTAGGGCTAGACCCTAAGCTGGTAGTTCATTATCTCACAGTTGATCCCAAGGTGAAACTAGTCAAGCAGAAATTGAGAAAGATGCACCCACAGATAGCTCTCTTGGTGAAGGTGGAAGTACAAAAGCTATTAGATGCCAAGTTTATATGACCTATTGACTATTCAGATTGGGTCTCAAACATTGTACCTGTGTCTAAACCCAATGGGCGCATCCGCATGTGTAATGATTTCAGAGATCTCAATAAGGCATGTCCTAAAGACGACTTTCCACTACCAAACATTGACATTATAGTGGACTTGACAGTAGGTCACGAGATGCTTTCTCTCATGGATGGATTCTCAGGTTATAATCAGATAAGGATAGCTGAAGAAGACCAACATAAAACAACCTTTACTTGTCCGTTTGGTCTGAAGAATGCAGGAGCAACCTATCAGCGAGCAATGACAGTGATATTTTATGACCTCTTTCATCACATCATGGAAGACTATGTTGATGATATATTGGCTAAATCTTCTAGAGTGGATCACATATAGGTCTTAGGATAGATCTTTGACAGGCTGGAAAAATACCAAGTAAGACTCAATCCAAAGAAGTGTGTATTCGGCGTAACATCAGGGAAGCTATTGGGATACATTGTATCTCGTAGAGGCATCGAAGTAGATCCAGCGAAAGTAAAGGCTATAGTGGAGATGCCTCCACCAAAGAACCTAAAAGCATTAAGGAGCCTCCAAGGAAGGTTGCAGTCCATTCGGCGCTTCATATCACAGCTAGCAGATAAATGTCAACCCTTTCAACACTTGCTCCGAAAGGATGTCTCATTTTGATGGGACAACAAGTGTCAGGCAGCGTTTGATCAACTTAAAGAGTATCTAGCTACACCTCCTGTATTGGTTCCACCAGTGGCAGACAAACCTTTGATCTTATACATCGCTACTACAAACTTAGCCCTAGGGGCTCTGCTAGCACAGAATGATGACACAGGAAAGGAGCATGCAATTTATTACATTAGTAGAACCTTGGTGGGATACGAGCTTAATTATTCACCAATGGAAAGGGCTTGTTTAGCAGTAGTGTTCACCTCCCAAAAGTTGCGACATTACATGCTGAACCAACACACAAATTTGATAGCCAAAATTGATCCCCTGAAGTATCTATTAGCAAAAGCAGCTCTCACAGGCAGACTAGCTAAATGGGTTATGATCCTTAGTGATTTCGACATTGAGTACACCGATCGTAAAGCAATCAAAGGACAAGCCCTCGCGGATCAACTAGCAGAAGCACCTATGAAAGATACACATCCTATGGTAGCAGACTTCCCTGATGAGAATCTCTTCACTCTTGCTACCTCCATAATGTGGAAGTTGTACTTTGATGGTTCTTACACACAGCATGGATCAGGAGCGGGCATCTTATTTGTTACACCTCAGAATGACTACATTCCAAAGTCATATCAGCTAGCATTCCCTTGCACCAACAACATAGCCGAGCATGAAGC
The DNA here is from genome assembly GCA_027924645.1 of Cunninghamia lanceolata. Taxonomy (NCBI): domain Eukaryota; kingdom Viridiplantae; phylum Streptophyta; class Pinopsida; order Cupressales; family Cupressaceae; genus Cunninghamia; species Cunninghamia lanceolata. Next base: position 2,527,851 of record BSBN01001475.1, read on the forward strand.
ACTCCTTATAGGTCTCAATACAGTAGTTCAATGGGACATCACATAATTACAAGTATATGGAGACTCACAGCTAGTCATTCACCAAGTCACAGATGAATACCAAACAAAGGATGAAAAGTTGGTCCCCTACAAGCAACTAGTGGATGCCTACAAACCACATTTTTCTAGCATCACATTTGAGCAAATTCCAAGAGAGCATAACAAAGCTACAGATTCTATGGCTTCTGTAGGATCACTGATTGACATGCCTGCAAATACACAGAAATGTGAATTCTTGATCGAGCAATTGTTGATACCAGCCGTCGATGTTCCTGTTACTGAAATCATCTGCGAACTTGTTGGTCCCAATTCCCCATGGTACAAAGATATCTATGAATACCTTAAGAACAAAACCTTTCCCCCTGACCTATCATCCACTAAACGCAAAACCTTTATCCGTCGATCCTCTCGTTACATCATTCTGGGTGATACACTATATCACCGGAGTCTCAATGGTATCCTCTTACAATGTCTTAACGCGGAAGAAGCCGAAGCTACCTTACGAGACATACATGAAGGTGTCTGTGGCACACATTCTACCGGTCCTAATCTTGCTAAGAAGATACTCAGAACAGGTTATTACTAGCCTACAATAGAGCAAGATGCTGCACAGTTTGCTAAGAAGTGTCTACAATGTCAGCAGCATGGAGATCTGATTCACGCACCAGCTCATGAGTTACAACCTGTGACAACTCCATGGCCTTTTTCTCAATGGGGTCTTGACCTCGTAGGACAAATCTACCCTTCCTCCTCTAATGGCCACAAGTTTATCATTACCGCCACTGAGTATTTCACGAAGTGGGTGGAAGCCATTCCTATGACCTATATCACCGGTAAGCAAATAGCCAAGTTTATTCTAAACTACCTCATATGCCGGTATGGTATTCCCCAAGCCATTGTCACTGATAATGGGAGACCATTCAAGAACCAAGATGTTCGTGCCTTATGCATATAATACAATATCCAACATCGCTTTTCAACTCCCTACTATCCGCAGAGTAACGGCCAAGCTGAGGCTTCCAATAAGACCATTTTCAAAATCTTCAAGAAACGGTCAATGAAGCTGGTCGTAATTGGCACTTGCAACTCAATCCCGCCCTATGGGCCTACCGCACTAGTATCAGAACACCAACTGGTGCCACACCATATGCCTTGGTCTTTGGCTCTGAAGCCATCCTACCCATAGAGGTTGAGATCCCATCCCTCAGAGTATCCATGCAGGACCTGATCAGCGCAGATGAGTATTGCACTTCCAGATTAGCTAAGCTTGAACTACTAGATGAGAGGTGCCTTGCCGCACTTAATCATCTCCATGTCTATCAAAACCGCCTCCGGCGTAATTACAACAAAAAGATCAAAGAAAGACAGTTTCAAGTTGGTGATCTTGTACTTAAGGAGAATCAGAGAAATCAAGCAGATCGAGAGAAGAAGGGCAAGTTTGAGCCTAACTGGTTAGGTCCCTTTATTGTGACAGCAGCATATGGATCAGGAGCTTATACTTTAGCTACACCTGACGGCATTCCTCTGGATGAGCCACTTAACAGTGTCCATCTCAAGAAGTTTTATGCCTGATCCTCAGAGTATTCCAAAAAAAAATAAAAAAATAAAAATAAAAAATCTAAAAAAAGTTCGTCCTCTGGTGAAAACCTGGCAAACAGGTGCCTTGGATAAGTACCATAGTAAAAACCTGGCAAATAGGCGCTATGCGTAGAGTTAGCATCCGTCGTCTATCGAGTCCTGTCCACTCCTTGTCCAGTTCGCAATGCGCCTCATCCATCCACCCATAATAAAACCATTGACTTTGTTTGCATTTCCATCTCCCTATCTAGTATAGCTCGAAAATTTGTCAATGTCCCTCGCCGTCATCCCATGTCTTGATCTATGTCTACAGTTAACACTGTCTTGTCCTAAGTCAATGTCTTTCTGCGTCTTCTTCGGTAGTCACCCCTACAGTTTCCTCTACCAGAATGGGGGCAACTCTTTCCTTAGCTTCGGTCCAGGATTGGTTCCTTGTTCGTGGTTCGCAGCGCGTACTTCAATCTTGTCTCATTTCCACAGGTAACACCCTTTAACGGACACATCGCTCCTGTGATAAGGCTGTTATCTTCTCAACGCTTTTTCTACATCATCACACCAACCAGAACTACATATTATCTCTTCGCAATCTTAAGGTACCTTGATCCCATGGATATGGGTATGTAGGCAGTCTGGAATACGAAGGAAGTATCCAGTACTCAGGTACATAAGATCCCCTCCTTTCACCTTGACCCATTCATCACTCTATCCAGAACTACATATTTATCACGTTCAGCTTCCATTGTAAGTGTGCCTTGATCCCGTGGATACAGGGTATGTAGGCAGTCTGGAATATGAAGGATGTATCTAGTACTCAGGCACACATGATCCATCATTCTCCGCCCGTCTCAATCCAGTTGCACTGTCACCCCTCTAGTCTTCCATTTTTTCAAAATCCATTCACCTCGACTTGACTAACTCAAGCAGCAAGCTAGCGCATCCTTTCAAAGCAAAAGTCCTTAACAAACTTGAAGCAAAGTAGCTTCCTTCCAGAGTCATCTACTATCCTGCATACCGATTGCCAACATCAACTAAGTACCGCTTAACCAAGCCCTAGATCAACAAGCTTGTCTTCTACGAAGTGTTCCATTGTCGAGACCAACACACGCGTCTCCTGCAACATGTGGCATTTCTTGCAAGTGAGACATTGTCTTTTTCGGTAGATAGCCCCCTTTAACGGACACAGAGTTCCTACGATAAGGCTGTTATCTTTCCTATCCAATCTATCCTGAGCAACCTCTTTGGCAAGAGAATATGTTGGCTGTATGTTTACTTTGTAAGTCAGTCAATTTGCTTTTTGGTTTATCTTTTGTTCCTTCTCCATTACCTATTCAAGGCTACCTTGATTTATCTATAATCTCGGTATGTTGCGATGCAGTATGGATTGGGGGCATAGTCATTGCTTTCTATGTGCCGTGTTTGAGGAATGATCTTTAGTATCTTTCTTGGCATTCTATTTATCTTGTGTGTGTTACGCCCTAGCATCTTACATATTAATAATTTTTCTTGCATTTACATGTATTGAAGTTTATTTTATGTTCAAGACTATGGCTTATTCGCATGTTCCAACAAGGTTATATTATGTCCAAGGGATCTAGATTCAAACCGTTTGTTTGCAGAGTCAACGTCCATGCACTCGGATATTACTGCATCTTGGTCTTTTATACCTTGATGGCAAACTGTCCACGTGCTATATCAAACTAAGGATTGCTCTTTATATACAAATGCGAAGCCATTGCAACAAGCTCAACTTTCATCCATTTCCACATCCTTTATATCGCTTTCATTGCAGTAATCACTCAACAGTCTCTGTCTCCATCTCCTCCTGTTCTCCTCTCTGGTGCATATCTACAAAACCCACATGTCAGATATCACTAGTCATCGCATCTATATCATCATATATCTCTATCATCATACATCTATAAGCATCATATAAGCCACATGTGTCATCACATGAATCCATAATCGTACATACATATCATCACATCCATGACATCAAGGAATGCATACACAAAAGCATGAACAACAGTGAGTCGAACAGATCATCATATATATATATATCATGTAATGGCCATCATAATACAAAGTCTCTATGTCTACATCAATAATACAAAAGTGTGTATACATCCAAATATACACCAATATAGTACATCAAGGCTATCAAGAGCCCTCAAAATATACATCAGAATGCACGCAGGCATCTGTCCAAAATGGTACAATATGATACAATACAAACATATGTGCCCTAGTGGGTAGAGCTGCCCTCCTGCTGTGGCCCCTGGCCTCCCCCTGTGCTCAGGGAGGTCCCCCTGATGGTCCTCCTCCTCCCCCTGGTGGCAAAAGTGGCCCTCTAACTGAGGACGCTGACTGCCCTGTCCTCCGGGATCCTGAGGCCCCCGACCTGCTCCTGTCTCTATAACTCGGTGCCTGCTGAGCTGCCGGCACCGCACCCACATATAGGCCCCTTAATACTCTGCCTCTCTGCCAGCTGATACTAGGTCACCCTGCACTCGGATGAGCTCGCTGTACAAGGTCCTCTGATCTACACCCAGTGCATGGCGTGCCTCCTCTCTCTCCCGCCTCACTTTGAATAGTGTGGCCTCTGCTGTCAAACGCAGCTGCACCTCTGCGTCTCTCTCTAGCCTAGCCTGCGCTAGCTCATCTGCGTCTGCTACTGGTGCGGCTGGTGGCTACACCTGTACTTGTGCCTGTGCCTGTATCTGGGCCTGCAGCTGCTGTATGCCTGCACCTGTGCCTGTAGCTGCACCTGCACCTGTGCTAGGGCTATCTGTGATGCTGTGGCTGCTTGTGTTTGTGCCTGGGCTGTGGCCTCTGCCTGCCTCGCATCGGCCCGCGCTGCATCCCTATCTCTCCTGAGTCGTGCCATCCGGAGCTCTAAGTGAGTCCTCCGGGCTATCTCCTCCTGCAGCAGTCGCTCTGCTTTCTGTAAGTAGGTATCTATGACCGGGCCCACTGCCTTTGCCATCTCCACATCGGCCTGCTGGCCGCTGCCCTCTCCACCTGCCTGTTGGCCCGCTGCCTGCTGCCTAGCTACCCTGGCCTGCCGCCTCATCCTGACCTCTCCTCCAAGCACTAACACCTCTCCCATTGCCCCGGCTACACCTGGTGGAGTCAGTCTCATCAGCCCGTGTGTTTGCCAGTACTGATCATACTCTGGCAGTGTCCCTGGGTCTGCTAGCCTAGAATCCCAATCCCATCTCACGGGGATAAGTCCCCACACCTCTGTCAATGCTGTCGCCAATGGGATCTCAGCATCCCAGTCTCCTACCTCCCTCCGTGTCCTGGCATGAGTGGCCTCCCCCACCGGTAACCCCTGTAGCAACCCAAACTACCTGAGAACTCGCTCGGGTAGGTATCTCGCTATCATATCTGTTCGTCTACCGAACAGATAGCGAGCCTGTCTACAGTACATGAGCTGCTCATGCTCATCAGCCCACTCCTTGCATAGTAACCAGGGCCTCCATATGAATATGTCCATCTCGTCTATCTGTCGCCTCCAGTAGCTCACAGACCCCATCCTCCGGTGTGTCATCACCCCGTCGTATAGAAATGCATATGGCTCCCCTCTGTCTCGGTGGCACTGCGCCATGGGTCAGATGACTGGAATGTGCTTCCACGCCCATACCTGTAACAAAGTCACACCTGCTGAGAGGCTCCTGTCTCTCCTGTACACACAATGGTGCAAGTCATGGTATAGCTGTCCTAGCACGCAGGGTCCCCACGCATACTGTCTGCCATGGGTGAACATCCCTGATAGCACTGTCCCCCAGCCAACTGATAGTCCTCTCGATCTCCTGTCCGGGCACAGGAAGCTGCCAATCAGTGAAGCAACGATCCATCTGATCCTGTCGCAGAGTCTCGGGACGTCTGTCCATCGTATCTCCCCATCCTCTATCCACAGGTCATCTGTGTAGAAGACCTCCTCCAAGCCTGCCTCGCCCCGTGCTGGGTCAAAGTCAACTATCTCTCCGTCTATCTGGATCCTCAGGATGCGGTACACATCCTCTAGTGTCACTGTAGCCTCCCCCGTCGGAAAGTGGAATGACGAGGTCTCACTGTGATACCTCTCCACGACTGCTGTCACTAGGGTGAGATTCACCCTAATGTGTGTCAAGTGTGCCACATGCCATAGTCCCGCATGCTCCAGGAATGCGTCCTCCTCCCATGTCAGCTGAACCACCTCGTGCGCTATCGCGTGATGTCACTCTCGCGACATCAGCGGTGGCAGTATCCTCTGCATCCATAACAAATCACTTGTCAGTTTCTTTTCCAAATCCCTCAAAACCTATCTACCATCAGTCCCTAAAAAACCCCCAACTAGCCCTTTCCTCTTTGGCAGCCTCACTCTTCTACTTGCCCCCTAACTTTTCTTCTATTCAAACCAAAAGCGCTTTGTTTTGTACAAATGCGCTGTCCCTCTCCACCAACCGTGCCATACTGTTCAACCAGTTGCGTTGTGATTTTTGAACCAAATGTGCCTTGTTTTTCCAACTACGCCATTCTGTCCTACCAACCACGCCACTCTGTCATACCAGATGTGACGCGTTTTTTCCCTTCTCGCCACTTGCGCTAACCTGCTCGGCCAAGTGCGCTGCACTGCCTAGCCAAGCGCGCTGCGGCATTTCCCAACTGCGCTTTAGCGCGAACACCTAATACCAAAGGCGACGCAATTTTACAGGTGCGCTGCAGGCGACTACCAGCCGCGCTACAGCGCCCCAAAAGCGCTGCAATCCTATACCAAACACGCTGCGGCTTCCTAAAGTGCTTTTGCTTGACATGACTGACCCTGCCTAAACCTAGCCCTAAACGACCCTAAACGACAACTGAAAAGGGGGTTTTCGATCACTTACCACTGCCGAAGCTCCTGCTGGCCTCCTGTAGGTCCGCACCAACTCCGCCTGATGACTGTGTGCTGGAATCGGCATCTCTCCTCGATGGCTGCTCAACTCACTCCTCCTAGGTTGGATTTCTCTTCTCTCTAAATTTAGATTATCCAAGGGTGCAAATGAGGATTGTGGTCCCCATGGGACCTATTTATAGTGTCCCCCCCCTTAGTTTTTCTTTCCTAGCCCTTCTTCTGCTTTTCTGTCTACCTCGTCACGTCCTCTTCTGGCCGAGCGTCAACCCCTTTCCTCTGTCGCTTCCCTGTCTTCCCGCTCGAGGGGGCATACACTAGGGCAACTACCTACACTGGGGCATCAAAAATTGTATTACATATTCAACAATCATTTTCTTTGACGCAACGCTACATGCTGCATTGCATCAAAGAGGGGCAAAATGTAGACACCCTAAAATGACCGTGTCATCAAATCACTTGCATTCCGTAATCTGTCTAATCACTTGCATTGCAAACGTTAATTAAATAATCTAATTATTTAATTAATTATCATCAAATTCTTCTAAATCTCCTAAATTCAACATTAATTAAATAAATCCTCTTTATTTAATTAATTAAATTAAATTCCTCTATATTCTTCCACAATTAAATAATTTTAATTATTTAATTTGATCATTATCCTCCTTCCAAAAATCATATCCACATTAATTAAATAAATCCAATTATTTAATTAATTCAACAAATTCCCTCTTATCTAAAATTAAATAATTCTTAAATTATTTAATTGAATCAAAAATTATTCTTCCAAAATCATGCACAACAATTAAATAAATTTATTTATTTAATTTTCTTTCAAATCTTCTAAATTAAATAATTCCAATTATTTAATTATTTCTTCCAAAATATCTTCTCTAAATTTAAATAAATCAATTATTTATTTAAATTACTTTTTCTTCTAATTTAAGTTATCTCTAAAATAACTCAAGCTTTCTTGCTCATCAATTAAATATTTCTATATTTAATAAAGAAAAATATCTTCTTTTCTCATGCAAATCTCTTCTTCTTGTTTTAAATCACTTAACGTATTGCTTTATTCTTTTAATTGATTTATCTCTTCAGTTAACTCATTCTTCTATTCTTGATAACTCCTCTCATGCAAAAGAAAGCAAGACACATGTCTTCTTCTCATTCGTTGCACATTCCTCAACTTATCTCCTCCATTGATTCTTCTGAATTATCTGGACCGTTGATCGATCTTTGATGAAATCTATATAAACCCCCCTCATCTCCTTCATTTAGCCTCTCTCTCTTCGATCGTATTCTCAGGCATACTTAACAGAACTTCGAGCATACACAATGCGTCGATTGAGCACTATCACGATCTTTTGACATTGATCTCTTGAGCACATACTTGCTTGTTGCAGCCATGGCTTTGCAACTTCATTGAGCAATCCACATTCAATCCAAAGGAAACAACACAGATTTCGGTAAAAGTCTCTATTTCATTGAGTGATTATTTATGGCTTTTATTTAAATTGGTTTCCTTTATGTTATTGGGTTCTTTGGTTTTATTTAGTTTAGATTTAATCCATTTTTCCTCATACACACCCAGCACAATGATGGAAGCCCTAGGGTTGGCTAAGTTGGTGGAGGACAAGATCATAGCTCAACAGCGCTCCAAATCCACTTTTGTTCCATTCAGAAATATGGTTTCCCAAAGACCTCCAATCACACTAGCTCCTAGAACAACTCCTATCAAGCATTTGTCTAAAGCAGAGATGAGGGCACGTAGAGAAAAAGGGTTTTGTTATAATTGTGATGAGAAATTCACTCGGGGAGATAGATGTGTTGAGAAAAATCTCTATCTCTTGGATGTGGATTCTCTGCCTACAACTAAAGTTTATGAAGATGCTTAGGATATAGTAGATGCTCAGGTTGACATTCAACAACTGCCTGTTGACCCTCTTTCTCAGGAAGACCACCCAAAGATCTCTCTCCATGCTTTAGTAGGAGTCACCACCCCACAAACCATGCGGATCAAGGGTTACTTCAAGAAGCTCCCTCTTATAATACTCATTGATTCTGGTAGCACTCATAACTTCATTGACCCTCAGATCGCCAAACAGGCTGATTGTTTTGTCCATCCTTGCTCTAGCTTTGAAGTCATGATTTCCAATGGGGGCACATTACCTTGCAAAGGGAAGTGTCACAATGTGTGTAGCTCTATTGGAGATTATAACCTGCGCTCTAACATATTTTAGTTGCTAGGCAGATGTGATGTGGTTTTGGGCACTCAATCGTTACGCACACTTGGACCTATCTTATGGGATTTTGCTAAACTTTAAATGCAGTTTTCAGACAATGGGCAAAAACACACATTGAAGGGCTTACAACTAGGGTCTCTCAACATCATCAGTTCACATCGCATGGAAAATCTCCTTAAGAAGAATTCACATGGTGTCATCACTCAGCTCCATTCCATTCAGATGCAACTAAAAGCATTCTCCACTAGTCCTTCAGATCTACAACAAATTTTGGATAGATATGCATGTTTATTTGCTGAACCAGTGGGATTACCACCTTCACAACTAGAGGACCATCGTATTTAGCTCCTTCTTGGAAGTATTCCTCCCAACATCAGGCCCTATCGCTACCCATTTCACCAAAAGATAGAGATTGAGATGCTCGTTGGGGACTTACTGAAGCAAGGTATTATTCGCCTTAGTACTAGTTCCTTTTCTTCACCAGTTCTTCTTGTCTAGAAAAAAGATGGGTCATGGCACCTCTACATTGACTTCTGAGCACTTAATCACATCATAATCAAGGATAAGTTTCTGATTCCTGTTGTTGATGAGCTTCTTAATGAGCTTCATGGTGCTCATTTTTTCTCCAAGTTGGATCTTCGTTCTGGGTATCACCAAATTTGGGTTCATGAGGATGATATCCCTAAAATGGCTTTTTGCACACATGATGGCCACTATGAGTTTTTGGTCATGCGCTTTGGCCTCACTAATTCTCCTTCCACATTCCAGGCATTGATGAATAAAATATTCCAGCCCTACTTGTGGAAATTCATTTTGGTCTTCTTTGATGATATCCTCATCTATAGTAAAACATGGGCTGAGCATCTCCAACATATGGATCTTGTACTGCAACTTCTCTCTGATCATCATCTCTGTGCAAAATAGTCTAAATGTGTTTTTGGGTAGGAGGAAGTGGAGTATCTCGGGCATATTGTTTCAGCCCAAGGGGTTCGAGTTGATCCTGCCAAAATAGATGCCATGAAAAATTGGCCACATCCTCAAACACTCAAGAGCCTCCATGGTTTTTTGGGACTAACTGGCTACTACCGCAAGTTTGTTAAGGATTACAGGAAGATTGCAGCTCCATTAATAGCTCTGTTGAAAAAGGATGCTTTTACACGAACACATGTTGCAGAGTGTACATTTGAAAAACTAAAAAAAGCCGTGTACTACACCTATTCTAGCTATGCCAGATTTTTCCAAGACCTTCACTGGTGCAGGAGCACCTAACCCAAAGTGGCCTTCGTGAGGCATTTAGTTGTTTTATGCTTAGTTTTATGTTTTCAATAAGGTCCTAATTGGACCTTAAATGTAATAAGGTCTATTTGACCAACTTATGCTATTTTTAGATAGTTTGTTAGGAAGTTTGTTAGTTGTTAAGATAGTTGTATCTCCCAGCCGTTTGGAGAGATTTCCCAGCTACTGGGAATCCAAGTCTCTACTACCGTGGGTAGGTAGATAAATACCCTTGAGCAGATCGATTATGATCATGATGAGGTTGAGAAGGAACAATTGTAGTATTTTGGAAATCTAGTGAAAAACATCTGTGTAGTTGCAATTCTGATTTATCAATCAATAAGATTTGGTTGCATTTGAATTTCACTGTGTGATTGATTTCCCTGTACTGAGGTTGGATGGATTCATTTAACCATTCCACCAGTTGATTCTCTGAATTGGTGGAATGGCTATATTTATTTTAGTTAGGGTTTTTATTTTTCTATTTGTCTATGTTAATGTTTGCAGGATCGGGCAAGAAGTGCCTTAAAGGGTTCTAGCGTGACTGCATGCTAGATCGACGAAGTGTAGAGGGTTGCACGAGTGAAGGGAAAGCAGACTGAACTAGTTGCTAAGTGAAAAACGGCTAAAAACTGTGAAATCTGTGAAGTTTTCAAAAATATACAATTTGTGTATATACCACTTTTGTTTGCGAGATATACAATCTGTGTGTATATCACTTTCGCATATCGTGGGTATATCGCTTTTGTTCCATCGTTGTTGTATGTTGAAACATACATCAAGATATACAAGTCTATCGGCATATGCATAGGAGAGAGAAAGTCCAAGATTCCCTATCGGCATACAAGGAAGTCAAAGTTTGGTCGCATGTACATTTGGAGATGCATGTTAAGGATATACAAATCTAAAGATACAATTCCTGTATATACTGCAAATGTATGTCAGATACTATTTGTGTGTATCCTGTAGTTGTATCTGAGACAGTCTTTGAGTATCCCACAGATGTACATTGGGGTTTGTATGTTGAAAATGTACATTGGGTTATGCAACCTGTGAGCATCTATCTTTTGTATGTTGGATACAGTTCCTGTGTATCCGTCAATTGTATCGGGCAGATTGTATCTGGTAAATGTACATTGGAAATGTACATCAGATAGATACAAGGGAAGTCAGTGGGTCAAACATACATTGAGAGCATATTCAGAGGAATATTCGATGAATGTATATCTTGATTTGTATGTATCGGTTGTATATGGAAAATATACAATGCGCAGATACAAGTGCTAGATACAAAAGTTGACCGACAGTGAGAGTGGAGGTGATCGGCACCAACAGGTCAGAGTTTGCATGTTCTATGTAAAGGAAGTGACAGATACAAAGGGACCGCGGGTTTGGCAGGTAAATGTTTGTATGTATGTATGCGAGCAGGAGGATAAAGGTGTTTGCCGAATATGATGATCCTGCTGATAGGCGAAAGGTCGAGTGTTGACCTGCACGAGGATAATGATCGGCAGAGAAAGTAAGGATGATGCCGATGGGAGGATATTTTATCGATGGCAATATAAAGGAAGAATTTATGTTTTGGGTGCATAATTAGTAATGCATAGACATACATGGGTAATTATATGTTAGGGTTTTAGTGGTGGATGCTCTGCATCATAGTGGTATCAGAGCTCAGCAAATGATCTGGGCGGTTGTGTGTTGATTTTGTCACTGAGAAGGCAGAAGTAGAGGATTGAGAGGTTGACAAGATGTCTCTGAAAGGTAATTGTACTGCTAGAGAATTGTAGGAAATGAAGGAAAAACATGCCAAAGAGATGAGGAAGATGAAGGAGCTTGCTGAAGCACTTCAAGCCAAGCTTGTAGCCTTAGAGAAGAACAAAAAGAGAGAAGTAGAAGATAGTGAATCAGAAGAAGATGAAGATGATGTTGAAGAGTATGAAGAGGTAGCTAAAGATCTGAATGCTGAAGATTAGAGATTTGCAAAACTATTAAAGTTAGTGTAGAGTGAGAAACCTAAGGTAAAGGTTGATGTTTCAAAGTATAATGGAAGTTTGGATGAGGATGAGTTACTTGATTGGATTGCTGCATTAGACAATCATTTTGAATGTGAGGATGTTGCTGAGGATCAGAAGGTAAAGATTGCAAAGACCAAGTTGGGAGGTCATGCTTTGGTATGGTGGGATTATGTACAATTCGAAAGGAGAAAGCAAGGTAAGTCAAAAATTAGTTCATGGGATAAGATGGTAGCAAGGATCAAAGGTAAATTTTTACCCAAGGATTATGAAATTCAAATGTTCAAGAAGCTTCAATTTTTGAGGCAAAAAGAAATGGATGTGAAGACATATACTGAGGAGTTTTATAAATTGAGTATGAGATCTGGTCATCATGAGAATGAGGTTGAAAAGGTTGCTAGATATTTGGCTGGCTTGAGATTGAACATACAGGATGAGTTAGTTTTAGCTAACCCTAGGAGTGTAGAGGATTGTTATCAAATGGCAATCAGGATTGAGGAAAAGATGAAAAGGAGATAGGATAAGTCCATGAGAGGATGAGGTAGCAACATAAGGGGAAGAGGATCAGCCCCTGCAACAAGATAGGTTAATACAGATCAAGCAGAAACTGGTAAAGGACAGGAACAATCTGATTTCAGAGGTGGATGGAGAGGCATAAGAGGTAGATTTGGAGGTGGAAGAGGTTCTAATCCATTTTCAGGAAAGTACTATACCTATGGTGAGTTTGGTCATCCATCCTTTAGGTGTCCAGAAGGGCAAGGGTCATCATCAAGAGATGATAGGAAGACAGACAAGAGGGTTCAACTTGTACAAGAAGAAAAGGTAGAGGAAAGTGCACAAAGTTCAAACACTTATCAAAGTGTAAGAGCTCCTGACAATTATGGATATCTTGAGGAGGGAGAAGCATTGATGCTGAGGAGAACTCGTTTGCAGACAGCTAAGGATATGATGTAGAGGAGAGCTCTTTTCAGGATAAATTGCAAAAGCAAAGGCAAAGTATGCAAGGTAGTAATAGATTATGGTTCTACATATAATATGGTATCTCAGGAAATGGTGGATAAACTGCAACTGGAAAGGATTCCACATAGAAGCCCTTACAAAGCATCTTGGGTAAGTGATAGTCAATCACTTTTGGTATATGAATAGGCATATGTTGATTTTCAGATTGGAGATTATCAGGATAGAGTTTTGTGTGACATTGATGCAGGAGCATCTAGTGGTGTAAGGGCAATCTTGCATCACCCAAAAACAAGTTAATTCAAAATCATTGTAGTTGTTTTCATTTCTTTCCATAATTAGTGTTTCTGGTTCAATAATATCCAGAATAATGATGTAGAACTTTTAGTTTTTCCAAAACTGCTAAAAATAGCAACCTGCCTATTTTGGAAAGTCTACCTGCTATTTTTGGAAAGTTTGCAATTGGGCACAAGTTGAAGCAAAAACTTGCAAAAAGTTACTAAATGGAAATATAAGACCTTTGGCGAAGGAATCAGGCAAAGATCATTTGTGAGCTGAAAGATATTAAAGTTTTTGTTTTCTGATAAAAATTTTTGAAACGAGATATGAGGCACTAAAAATTCCCTAAACATCCTAAAAAGTTGATGGAAATCTATTTACAGATTTTTGGTGTGATAGTTCACATCACGAACTTTTCGACACCTAAAACGGTTCATCAATCGGACACCCGTATCAAAAGTTATGCTTCCCGGAAGTTTACCTACTTTTATAGGGAGTTGTAAATTTCAAAATTTAGCTAGAGGCCACCAAAAAGTGTTATTTATGGCTATTTTGGGGACCCTGGGCAGTAGGAGAGTTAAGGGGGAAAGTGTAGAGTCAAGAATAGGTGGGAAAACAGAAACCCTAGCTGATTTTGGGGTTACAGAAGGCAAAAGATTCCAGAGCCTGGTGATGGTAGCTGTAGTGTGTTGCAGCCTGTGGAGGACTGATTCCTCTGATTGTAATTAAGCTTCTGTAATGTAATAAGTTGCCCAGATCAATAAAAGAAAGTTCTATTCTCTATGTTCAATTTTTATTATTGTGTGTTTTATGATTTACCCCCTTCATTAGACATATTGCCCATGGAATGTTGTCACCTATTGTTGGGTAGGCCATGGCAATTTGATAGAAGAGCATTGTATGATGGGTATGCTAATACCTACACCATTCAAAAAGATGGGAAAACTATTGTGCTGATGCCATTGCAGGAAGAAGTTGCAGCAAAGAAGACAAGTAAAATCATTTTAGTGGGAAAGAAAGAGTTTGTGCAGATGCCTACAACAGAAGGCATTCAGGTAGTTAAAGATACTATAGGGAAAGAAGTTGTTCAGGACAATAGTTTGAAGAAGATTTTAGTTTTGACTGATAGAGGTTAGCAGTAGGTTCAGAAATAGGTTTGCAAACAACAACCAGTTGAGTGGAATGACAAGGATGTTGTCATAGTAGGGACTATTGTTTGTCCTCTAAGGGTTGAAATGTCAACATGTTCTGCCACAACAACAGTAACAACAACATTACCCAAGGTTGATAATGCAGGTGTTCAGATAGAGGTGATGGTCAACACAACTGATCAACACAGTGTGAAGAGAGCCTATAGTGCTAGGCATGAGTATTTAATCCCATGGCAACTTGTTGTAATACAGAGATCATGGGGCAGCTATATGACAACAGCAAGTGCAAGTGGTTTCCCTCAAAGACTCAACTCATGGGACATGAGTTCTTTTTCTGTTAGGGAGTATGGTGCAGGAGCACCTAACCCAAAGTGGCCTCCATGAGGCATTTAGTTGTTTTATGCTTAGTTTTATGTTTTCAATAAGGTCCTAATTGAACCTTAAATGTAATAAGGTCTATTTGACCAACTTATGCTATTTTTAGATAGTTTGTTAGGAAGTTTGTTAGTTGTTAAGATAGTTGTATCTCCCAGCCGTTTAGAGAGATTTCCCAGCTGCTGGGAATCCAAGTTTGCACTACCGTGGGTAGGTAGATAAATACCCCTGAGCAGATCAATTATGATCATGATGAGGTTGAGAAGGAACAATTGTAGTATTTTGGAAATCTGGTGAAAAACATCTGTGTAGTTGCAGTTCTGATTTATCAATCAATAAGATCCTGTTGCATTTGAATTTCACTGTGTGATTGATTTTGCTATACTAAGGTTGGATGGATTCATTTAACCATTCCACCAGTTGATTCGCTGAATTAGTGGAATGGCTGTATATATTTTAGTTAGGGTTTTTATTTTTTTGTTTGTCTATGTTAATGTTTGCAGGATCGGGCAAGAAGTGCCTTAAAGGGTTCTAGCGTGACTGCATGCTAGATCGGCGAAGTGCAGAAGGCTGCATGAGTGAAGGGAAAGTAGACTGAACCAGTCACTAAGTGAAAAATAGCTGAAAACCGTGAAATCCGTGAAGTTTTAAAAAATATACAATTTGTGTATATATTGCTTTTGTTTGTGAGATATACAATCTGTGTGTATATCTCTTTCGCATATCATGGGTATATCGCTTTTGTTCCATCACTGTTGTATGTTGAAACATACATCAAGATATACAAGTCTATTGGCATATGCATAGGAGAGAGAAAGTCCAAGATTCCCTATCGGCATACAAGGAATTCAAAGTTTGGTCACATGTACATTTGGAGATGCATGTTAAGGATATACAAATCTAAAGATACAATTCTTGTATATACTGCAAATGTATGTCAGATACTATTTGTGTGTATCCTACAGTTGTATGTGAGATAGTCTTTGAGTATCTCACAGATGTACATTGGGTTATGCAACCTGTGAGTATCTATCTTTTGTATGTTGGATATAGTTCCTGTGTATCCATCAATTGTATCAGGTGGATTGTATATGGTAAATGTACGTTGAAAATGTACATCGGATAGATACAAGGGAAGTCAGTGGGTCAAACATACATTGAGGGCATATCCAGAGGAATATTCGGTGAATGTATATCTTGATTTGTATGTATCGGTTGTATATGGAAAATATACAATGCGTAGATATAAGTGCTAGATACAAAAGTCAACTGACAGTGAGAGTGGAGGTGACCAGTGCTGACAGATCAAAGTTTGCATGTTCTATGTAAAGGAAGCGACAGATACAAAGGGACCGCGGGTTCGGTAGGTAAATGTTTGTATGTATGTACGCGAGTAGGAGGATAAAGGTGTTCACCGAATATGATGATCCTGCTGATAGGCGAAAGGTCGAGTGTTGACCTACACGAGGATAACGATCGACAGAGAAAGTAAGGATGATGCCGACGGGAGGATATTTTGCCGATGGCAATATAAAGGAAGAATTTAAGTTTTGGGTGCATAATTAGTAATGCATAGACATACATGGATAATTGTATGTTAGGGTTTTAGTGGTGGATGCTCTGCATCATTCACTATTGAGAGTGATGCTTGGGGCAATGGACTTGGTGTTGTTCTCTTCTAAGATGAGCATCCCATTGCATTCACTAGCAAAGACCTTTCAGGTAAGAATATAGTACTCTCTACATATGATAAGGAAATGATGGCTATTTTGCATGTAGTACAGAAGTGGTGGCCATACCTATTAGGGAATCATTTCTACATCAAGAATGATCACCAGAGTCTGAAATATTTCCTAGAACAATGGGTCTCCTCCCTAGCACAACATAAATGGATTAGCAAACTCATGGGTTATGACAATGAGATCACTTACAAGAAGGGTAAGGATAATATTATGGCAGATGCTCTTTCTCACACATTTGATGACCAAGCTTCTCTTTCAGCTATTTCTATGCCTGTTCCAAATTGGTTGGAATCTGTCTAGCAGGGCTTTGTCAATGACTCTTCATTATCTCAAATCATCCAACAGTTGGCCAATAACCCTTCTGTTGTACCGCATTACTCTTGGGATGGTACTTATCTAAGATACAAGGGTCGTTTGGTGCTTCTCCAGAGTACAGATCTTCAACAGGCTGTCTTCTATGAACTCCATGCTTCTCCATCGACAGGGCACTCTGGGTTCCTCAAAACTTATGAGTGGGCACGGCATAACTTCTTTCAACAGATGGTGGCTAAATGTGATACTTGCTAGCGCAACAAGGGTGAAACAACACTCCTTCCTAGATTGCTTGAACCCTTGCCCATCCCTACATGGATTTCATTGAGGGGCTCCCTAAATCTGGAGGGAAGATAGTGATCTTGGTTGTGGTTGATCGCCTCTCCAAATATAGTCATTTTTGTGCCCTTAGCCATCCCTATACCGCCTCCTCCGTCGCACAGATTTTCATGGACCGGATCTTCTGTCTTCATGGAATCCCTTCTTCCATTGTCTCTGATCGTGATGCAACTTTCACCAGTCATTTTTGGACAGAACTATTTTGCTACACTGGCACCAAACTGAAGATGAGTTCAGGGTATCACCCACAAACAGATGGTCAGACTGAAGTTATCAACAAATGTTTGGAAACTTATATTCATTATTTCACCTCAGAACAACAGCATCAGTGGGGAAAGTGGCTTCCTCTTGCTGAATGGTGGTACAATACCTCCTACCACACTGTATCTAAAATGACTCCATATGAAGCAGTCTATGGTCAAGCACCGCCAGTGCTCCTTCCATACACCCCCAGTAGTTCACCAGTTCAGGCAGTTAACACGGTTCTCTAAACTTGAGATCAGATTCTTCACATTTTGTAGGACAATCTTCACATGGAAAGAAATCAAATGAAACAACAAGCCAATCAGCACCGTTCTGAGTGCACTTTTGAAGTAGGTGATATGGTTTTTCTTCATCTACAACCATACAAGCAATCCTCCCTGAAACTCAAAGAGCATCATAAGCTGACTCCAAAGTTCTATGGGCCATATAAGGTTCTTCAGAAGATTGGGTCAGTTGCTTATAAATTGGAGATTCCTCCTTTTTCTCGCATTCATCTAGTATTTCATGTCTCTTGTCTAAAGAAAGTTCTTGGCACCAACATCAGAGCACAAACTATTTTACCAGAACTAGATAATGAAGGATCCATCATTTTGGAGCCGGAGGCAATCCTCGAAAGGTGTACTCATCAGTTTCACTCTCGATCCATCACAGAGGTATTAATTCAGTGGCACGGAATGCAACCAGAGGATGCTACATGGGAACCACTCCTTCAGATTCAACAATAATTTCCACATCTTAAGCTTTGAGGACAAAGCTTTTTTAAGAGGGAGGGGATGTTAGGAACCCGTGTTTAACCCTTCTCTTTACTTTGTTAGTATATTGTTGTTGGGCGCATATGCTTTGTAAGTCATCCCGTGAGTATATTGGATTATCCCACATTCATGGGGAGTAATAGTTGTTTAGATTAGACTTAGTATATAAGTATGTTTTGAGGCCAATGAAGGCATCCATGAGTTTATTGTATTGAGCTTGCTCAAAGGAGGTTGCCCCCTCAAAGTGGCCTGTGATCAATAAATTCCTTCTGTGTTCTGCTATTTCTGTTATTTCGTGCATTTTTCATTACATTGTTGCAGGAGGTTCCTCTCACTCTGTGTCATTTGAACTAGCAAGACCTATCAAATATGTAATCTCCTCAATTGTATCATCATCAAAAGGTATGCAATCTGCATCATCAAGGGGTATGTGGCAATCCATAGCAAGATCATCTTGGAATGGAGAGGTATGTGGGTCTCCATAGATCTCCCAAATGCTAGTCCAAAGAGCGCGTGGGCACTCAATATGTGAGATAGAACACATAGTGTCATAATCAACACTACAACCAATCAATCCTACAATATGATCAACATAATTTCCCCATGTAAATTTCCTCCCATGTGTATCTAGTTCAAGTATGAGTCCATAAAGATAAGGCAAAAGATTAAGCCACCTGAGATGTGTCAAGATGCCCTTTTGCCAAAACTCATAATTATCCTTACCTAATGTTACCACAGAAGGGTGAATAGTAAAACCCATGATATCTCCTCAAATAAATCAGATTAAAGATCAATAATCTAAATATATATCACTGCTGATAAGTGAAGCCCAACAAAACAAACAGAACTTCTCCAGGTGCCAAAATGTCCAGAATATCAAACAAAAGCCATAAAAATGACAAACTGAATAAAGAATACCTGGGGCTGAATCTGGAAAAATTTCATAGATGGCTATGTAGAGCTCCTTAATACCTTTCCAATTTCACAAGAACCACAAAAATTGGAGATTGTGGCAAAAAGATAAGATCTCAGAAGCCAAAAATTGTATCTGGACTTCAAACAGCAATAAATTGTAATAATATGAAAAATATGGAAAAAATACCTACATCAATGGATTGTGCTCAGAACTAGCTTTCCGACGCCTATTTTTTTTTCAAAAATCTGACTTCGTATGCTCAAGATATGCGTGATTTACCAAAACTACTCCTTTAGGGCAAAGAGGCCCAAAAAAACACTATTGAAGCTAGAATTTTAGTACTTCTAGATTAAACTATGTATGCTTTTTTGAGGCTAAAAAAGCATACATAGTTTAATCTAGAAGCACTAAAATTCTAACATCATGGATTGTGGAAATATCATGTCTACAACTATTGAAGCTCCTGGATGCCCATGTGACTAGGGGCTGAGACTCTAGGGGTTGGAGGCTAGGGAATTGGTCACTCATATGACCAAGAGCTGAGCCTCTAGGGAAAGGCACTTGGAAGCTAGGGGCTAGTCCCCCATGCGACTAGGGGTTAAACCCTAGGGGCTAGCCCTCAAAAATAAAAATAAAAATTCTTTTTTATTAAGAAATTAATAAAAAACTTAGATGTACTTGAGTATAGAAATTGAGGTGGCATGGAAATCGAGGCGCCATGCAGCCATACAGATTCTATACAGGTCGTACAGATTTCACAGAACCAATTTTTTTGAAACCCTAAAAAAACACCCAAAAATTTTTAGTCAGCAAAATACAGGGTGCCCTATATGGAAATAGGGGTTTTTGGGCCTTCTGAGTGCAATGGTGAGGTCTGTTTTGCTAAAAAATGCATCCCACAAAAGCTCTTTCTTGAAATTTTTCTAGATCTAAGAAGGGGCTTGCAGATCTAGAGCTCTGATACCATGTTGAAGTTGATAATTAACTCAAGCACGAGGATCACCTGCAAAACCTAAGATTTACCTTCCATAAGAGAAAAAAGCAAAGAGGAATAATTTGCACAATAAGGGCGAATTAATGAAAATGGATTCTTGAATTACATGTGAGAACTTGCTTTTATATTTGCAAGTTAGAGAAAAACCCTAATATGACTTAAGAATAACCTAAGACTAAAATTATCCCTAAGTAAACTTATTAAAGTGTAATTTAATATTTAATTACACCAACATCATAAACATAGTACTTCTTCTTGTGCATGATATCAATGACAACTAATGTAAACAATATTCAATGAAATCTTCAACCATTGTTGACATCAATGACAATCAAATGCCAGCATCTAGCTATTGTATATATAGAATAAGTTAAACTTAACATGTAAATGAGTTAGTCTAGATATGGAACTTTGGTATATTTGTGTATACCAAGGATTCCTAATGAGATTTATAGGATAAAAAATGCTTTAGGCCATCATACTCATATTTAGAATCTAGTCCCTACTCCTAGTCAAGTAACAAACAATTTAGTAGCTACTCAGGTAATGGTTCTACACCTCAGGGTAGCTATTTCAAAAATGCCTCTTCCAAGTCAACCTTTCTTCATCACATCCAAAGATACAATAGTTTCCAAATCCTAATAGAGAAGACAAAACTTTCCTCAAAACTTTCCAAGGAAAAATAGGACTTGGTATACTAGGCCAAATAATAGTGGGGTTCCTTCTCCTTTAGATAGTCAAAACCAAGGATATCCTTGCTCATAATTAGGTAGTGTCAACTTAGCAGAAGCAACTTTGTCTAATTGGTGTAGACTCCATAATACCAGTACACATTCAAAAGTGGAGTGTCCCCAGTTCAGAGTTGCCACATACATTTTCTAGAAATAAGTTTAAAATTTTGAAGTAGTATAGGATTCTACTCCAGTAACTGGATGTGATATTGTTCATATAAGCTATGAATCTAAAATGGTAGTACAAACTTATGGCCTCCCTTTTGATGGAGACAATGAGCCTGAGGAAATGGTGGATGAAGTTCAAGTGTATCAACAATATCAAAGAGGAAACAAGTATAATTTGAGGAGTAGTAAGACTATGGGTATTTTCATCACCTCTATTACTCCTAACATTTTTTAGATTCATTTTGACCCTAAATCAAGCTATAGTCCTAGGCCCCCAAAGGTGACAATGCCTCCTTTAAATTATTAAAATACAACTAAAAGTTCTTTATGACAACATGAAGCTAGTATGCTTGGTCAGTATATAGCTAAGGAGATGAAGGAAATGAAGATAAACCTCCCTTTTATGGAATTGATGAGGATACTGGGAGTCAAACATTCCTTCTTCCAATCTTTAGATCTAGTGGTTAGGGAGAATCCACTCAAGAAAAATCTAGTCAGGGATGGAAAAGGAAAGGATAAACCTCTAGTGCAAAGTTTAGATGTACATGTAACCATTTACAAAGTGAAAAGAGAATCATGTCCTTTCCTATTGGCCCTTTTCACATTTGGTAAGAACCTTCATAACTGCTTGGTAGATTTAGGAGCATCTACAAATGTAATGCCTTTATCAATTTGCAAAGTATTAGGACTCACACCAACTAAATCTTCCAAGAAAGTTACTCAACTTGATAAGACTGAGGTAAATGTAATCAGAGAACTAAATCACATCCATATGTAGCTATCTTTAGATCCACATATCTATTAGTATATTGGCATTCAAGTGATAGATATCCCTAATATGTATGGAATTTTTTTGAGTAGAGATTGGTCCAAGACATTGAATGGGTATATGGTGATTGATTTATCATATATGTGGCTTCCATGGAGGGGTATTCCTAACCAAGTCAAGATTGAGAGAGATCCCAAAATGAAAAATATTATCATGAAATACAGTTAGAATAACTAAATTCTTTACTCTGAGATGGATTCAAGTGTCTACATTCATTCTAGTATGGAGGAGGAAGAAGTGTTGTTAGATTTTATTTCTCATCAAAAGTCAAAGGAAAAAAATATCCCAATATACTTTGAGAAGTCTTAAAAGAGAGATCTTATTAACACAACTAAAAGTATAGAGATATTGATTGAATGAGATAAAGAGTCCTGTTTTAAAGATGAGGAGGGGGTTATTGATTTTTTTTGAGATTTTGTGTACAAATTCAAAAGATATCAAACAAGTGTTAGGAAATGGGTGTTACTTGAAGATTTATTATTACCTAATTGGTGCAAAATTCACAATGCCCCTCATTCAGAAATCACTTTCTCTCTATGTTCAATAACTCTCATTAAAGTAAAAGGTATTACCAAGCCTACTATTTAGGGCAAAATTGGATTTATTAATGTTCTAGATTTTAGATGTTTAAATCCACCTCTTCACTATACATTCAAGGATCTAGGGTTGAGTGACGAGCACTATCATACCCTAGGTCACTTACAAATCTAGGGAAACTTGGATTAAGGAATTTAATTATGAATTTTCCTTCTCTTATGGCCAATTGACCATTAAAACTCTAATTATGCAAATACGGAAACAAATTGATGAATAAAGGAAAAAGCTCTTGCAGATAGGAGTAAAATACCAAATCACAGAGTACCTATTTTCGAGGTTCTAGAGCAGAACAATTAGGGACATTGGAGCAGGTGCCCAAGTCCAAGGTAATAGTTTCTTCACAGGATCCGGACCTCCTTCTGGCACTGATTAGCCCTATAACTTTTGTTTCCTAAAAATCAGATGTGGAGGACACTAGAACGAGCACCCAAGTCCTGGAAGTGCTCCTCTGTCTTGCTTTTCTTCAGATTTTGAATCCTTGATGCCTGCCAATCCTTCCTGCAACTCCACTTTTCCCAAATATGACACATGTAACCTACAATCACAAGACTTGGTTTGGGGGTTGTGGTGTTTAGAGGCTTGCCTCGGTCAAGCCCCAGAGGACACTTAAGTCTTCAAACACCATTATCAGATAAAGAGTGCGTACCCTTGTGAGGTAGTGGCAAAAACCAAAGGAATCAATGATGAAAACACAATATTATGTCACCTTGTAGTGAAACTCTTATGGGAGGAAGGTGCTCTTCATTCCATGAGGAAATTGATGCTCAAATCTATAAATATCAACACAAAAAACACACAAGACTGCTCTTGCAACACAATGAAATCCTTGAATCACCTTGAGAACACTTGAACATCACAATTGCCATCTAGTTTACAAATGAATGATTAAACATGCTTATATATGCAACTACAAGCACTCCCACCAAGATTTTAAAAATAAAAACTTACCGTGTCGGCAAGAGGACCAAATAATGGTCACAAACTGACACCCAAAAATTAGGGCTGCCCTAAAATAGGGTAGGACTAGGGTGCGGGTGCCCAAGTCCTCCCCCTATTTTGGGCAAGGTAGAGCTCAAGGGGTCCACCTGGGTCCAATTTGCCATTGAACCTAGGTCTCATTCCATCAGGATGCCAAGATATAAACTAAGATGTCCTAAATGCATGCTAAAGACCCGAGAGCTAAACCTTATGAGGAAAAAGCCCCCAAGGGGACATTTTATTACATTACATTTAGGCCCCACTTTAATGTATGTATAAACGCAAGGCCAATACATGCATTAAAGTAAGGTCACAAACACAACAAACAGGCCAAGCACATAGAAGACACACCAATCACATAGAAGACAGTAACAGGCGTGCAAAACATGAAGAAGACAGTTATAGTCACGCAGAGCATGGAGAATATAGTCAATGCATTAAAGACACATTAATGCATGGAATATAGAAATGATATCTTTTCTTTTCTTTTCTTTTTCTCATATACATGAAATGCAAGTGCAAGTACTGGAAAATAAACAAACCTCTCATAATACATGATGCACTACCTTAGGGAGTAGGTATCTATATATATGGGGAAACACACACACAAGACACGCAAAACCTCCCAAAATGCAGGAAGCACTACTCAAGGGTGCTGGTCTCTACATATGGGGCAACAAACATGCCACACAAAATAAGAATGCCAAAACACACACACTTGAAGACATGGAGAAAACACGGAAGATAAGCGATGGAGTGTACCTATTTTTAGGTCCAACACCATCTCAAGCACATTACAAGCACACATCGACAATTGGGCTTCACCACAACAATCGCTAAAAACACACTTAAGGGTTGAGTTAGTCACAGAACTGCTCCTCGCCTCCGTAGAGGACTTTTGAAAATTATAGGATGATGCAATTTTCTCTGAGAAATACACCATCCCTGCCTCTGCAGAGGGATTAAGAAAAAGGATATGCTCAATATCCCACCTCCGCTGAGGGCTTACATGATTGATTGATTGATTGCAAACAAACTCAGGATGCATGATGCACTACTTTGGGGCACAATTCTTTTCATCTGAGGTCAAACACATTGCTAACATCTATAATAGACAGCTTACCTTATATATGCCTCCACCTTGAGGTGGTTGATATCAAGCATCGATATCAAGCACATTAAGGTATGAAGAAAACACACAAGGGAACACTGACTTTCACAAAGCCCATGCCCTCCAAAGGTGACATGTACTTTACGATCGTCAAATGTTCCCACAAACACATCCCTGCAAGAAACATGTTAGTGTCTACGAAATCATGATAAACAACAACATCAATGCATATGATTAACCACATAAAGAGCCAAGGTTATACAACGAATTCAAAGTTTGAGGATAAACATGGGGCTATATCATGAAGCTCTCTGAATTTAGTACCACCGAGGCCAGATTCAAAGACAAACAAAGGTACATAGAGCAACAATATTGTTAAGGTTTGTAAATGTGACAAAAACATCATCAAATTCACTACGTAGAAAGCATGAGTTCTTCCACTAGCCAAGCGTCAGATAAGATATACAACCCCATCATCATATTAGGAACTAAGTCCATTTGTTGATTGCTCTCGAAAGGGACACTAGGTCTGCATCAATATAATTTTTTATCATCATCCGCCCGCTAGGTGGAAACACTAGAGGAAGGGAAACAATAAATAAGAGAGGAGAAATAAGTGTCTTAGGGACAATCATGTAGGAGGGTGCCCCCAAGTTACCAACTGTGACGCTATGTCTGTAAGATACAACACACAACAATGAAATTAGAGAGAGAAGCAATATAGAAGAATGATGATACAAATAGAAGAAGGTCAGAATAGGGGTGGTCTCTTGGTATCCCAGACCTTACGGGAGAATCCAAGGTCATCCTAGGAGGCCTAAACAACATATAACACATTATGGGGGAAGCACATCACGAGAGAGATAAAGGGTTAGAGATACTTACCTGTAGGGTCTTCATATTATATGTTAGAGCTCGTGAACCTCTTGGAGAGGTATTTGATCATGTTTAATGCAAAATTTGAGTGGCTCTTATGAAATTCTTGTTTGTTATCATATGATGTCTGTTCCTTAAAGTCTTGTGTAAATGAGACTTTTTGTTGCTTATGATGGGGAGAGCCACTATTATTTCCTACTATTGATTGTCATCTTGCTCTTTTTTTATTTTTAGCAAGTTTTTGTTGTTGAATCTTTCTAGAACAGTAACATGAATCATCCTGTACCCTCTTGCATGTCTATATTTGTTCTTGCTTTTCAAAGGTATTGTGATTATCTCCTGATCCATATAAGGATAATGGAGGAGGAACCTCAACTTAAATTATGTTTCTTCATGGACAAGGTGGATTATCCACTTGTTTCTTATCTACTTCAATCATACCCATGATACTATCATAGTCCAAGTAATCATCCTCGTCTACTTCAACTAAACCCTGTTCCACCATATTATTTTTAGTATGTTTAGGGAAAGGATTAGTGAAGATTTGTAAATTTTGATTCGATAGAGAACAACTGACTTATTTCCATTATCATTCACACCTGATACCTGGATGACATTTGAATCATTAAGGTCTTGTATTTCATGTTTAAGACATATACATCGTTTAGTGTCATGTCCTTGCATCTGATGATAATGACAAAAGGCATTAGCATTGAAGTAAGGTCCTTGTTTGTTAGGATCACTAGGCTTGATTGGGGAAGCTTCAAAATGTTATTACTCATAGCTTGATTCATGATGGAATGATAAGACTTAGATATCAGAGTAAACTTCCTTGGCTGATATGATGCTTTCTTTGGATTATTTATAGCAAACACATTCATATTTGGTCCATTGATCTTGATGAAACTCCTATTATTGTTTCTCTTAAAATTGTTTTGTGATGATCCACCCGTGGATTCACCAACTTGAGCCGATGAGTTTTGGTTTTCGTACTGACTAGACGAAAGTTGATAATGACGAAGGGCGGTTCATAAATGTTGAAAGGAGTTATACTTCATCAAGAGGATCTTATCATGAATATTAGGTTGTAGATTTGTAATAAATATCTTTTGAACATCCTCATCTTTCATCTGATAGTGGATCTATGCATAAAGTCCTTGATACTGACTAATGAATTCAGTCAACTTTTCTTTGGGACCTTGTTTGCCTTGAACCAAGTCAATAAGAGTGACTTGGCGTCTAATGTTTTCTTGAAAATGTTGTAAAAATTGATCAATCAACTGCGAAAAGGAGTGTATTGAATTTGGAGGTAATGGACAAAACTATTCTAAAGCAATATCTTTGAGAGATCACAAGAAAAGTTTTGCTAACAAATCATCTTCAAAATAAAATCACTATACATAGCTGTAAATGCTGCCACATAAATATTAGGATCACCTTTTCCACCATATTTTTCAAAGTGAGGAGTCTCAAACCTCTCAGGCATAGGGATTCTCAATATTGCATAGGATAATGGATTACGGGCATGATATGTTGGTAGACTAGGATGCGAAGAATTTGTCAAATTTGTTACCTTTTGTTGCAAAGCAGTCATGCCCTATAAAAGTTGGTTTAAGATGGCATCATTTAGAGATGTGGTTTGTTGTGAGGAATTAGAACCAAAGTGAGGAGTTGAATGAGCTTGAGATACAATAGGTGGAGGTTGAGAATAGGTCAACGGTTGTTGGACATATTGGTAGGTTGAAGATGGTTGTGAGTAGGTAATAGGTGGTTGGAAATGCGTGGAATAGATAGGTGGTTGAGAACAATTATGCATAGAGGAGGTCCCTTTAAGAACCAAATTTTGATAATCAAATCCCACAACTTTGTAATTAGTGCCATTAGATATTCCAATACTAGTGGTAGCATTACTACAAGTGTTTGCATTAGTTGTTAAGCTCATTGACGTAAAAGTAGATACTCCCGTAGTCAGTATAGGTGCTGAAACTCGAGTATGAGATGGTGATAGAGTGTTATTTATTACTTGTGCACATTCATTCACTGGCATAATATTGGTTTGTACAATATGTGCTAGACCACGAATTGCATTTACACCATCTTGTCCCTCTTTTATCAATTCTCTTATATTATGAATTGTAGGGACAACTTCCTCAGCTATTCTCTCATTTCCCATAAATGATTGAAATTCAGCTAGCTCTTTATCCAATTTTTCTATTTGCTCATTAGATACATATCCTATGGCCTCAATAGTAGTATCAACATCATGAAAGGTTTGTTCTTCCATTGTGGTTGGAGGATGTATAATATCTTACACAATTTGAGTTTCTCCCTTTGTAAAGAAGGTGTCCAAAGTACCAACTTCTTCAAGAGCACTAGATCCCATTAATCTTTTACTTCTTCTCAAAGGGATATTGTTTTTAGGACATCATGTCATAAATATTATAAAAGTATACAATACACAATGCAAAAACTAAGAGAATAAATCCTAGGAGAAGGATATGATTGACGGCCAAAAATGCTTGGAATTTTGTACTTTTTCAATGCAAATGAATGAACCAAAGGGTGTTGTAAGGATTTAAGTCAAGGGAAGCAAGTTATATGTCTGATATCAGTCCAAAACAACAATATGATCACTCTCAACACACTCTTGATGCAAATCCAAGATAATGCCAAGTCAAAATATAGTGAGAATATGTCAAAATAGGCACTTTTTTCACCAAAACTCATTGCAACAGAGCATAACAAAGGGTGTTGTGAGGAAAATGATGATGGAAAGAAAATAATATCAGTAATAACAACCAATTAGTGTCAAAATATCCAACACAACATGCTTTTAGTACCACTTAAGGTAAAACTCTAGTGAAAATATAGAAAAAAAGGCTATTTTTCATGATTTTTCAACAAATAATATCAATCCATAAAATTGATCACAACACGCTTGGAGTGCAAACTAGGTCAAACCCTAGGGCAAAAATAGCCAAAATGTGTAGTTTTTTGCAAAATTTTCACTACAAGAACCTGATAAAAGGGTGTTGTGAAGATTTTTATGAGGGGAAGAAAATAATTACCCTGAAAATTAATGTAGAAATACTTTTCACAACACACCTACGGTGCAAGTTTGGAGAGTCGATAAAGCCAAATTTAGTGAAAATCGTTGTTTTTGAAACCCTAGGTTTGAGATCTTGGGAAAAAATGCTATGTGAGTGTTTTGAAGTCTGATTTATGATGGAATTGACTTACTCTCAGATATGAAAATGATTTTCAATCTTGAACATGCAAAATACCCATGCAAATTTAATGAAAATGCATCAAAATTGCTAGTTTTTTGTTGAAAATTTTTATGCAAAAATGCAAATATTTTAAATCTAAATGAAAATTTACATTAAAATGTAAGATTACAGCCAAATTAAAATTTGAATGAGCCTCTAAAATTAGTAGAAAAATCTGAGAAAAGATTTTGCCTACTAACCCTAGATTTTGGAATTACTAGGTTATATGAAAATTGTCAAAAATTTCTACAAAAACCTAGCAAATTAATAATGAAAATGCAATGAAAATTTTTGAATTTTTGCATTTTTTTGTAGTTTATATCAGATCTAATGCAAAAATTATGAATTAGGAAAATTTAGAAAGAATTGATACAATTTAGTAAGCCAAACAATGCAATTTTTTTGTATTTTCTAAATTTTTCAATTTTTTTGAAATTTTCTCAATGCAATAAAATGAATGACTATATGAATGAATGAAATAAATACAAATATGAAGACACACACTCAGAAAGTTGCAATTTAAGTCCAAAAACAAGGGTTCACCAAAATGTTTAGGGGAAAATTGGATTTATTAATGTTCTAGATTTTAGATGTTTAATTCTGCCTCTCCACTATACATTCAAGGATCAAGGGTTAAGTGACGAGCACTATCATACCCTAGGTCACTTGCAAATGTAGGGAAACTTGGATTATGGAATTTAATTATCAATTTTCCTTCTCTTATGCCCAATTGACCATTAAAAACCTAATTATGCAAATATAGTAAGAAATTGACGAATAACAGAAAAAGCTCTTACAGATAGGAGTAAAATACCAAATCACAGAGTACCTATTTTTGGGGTTTCAGAACGGAATAGTTAGGGACACTAGAGCGGATGCCCAAGTCCAAGGTACCAGTTTCTTCACGGGATCCAGACCTCCTTCCGACACTGATCAGCCCTGTAACTTCTATTTCCTGAAACTCATGCGAAGGACACTAGAGCGAGCGCCCAAGTCCTCGAAGTGCTCCTATGTCCTGCTTTTCTTTAGATCCCAAATCCTTGATGCCTGCCAATCCTTCCTGCAACTCCACTTTTCCCAAATATGACACCTGTAACTTGTAATCACAAGACTTGGTTTGGGGGTTGTGGTCTTTAGAGACTTGCCTCAGTCAAGCCCCAGAGGACACTTAAGTCTTTGAACACCATTATCAGATAAAGAGTGCATGCCCTTGTGAGGAAGCGGCAAAAACCAAAGGAATCAATGATGAAAACATGATATTATGTCACATTGTAGTGAAGCTCTCATGGGAGGAAGATGCTCTTCATTCCATGAGGAAATTGATACTCAAATCTACAAATATCAACACACAAAACATACAAGTCTACTCTTGCAACACAATGAAAGCCTTGAATCACCTTTAGAACACTTGAACACCACAATTTCCATCTAGTTTACAAATGAATGCCTAAACATGGTTATATATACAACTATAAGCACTCTTGCCAAGATTTTAAAAATCAAAACTTACCATGTCGACAAAAGGACCAAATAACGATCACAAACTGACACTTGGAAATTAGGGTTGCCCCAAAATAGGGCAGGACTAGGGTTTGACTCCCCCTTATTCTAGGTAGGGTATAACTTAAGGGGTCCACCTGGGTCCAATTTGTCATGGAACCTAGGTCTCATTCCATCGGGATGCCAAAATATGAACTAAGATGTCCTAAATGCATGCTAAAGACCCGAGAGCTAAACCTTATGAGGAAAAAGCCCCCAAGGGGACATTTTCCAATGTTACACCTACAAATCCAAAAGATCCTACTCTACTTTAGTACAAGATGTAATGCACCCTTCTCCAGATTTGACTCATGAGATGATAATTCAAGAAGTAGAGGACCCACAAGAAATAAAGGATGTTAAAATCTTTATGCTTTCCAACGAGTAGAAAGTGAAAAATCAAATCTAGATATTAAAGTTTGATAGCTCAAAAAGATGGCATTGAGTTGATAAATCCATAAGGTAAGTCATTTATAGTAGTTCATAGAATTCAATTTTATTGCACAAATAACATAGAAGAATATGAAGCACTTGTCCATGGACTCCTTTTATCTCTTGATTAGAAAGTAAAGATGTTAGGAGTCTTTGGAGATTCTGAGCTAGTGGTCAAGTATGTTAGAAAATAATATGTAGGTCATGACAAGAGGATAGCCAGATAAAGAAATAGGGTATGGAACTTAATTGAGAGTTTTGATCCTCTTAGTATTCAGCTCATACCTAGGAAGAAAAATTATATAGTTGATGCTTTGGCTTTAGTAGCTAATTCTCTAGAGCCTTTAACTCTATCAAGATTGAAAAGATTTTTTGTTGAGCTAATTTCAATACCTTCAGTATTAGATAATATGACAAATTTTTAGGTCTTCAAGGATGATCAACACATATTGGAGTTTATTGAAAATTCTAGTGTCTTTGAGGCCTAAATTATTGATGAATTAAATACACTAAAAGTAGAAATAAATCAAGAGAGAGTTGTTAATCTAAAACCCAACACTATTCCCAAAGGAATGATGTAATTATAAATACTATTTGATTTATATTAATTTGGAAAGCAAAAGAATAGCGTTCATTCAGAAAGTGGAAAATATCTTCCATATAACATGGGAGATGAAGAAAATATGAAGAATAATTTCTTCGGAAAGGTATGTACTCTAGACAAGAAAACAAGTATAATTTAGGCTCTAAGGGATTATCATGATGTCATAGCATGGATTTATGAAGATCTAAAGACATATAACACATCCATCATTACTCACACTATCCCTTTAAATCTAGGGGTCAAACATTGCTTGATCCAAGGAAGTGCATCTTTGGAGTTGTTGAGGCCAAAATCTTTGGTCACCTTATTTTAGAAAAGGGGATATCCTTTGATCTTGAGAGGGTACAAACCATCCTACAAATATCCTTTCCAACAAGATGAAGTTGAATTTATATTTTAAAAAGATTAACTTTGTACAAAAATTTATTACGGGATGTTCTAAGATTGTTAAACCATTAAATGCTATGCTAAAAAAGATGCAAAGATTTAGTGGACACCGGAGGAAAAGAACACTTTTTCCAAGCTAAATAAGGTAATTTTAGAAGCACCAATTCTAGTTAGTCAAGACTATACAAAGCATTTTTACATCTACTCTTTCACATTATATCACACCTACATTGCCATGCTGACATAGAGGAAGGATCAAGTGTAATGCCCACCTATGTTGACCCTTATCATTGTGTGTTATTGATGCAACAGCATCCGGGTGGACTGGCGATCAACATCAACCAAAAAAATTGATTTTTTTTCTTCAAGTTTTAGTTTATTTTGATGTTTGTTGGTATATATTAGATTTGGAAGACACATTGCATGATCAGATTTGACAGGTATGAGTTTTTGTCAGTTGTTATTTTTGGCGTACAACATATAATTTTCACTGAAACAATTGTTTTGAGAAATCAGTGAAGTTTCTTGGCAAACCCTCTTACAGATAGATTATTGATTCTATCCTAGATTTGATGAGAAGGTTTTGTGAGAAAATATTTCACAATTTTGGAGAAGTAATTGTTTTCTGACTTGTGCTGGCAGATTGGTGAAAGATTAATATTTTGAATTCTGTGAGGTTTGGTACATAACGGTTTGGTAGACAACTTCAGAATGTTGAGTTACATATCACTGCAAGTTTTTGTGAGATTTTGAGCTCTTGGTGAGGAGTTATTGTGAACGTTAGTTTCTTATTCCATGTGTCCATTTTGAAGGTGACATGATGTTATTGTTGGTACATGGAAAATGTTGGGAGGAGATAAAGACATTTAATGAGAAAATATCAAATAAAGGTCGAGTCACATTGGAGCCTTGTGTATATGCTAGCACTGGAAAGGTTCTTAAGCTTTGGTATGAGTAATAGCAGTTTGGTGATCATTTGATGCATTTTTATACCTTTGTGTTGATGATGATTTGGTTTCCTTATCACCATGGATTTGTCGAATCTAGATTCCTTGGTGAATTAGTTGAGAATTGTATTGAAAGGAGCTACATACAATATACATTAGCTATTGTTATCAATATACCTCTAAATCTAACACCACAGAAGAACCTAAGCACATGACATATCTTCATATTCATCCATAGTTGCATTTGAGAGGTCGATGCACATTATTAAACTTTGGCATGTACATTACCATCTGAAGGCACTGTGTGGTCTAGGTGAGGAGAACTCAAAAATTTCAAGTTTTAAATGTTGGTAAACTCCAAGGCAAAGGAACCTGTGTGAGTTTTATAGAAAGTCCATTATAATATGGAAATGAAAGGCCACGATAGTCTTGTAGGGGGTCATTTTTAACTCAACTGGAAAAAATCTTTGATTTGTATCTCTTGGGATTCCCAAGAGGTGGGAGAAAATAAGATAGAGATTGCAT
Source organism: Cunninghamia lanceolata (assembly GCA_027924645.1). Lineage (NCBI taxonomy): Eukaryota > Viridiplantae > Streptophyta > Pinopsida > Cupressales > Cupressaceae > Cunninghamia > Cunninghamia lanceolata. Next base: position 2,560,951 of record BSBN01001475.1, read on the forward strand.
CTCTAGAGGGTGCGACTAATAGAGCAGTGAAGGAGGTGACCTTTTGGAGAAAAAGATAAAAAAATTGTTGTCAAAGATCCTAATCTCTGAAAAGGAAAGAGTGTAGAATAGAGGGACGACATTGGTGAAGGAATAGAATATGAAATAGGGAGAGGTCACTGATAGAGAGTGAAGGGATCAACCTCTCTAGAGGTAACCTAATATTGAGAGGGAGCTGCAAATGTAGGTCAGAGAGAAATGAGACACCTGATCTGAAGGTGGGAAAAAGAAGTAAAAAAGCAAAGTGAATATAAATAGGGATGGCCATAGAGAAGGTAGAGGAGCATAAGATATGCCTCTTTAGAGGTAGTAAGTTGGTCTTTTATCCTGCAGATGGAAAACACCAAAACCAAGGAAGACAAAGGCATAGGAGTTGGATGTGCAAATACGCCTCATAGAGGCATTTAAATCATTTTCTCTATTACAAATTTGGTAGGGAGGAGGTAGAAAGAATGCTTATGAAAGAAGAGCATCAGAGGAAGATAAAAAGAAGCAGAGGAACCTCACAGAGAGGAGGCAAATGAAATCCTAGTGTATATTTGGGAGCAGCCAGTTTGTGGAATGAAAAGAGTGTCTACAGAGTAGAGTGAGCTATTGAATGTATGAGAATTCAAATTTTAATAAAATAAAGCATTGATTGTTTAGCTACAATCTATATTGTGAAATTGTGTTGTGTTGTGTTGGGGTAGAGTGTTGCTTGTGATTGATTGTGTGTTTGTAAGTGTTTGTTTGGCAGAGGAGAGTACTCTCTTGCACCAGCAATAGATGATTATTTGTGCATAGATTTTGTTATTGGATCCTTATGAGATATGTTATTGATTATTTCTATAGTGTAAATATTGTCTATTCTCATCATTTAGCATCGTTGTATTGATCTTGTCGATGAGGATGTTTCCATCGAGGTGTTTTGATGGTGTAGTCTGGATGCTTTATGAGATGCTTTGTATGACCATCAGGAGTTTCTGATGAGGTCATGTTATGTATTGTTATATTTTAGTGTTTTAGCTTCACTATTTTCATTTAAATAACATGATGGTGGGTGGATATGATTTCCTTCAGTATGATTATGTTAGATGATTAATTGTATATTAATCATATTTTTTAGAATACTTGATTTAATTGAAAGGTACATTTTAAATGATCTTAATATTTACTTATGTAATTTTCTATCATTGCTTTGGCTATTGTTATGTTTTGGACAGATGCATGTAATGTTTGCATTGAGTGTGAAGGAAATTATAGGTATTGAGCAATGAGTGAAATGTGGAGTAGATGACATGGGATGCTTGGTCATCTCACCTCATGATCCTTGTGTTGTTAAAACCATTGAAAACATCATCTAAATTGATTGTGATTATGGATTCCCCTTGTGATAGACATGTGAATGTCTTTTTGGGTGTGTTTGATTTATATCTTGTGTGATTTTGCATGTGCATGGTATGTGCAAAATGGTATTGAGCCTTTTTTGAGTGAATAGAGTGGTTGTTGTACACCTTGTGGCTATCATGTGTGAGTGGCAGATGTACACCTTATGACTCTTATGTGTGGGTGGTGGATGTATACCTTGATGCTCCTATGAGATTAGTGACACCATTATTGATAAGCTTGTTTTTGAGTGTTATCCTTTCTTGTGCATTGATTGGCATGTGTGCTATATGTTGCCTTTATGCTCTTTGTGGCATGAGTAGTCGCATGTGCTTTGTGAGCACAAGTGATGCGAGTATTATCTTATTGTACTTATGTTTGATTCCATTTTGTGACTCTTGTGGGAGTGGTGTGTTTGAGACATTTGTACTTGATTGAGTGTTATATGCATTCCTTGGATTGGTGTGAGATGAACATGATAGCGAGTTTGCCATGATTGTCTTCTTCGTAGCTTAGGGGTTGCCTAGAGTGGCATAGGAATCTATTGAGCTCAATGATGGTAATATGGTTGGGAGGTGGGTAAAATTTCCCCATTGGTCCTTGAGTAGATCTTTCTAGAGCTAGATGAGTTCTATATTGTTTTCTAGACATTTTGACTATGTTTTTGATTATATAAGTTAGCAAAAACTAGGGGCTAAACCCTTACATTAAGACAAAAAGAGACAGCACAGGCTCAAGCATAAAAAAGAGCCACATGACCACTATAGCATAAACAACATAAATAGCTTATAGACAACATATAGTAAGTAGCAGATGATATATAGCATAGAAAGAAACAGAACTAAGGAGATACATTCTCCTAGCCTTTAGCCAGAAATTCAACAAATTCATCAAGTTTTTTGAATTTCTCCTCCTCTTCATTAGCACAAATCCCAAGATACTGTAATAGAGAGAGGTTAAGCATCGCCGTACGACTAAGAATGCTACTTATGAGCTCTCCCATAGAAGAAAACTTTTGCTCCAGATCCCCCACATGACCCCTCAAGACAACAAGATCATGCCTATGGTCATCCCCTTCCTCAGTCTCATCACCAACCTCCTCCATGATCATCCTCTCCCCTTCGCTAGCATTGTCCACAGGATCCCTGTCAGCACCTCCCAAATCATCACCCTATTTCCTATCATTCTTACCTGTATCATCTTCAGAGATCTCTTGAATATCAAAATCTTTAGAATTCAGTTGATCATCCCCTTGCGTGGAGGCATTAGAAGCACTTTCAGAGTAGTCAATCAGTTTATCTTGTGGCGCAGGCTTACCAACAATCCTACCCAACCTCCTTACTCCATAAGAGAATCTCTCCTTATCTTTAGCAGACAAGTTAGCTTTATGTTTATTGCCAGGTCCCACAGGGTCACTACTTAGATTTTTATGGGTCCCCACAGAGTCCCCCACAATATCCTCATCTAACTCCCTAATTTTTCTCTTCTTTCTTTTCACACTCCCTTTAGAAGCCAGAGTATGAGTAACCTTCACTGTGGTGGTCTCCTCAGTGGTCATGGAGTTAGAAACCCCTTTCATTTTGTGGGAAATAGGGGAAGAGCAAGGTTCCTCAGAGGGTGCAAGATCAAGGGGGTTGGGGTTGGTAGAAACCTCACCACTAGGAGTCTAAATAGGCTTAGGCGGCTCCAAAGCAAGATGAAAATTATATAAACAAAGGATAAGACCTTGGTGTAAAGGAATAGGCTCTTTAGAGGGTTTCTTATCCATCTTAGCTTTAGCCCTAAAAGTAGAGTGTTCAAGGGACGACAATAAATAGAAAGGGAAACTGATAAGAGCATTACGCCTGAAATGATTAAGAAAAGGGAGATGGTAATTATAAAACCTGGTAAATTGATCCTCTAATGTGAAGTATTTCATGAGAAGGAAGCACATTTTAGCCCATGGCTCTGGCAGCTTGGCTCGTTCAAACCCTCCCTAGTAGGGAACTAGTTCCTCTCCTTCACCCAAAAATAGCTTATGGTTTGAATGATCAGCCAATTTCGCCTTCCTTTGTAATTTAGTCCCCTTAGTAGATAGACCAATCACCATGGCAATGACTTGCTTAGAGATCTCAAAACCAATTTTTCCTATAGTGGTTCTACGATTTTGCTAGGACCAGGCAAATTGCACAGACAAATTTTCATCAAACCCATTAAGGCATTCCAGAAAAGGGCTGATTCCACCTTCCTTGCAATAATGCCAAACCACAACGTTATCCTTGAATTCACAGTAGGAAATTGGCTTCGTGTGAATTTTGTCTCCCCCCATTCTCTCCTTTCTCTCAAAGACACAAAAAACACAAAGCCAAGAATTCACATAGTGTTTTCAAATGGTAATTGTAACAGCTTGGGAAGGAATAATGAAAATGTGGTTGCATGGGTCATCATTATTCAGGAGTACCTTCCTAAAAATCAAATGATGCTAACCCTTCCCATGATCGAGAATGATAATCATAAATTTCCTATGATTACCATATAACCAACTCACCTTAACGTGAGTGATAAGTAATGCTGAAATGACATTAAACAAAGAAGTATAATAGGGCCCGTACTTCAAAATACACATCAACAATGCCCAAAAAAGCTGAATGAATAGGCTGGTACCCTCTGTATGATGAGTCATCCTTGACAAGTCGTCTCTTTTTGAATTAGTTCCCTTATATTCTTAGGAATATTTTTAAATTGGTGCCAACATCGCCAATTCAAAAATTGCTGACCATACTTAGCCAAGGGATCAGCAACCCTGTACCCCTCTCTATAAATATGAGAGTTCCACTCTAGAGATCATCTGCACAAGGATTTGAATAATAAAATTTACCAGGAGGTTTGAATCTAGGTTGTTAGCTCTATAGGCCGAAGCCCCACTATTTCACCATAGATTCTCCCCTCTTGGAGGGTAAGCAACCTCAATTTTTGACGCGATAGAGGGTGACCCTGCGGTGTTTGAACCTTGGTTGTTGGCACTACAGGCAAGAAGCCCCACCATTTCACCAAAGGGTCATCCCCTTTGACTATGTTGTTCTATGTGTCTGTCAGGTATTTTGGTGGTAGTTTATTATGATGTATATTCATGCTTTATATATTTTATTCATTGGACTGTGATCCATCCATGTTTTGGAAGTAGCCTCTATCATGTTGTATTTTTATGATGTCATTTGATTAGAAAATGAATCATGTTTTGGATGAAAATGATCATTTTGTAACTTTTCCTTATGTGTTGGAAATGGTTAATTGAGGATGTTGGAGTACTCCGTTTTATATGATGTACTTATATTATGTTATGTTTAGTTATTGGGATGTATTGTTCCCGCATTATCATTGATGTTTCCATGTTTGGTTTTGGCCCAATTTGATGTTGGTGTCGAATGAGTGTGGCATTCTGTATGGGATTTATCATATAAGGCATGTATGTTAGGATTTTGGAAAATGGCTATAATACCATATTTGAGTTATTTCATGTTTTTTATGTTAGATAGCATGTTGTTTGTGGTTGTTGAGTGGATGCCTCATGGTTTGGACCCTTGTGGTTTTACCATTTTGGTGATGCGTCATAGTCGACCCTACTTTCAGCTTGTTGGTTGAATGTCGGCATGACTTGGTGGGTTGGCCACATGTCAACATTGGTTGTCTCTTTTGGAGAAGCATGTGTCTTGATCCACCTTATCTTTAGATCTTTTGTGTGGCACTTGGGTGATTTTCATGCTTGGTGTGCAATTGTGACATGTGGGTGTCACACTTGCATCAGGAAAACTTTGTTCATCCTAGTGTAAAATCTGGGCCATTACATCTTGTATTAGAGCCCATGTTGCAGCATTGGGAACTCTGGGTTGTTTGTGTGTGTTGGTTCGTCATGGAATGGACTTGAGGTGGTTGATACCGTCATCCTATTCTGTGGGTTTGTGAGAGAGTGAGGTTGTGGACTGGTAACTAACCTTTGTTGTGGAGGAAGCTCCATCCTCTCATCTAGTTATCATGGTGACTTTGTCACACAACTTGTGAAGTCTTCTATTGGTGGTTTTGTTGTGGTGTGCCTTGGTGCTTGCCTTGGCTTGCATGTTGATCTCCATCCTTGTTGGAGAGAATTTTTGAAATGTGTCTCCTTTGCCATCTCGAGTGGTTGTTAGGGCTGTTGTTTTGTTTTTTTGTTGGTTCTTATGTGTTCTTGAGTGTTTTTGGGATTTGTAGTGGCCTTGGGTAGGCACGTGTGTTGTTTTAGGATATGTGCCTTTGAGAAAAAAATGTTCAAGCATTGTTCAGGGACACTAGTGCCTTTGAAGGACATTAACACCCAAACTAGACACTAGCACAAAGAGGGGGCAACAATGCCTAGCACTAGAGTCCTAGTTTAGTGTTAAAGTCCCATTCTAGCACTAGAGTCTCTGTACATGTTATGATCCCTGAGCCTTCAGACAACAAGCATTTCCTAACATTTTTTAGGAAATTTTGTATATGAAAGTTGTTCCCTTTGATCCCCTAAGTCCTCCCATATTTTTATCTTGATTTGACATGATGTATTTTGGGAGTTATGATTATTTTTTTCTTGGGAAGCATGCCTTGTGTAGTGTTAGCTGGCTTTCGTCGTTCTTGGTGGGAGATATGATCTTCCCTAGTGGACCCTCTTCTTAGTGAGGTTGTTCCTTGTGTTTGAAGGTTGCATGGGCCTTTTCTTGGCCTTGTGATTTTATGGAGTGTGATGTCATTCCCTGGTATGCTTTCCTTGTGGTTGGGATTGGACGTTAGCATCATGGGAATGGTCAAGCTTGTGTTTTGCCTATTGTTGTGTTGCCTTGTGTGTGGATTTTTTTCTTTGTGGAGTGATTGGAAAGGATCCTTGATTATATTATTTGCATGATTATCCTTTCCCTAGTATTGAGTGATTGATGTGTGATGTTGTGATTTTTATGTATCGATGGGAGACACCCTATGATGACACATGTTCTTGTGTGGATTACTTTCCCTCTTCTCCCTTGTTGGTGACTAGAAATGGTCATGTAGTGAATGTAAATGTGTAAAATTTGAATATTGTGAACTTTCTTTTGGTTATTAACAAGTTTTTTTTATTTATGAAGACCAACATTGATTATTTCATCTTTGGTTGTGAGTAGCTTAGCCACAAATCTTTCACTTTATTTTCTAGTCACTCTTATGGGTGCATTTGACTTATTGTTGAAATTATTGGTACCATTTATTTACCGTATTGTTGGAATTGATATTTCTTTCACTTTGGTATTCTTGAAAGTGTTGTGACTATGTTATTTTTCTAATTGTTTGGACTCACTAGTATGCTGGCTGATTTTTCGTGTGAAACAGAGCAGTTTGAATTTTTTTGCCTATGGGCACCTGGTTTTGCACATCCAAAGCACTAATTCGATCAATTTATTTAGGTAAGATAATATGGAGATCATGGAGAGTAATTTTATGGGTTTCTTCCTTTATGTTTCATCTAACCATTTCATAAATAATTTGGAGGCATTTGTATTTGAAAATTTCTTAAAAAATTCATGCTTTGGGCCCCCAAAATGGTGTAAAACTGCCATAAAAAATCAAAAAGTGAGAAAAGAGATAAGAAATAAAATACAGAAAATGACAAAGAGGGCCCAACCAATGGAGAGAGAAGAAATCATTTCTAATTTTATAAATTCTTTTAATTAAAAAGCCCATGAGAAGGCATTAGAAGGAGCTACTATTTGTTTTCAAATTTATGGGCAGAGACATCTAAATCTATATGCCTCTAATTAGCAATAAAGACAACAATAGATGGAATGCCTCTTTCATGAGGTTGCAAGTATATTAAATATTTTCAAAAAAAAGAGAATGATTTTGTGAGAGGAAACACCTCCATCAGGAAGAAAAAAGAGGCATTTAATATTATTTATTTTTTATATACTCTCATTCTTCTAGGCAGCTCAAAGTTAAGCAAATGAAACACCTCATTTGAGGCATTTAAAACATTTTCTTTATTCTTTTCTGGGGCAGCACTGAAAGGAGAGGAATTTGTAGATTGAAGCACCTTTTTTTTATGAACATGCAGTGCCATAATAGAAGGCAGAGAGGTTAGGTTTGAGAGGCCTGCGGTGCATATTTGAAGAGGTAGAACTAAGAAGAATTTGTGTACAACAGGGATGTTTTAAAGAGCAGAATTCATTGTACAAAATTGCAGGTTTACAGTGAAGGTTGAGTGCTTGTTTGAAGTATGCAGATAAGAGGAGATGTTTCTTGTAGGAAGGAGGCCATGAGAGACACCTTTTTGTTTCTTGTTGCAGATGTGTGGCTGTTTTTATTATTTGTAATCAAACTTTTATTGAAAATAATAAAAAAGTTATGGTTTTATTTGTAATCCCTATGTGTGGATGTGAATTTGTGTTATGCCAAGAGTATGAGGTTTCAACTTTGAGTTGCAGTTATATGTTTGGTATCTTGTTTGCATCATGTTATGAGGGAGTTGAGATGGAAAAGATTTGTGATAGGAAGTATATGTGGGTCGTTATGACACAATCATTATCCATCTATTTCTCTATGTGGGTGTTTTTGTTGTGGCACAGTTATGCCTTGATTTCATCTTCTTTTGAGTGGTGATTGTGGATTGATATTATCTTGATGCCTTAGCTTGTGTGCATGAGTGATGTGATTGTTTTTTGAGAAAATTTGGCATTATTTTGGAATGATACCTTGTGATGGTGTGGGAAATACATTATATTTCCATTGTCTTGCTCTTTTGATCTTGTGTGATTAGTGTGGCGAGCCTTGAATGGTTGAAGGTGTATGTTGTTTTCTTTGATTTGGGTGTGCTTAGTGGTGTGGTGATCCTACCTTGGATGACTCCCAAGAGGAATGCCATTCTAAGGGGGTGAGGATGTAATGCCCACCTATGTTGATCCTTGTCAATATGTGTAATAGATGATTATTTGTGCATAGATTTTGTTATTGGATCCTTATGAGATATGCTATTGATTATTTCTATAGTGTATTGTGTGTTCTCGTGATTTGGCATCGTTGCATCGATCTTACCAATGAGGTTGTTTCCATCTCAAGGTGTTTTGATGGTGCAGTATGTGTGCTTTATGAGTTGTTTTGTATGACCATCAGGAGTTTCCAATGAGTTCATGTTATGTATTGTTATATTTTGGTGTTTTAGCTTCACTATTTTCATTTAAATAACATGCTGGGTGGGTGGATATGGTTTCCTTCTGTATGATTATGTTAGATGATTAATTGCATATTGATCTTATTTTTTAGAATACTTTATTTAATTGAAATATGTATTTTAAATAATTAATATTTACTTATGTAATTTCTACCATTACTTTGGCTATTGTTACATTTTGGGTAGATGCGTGTAATGTTTGCATTGAGTATCTAGGAAATTACAAGTATTGACCAATGAGTGAAATTTGGAGTAGATGGCATGGGATGCTTGGTCATCTCACCTTATGATCCTTGTGTTATTAAAACTAGTGAAAACCTCATCTAAATCGATTGGGATTCCATATTACCCTTGTGATAGACCTGAAAACCTAAAAATCATGCAAGACAATAACAAGATAAAACAATGCAAATATACCTTCAAACCTTGCACAAAATTGGATTTCTGATAAGGCAGAATGGAGTGCACCCAAGCTACATTGATTTATCATGTGGATGATTTGTGAGCTACTCACACAACCAACATAACCAAAAAATGATATGAAATAAATGAGAAATGAGAGATATGCATGTATACAAAATTTGATGAGAGAGTACATGAGGGTTTGAAATGAAAATGAAAGTTTGATTATAGGAGAGGGAATCAAATGGATGGCCAAGATTCGAAGGGTGAGGGATGAGGTGGACGGATTTGATAGGAAGTCAATTTTAGTGCTTATGAAGCACCATAAATGAGGATGACAGGTGACTAAAATAAAGAGGGAGTGGGAATAAATGAGACTTTTAATTGATTTTGGAGAGGAAGTGCTTATGACACACAATTAATGAGTTTGAAAATAGGGATGTGAGTGGGGATAAATAATTTAAATAATATAAAATTATTTAAATTATGAGAGATGTGGAATTTAAATAAATATTTAATTTATTTAAATTGGATGATGGAGGAAAATAGGATTATATAAATAAGATTTATTTAATTTGGTGCAAATGGAGGACAAATGGAATTAAATAAATAATATTTATTTAATTTGATGTAAGAGGAGGATAAATGGATAAAAGGGATTAGTTAATAAATATAATTTATTTAACTAATGGGAATGATGGAAGGGGTCATGAAAGGGAACTAGAATAAAAGGTGTCATTAAGTGTCACAAGAGGATGCAAGGGAGAGTTGAAAGGGAGTGTTGTAAGATATGGTCAGTTTTAGGTGTCTACATCTTGCCCCTCTTTGAGATGATGTTGTGACTAAGAGAATTAACATCATTTAAAAGAAGAAATGGTATGGATGGACGGAAAATGTTGCCCCAACCACTTGAAGGAGTGACGAGGAGGAATGATGTAAGCATGGGATGCCCCTCGAGGGGATAGGCAAGTTAAGAGAACACGGGTATGCTCTTGATATGGATGAAAAGAGGTTGGATAGAAAAGGCTAAGGATTAGGAATGGATAGTTAGGATGGATTACTAAGTTGAAAGCGATAGGTGAAATAGATAGTGAAGAGAGAGAGAGAGGTTATGGATTTAGTGGATAGAGAAGAGATGGTTATACTAGTATAATGTGTAGAGAAACCCTAATTTGATATAGCAAGAGGATATTATGCACCAAGGTATAAGGGACTCGGGTGACTTTGTATCCTTTGCACATACTTGACACTGCAAACAAAAGGAGTATCCTTGTACACAACATAATGCAACTTTGTTTAGACACAAAATATGAATATTAGTCGTAGTGATAAGAATATCCAGCAGACACACAAAATTTTATGCCCCATTCTCTGCTAATCGTAATGCACCAAGATATAAATGGATCTAGGTGGATTTGATAAAGCAAAATAAGGAGATAGAAAAGATAAAAACAAAAGAAAAAACTAAATGATGACACAAGTCAAACAACCATTGTATCTCTTGCCAAAGAGTTAAAGTGATGTTTGGATAGGTGCCTGATGACCAGAATGATATATCCGTAGATGAGGCTAGATGATGATTATTTGTTTGAGATCGAATGATGTGGCAATTGATAAAGTGACTGGATAGGCAATTTTAGTTAAGGTATAGTGTGTTGTATGAATGTTTCTACTTGATTAAAAAACAAACAAGGTATTGCCCTTGTCAAGCTATAAACCGGTAATTGATTGATTCAGAGTGTTGTCATTGTGGGGAGTGATATATCCCTAGATCAAAACAAGGATGCAAGAATGGTATATCCCATTGATGATGATGATGATGATGATGATGGAGATTTATTGTCATTTATGTCAAAAAGGTGTTGAGTTGATGATGCAGGTACATCATAGTGAAAGTTAGATCATACATGGAGTTGATGTTTGTCTTCATATGGTAGAATGTTTCAGGAGTTCATCATGATCTTCATGGTTAAAGTGAATTTAGGGCAATGACAATGTGACATGTGATGTTAATGGTTATGTGATATCATTAGTTCATATGAAGGATGAAAAGAAGGTTTGATTTCTTATTTCAAGAGTTGTCTGAATTTGTCATCTCTCATATTTCATAAGACTTGTCTTATCATTGATTGTGTCACTAGTTTGATAATGTTGGATTGGATATGATGTTGCTTCATGACATGCTTCAGTTCAATCATCATGCTTCATGTTGTGATGGTCATGATTCTTGACTTGAAGGGAATTGACATGATACTCAAAATTGATATGTTGCTTCATGCCTTACTTCAGTATGCTCATTATCATGTCTCAGTTAGTCTTCAAGATCTCTTCATGTTGATAGTATGTTCATGATCACATGTCAAGTTATTGCAGAAGGTTGAACAGGATGCTCAATTATGAAGGAGTAAAAGAGGTGCTTGCAGACTATAGTGGTAGAGATTAAATATTCTTAACAAAGGTGTTCAATGACATAGGAGGTCATATTCCAAAGAAATAAGTTCACAATAAAAATATTTATAAAGGTGTTGATATTAATGTGGTGTCTCAAAAGATCTAACACCTCACATATGCCCGTCATATACATCATGCACTTTTTGTTTTAATTTGTGATTGACCTACACTCACATGTAATATCACTAAAGATTACCTTCTCAAGCAGTCACCTCTTATAAATTTGTGAGCAAAAAAAGGCATATCAAAGATTAATATTTAATATGGATGAGCGGGTTGTTTATAATCTACAACAAAATGCTTTATAAAAGCTATTTGTATGCCTTAAAATAAGGAAGTTTTAAGGTAGATTTTGTGAGATTTAAAAGCCTATTTTTTAGGGAGATTAAAAGGCAATTTTTTTGTAAAGTTTTAATGGCAGATTTTTAGGAGATTTTTTTTTATTCCTTCATAATAATAAGGAAATAAATTATTTCCTTTTCTATTTCAAAGATTTTATGCAATATTATTTGCATTTTTTTTGAAAGGGAAAGTTTCTTTATAGGATTGGAAGATGAAAATAGGTAGATTGAATATTTATTTTTTGAAGGCAAATTTTGAAGAGTTATTTTTGAAGATGAAAGTGAATGTGTAAAGAAAGAAGAATATGAAGGGTTATTGCTTCATTGTGAATAAGATTTTTATTTGCAGGTTCTTCACAGATGGATATTATAATGCAAAGAATATATATATTTTAATGGGAAAATGTGATGAATTTTTTAGAGTAGAATATTAAGAGATTTATATGCACAATGGAGATTTATTTTCAGCAGATGATATTAATATTGCAGATTTTATTGAGAACAAAAATTGGAATTGATTTTTATTAAAAAAGATTGTTGCAGATTGGAGTTTGGAATATTTTTGTGAAAGGGGATTTGAAGATGAAATAATATTATTTCATGTCAATTTGATTTAATTATTGAAGTGTTGAGAAAATAAATATGCATAGAGGAATATGAAATTTTTTGTTGTTGCAAGTGAATGGATTTTGTTCTTCATAGATGTAGAGAAGAGATTTTATATTATTTTATATGCAGGATTCAATGAAGGAAAATGGAATATTGAAGATTTTATTTGTGAAGGTGAAAATTTATGCAGAGAGGAGAAGAATGTGAAAGGATCTTCTCTTTTTTTATATATTGGTTTTTCAGTTGCATTGAATGATGGATTTTGTATGTGGATAAAATGCAACATTGAAGAGATAATTTATGTGAAAATATTAGAGATATCATTGCAGCGATGACATATGCAGATGAAGAAAATGTAATGGCAAAAATCATGTTATGATTTTGATACAGAGGGCCATAGAATTTTTATTGAAGATGAAATGCAGAGGAAGACATTGAGATTTTTGTAATGTGTAGATGATTGATTGACATTAGAAGCTTGATATTATGAATGAAAAGAATTTTGTCAAGAGAGGAAAAAGGAGCAACATGTTTTTGTGAAGAAGTGAATCAGGGAAACCCCTAAATTATTTTTCTTGTGTCCAAAATAATTGTTTGAATGCCAGTGAGGCTTTGTAGTCAGTGAGACTTCTTTCTATCTAGTGAAGCTTCCTTGGTCAGTGAGACCTGTATGTAACTAGTGAGGTTTGAATAAGCCAGTGAGGCAATTTTGAGTGGTTTTTCTACCCCATGAGGGTTTTCCACTCCAGTAATCTTTGTGTTATGTCTTGCTTCTATGTGTGTGTTTTATAATGTTTTACACATAAGGTTCTGTTCATTCTATTCATCATCATACTTGTGCATATGAATTTGATAGATTTTTTATGTCTCCTTTATTCTCTGTCTTGTAAATTAAAAAGTGCAAAAAGATTTTAAAAATTAGACAACACTGATTCACCCCCCCTTTCAATGTTTTCCTGTACTCCAACAAATGATTGATTGATTGGGTTGACAAGAAGATTAGGATCAAGACCAAGGATGTGATTGGATGATTTAGGTCAATTACTTTGACTAGATTGGTATAGATTAAGGATGAATTGCATTTGGATTATATTGCTTGTATTTTTTTTGCATATTTTATTTTTTTGGACTTTTGAAAATGTTTTGATTTTTTTTGAGTTTTCAGAATATTTGATTTTTTGGATTTTTTTAATATGTTTTAGTTTTTTTGGGATTTTGAGAATGTTTTGATTTTTTTGGATTTTTTGAATATTATGGGATGACATTGGATTCTAGTTTGGATAGCCTAGATGCTAGATATCGATGAAAAGGGAAAACCATGAATAGGTAGATAGAATGGCGATAGTGGATGGGAGGGATAGGAAGTGTAAAATGGATGGATAGGTAGAAGGATAGGTAATAGTGGATAATATATAGGAAATGCATAAAGGATAGATGGACAGAAGAATTTAGGATGTGATCTCCAAAGAATATGTCACATAGGAATAACATGCCCCATACTAGGTGTAATGCTTAGGATTTTACATGAAAAAGATTATGATGATAGAATGATAGGTTTGGTTAGAAAAGATGAGGTAAATCAAGAGATGTCTAAAGAATTTTTAAACATTTTGCCCCTATATTTTACCAAGATCAAAGGAGGAAGGGAAGATGGGTATGTGGATAGGTAAATGGCATAGGTAGGTATGAGGATATGATGGATGAAGATGGTAGGATAGGAGGAAAATACTAGTATGGGATAGATGAGACAACATGCTCCCAAATATAAGACACATAGACAAGGAATCTACACATGATGCCTATTTTCCAAGTTTTCATCATGGTACTTATCCAAGGCGCCATCGAGGTGGTTTTCACCATTGGATGAATGGATTTCTCTTTACTATTTTGATTTTTGATTTTCGATTTTTTATTTTTTGATATTTGGATGGGATAGGGGAATATGGATAAGAGAGATTTGGAAGAGGATGGGGACTCAAGCGTCTAGCTCAATGAAAGGTGATAATGTCCCATTATAGAGGGATGTCACACATGGATCATGTCAAGTGTCATTTTTCACATGGATGTTGGTAGAGGATTGCATGAAAGGGATATGGAGGTGGATTATGTAGGGAAGGATAGTGAATTATGATGTGGATGATGGAAAAGCATGGACCATAGGGATATGATGGGGGAAATATGTGGGATAATAGATAGAAGATGGGGAGATGGAGGTATGTGGGAATGTTGTGGAATGGAAATGAACCAAGATCAACGGTTGAACACATCGAATTGGATTTTGAATCTTTTTATTAGAAGGGGGAGTTGGGAGTAATGGAGATGTTTTCATGGGGCATGGTGGATTTAGTAATTTTGGGACCCAAATGGTCTTAGGATTTTTATGATTTTTTAATGGGGAGTGAGATTTTTGGGATTTTTGAATCGTGGATGCTTTATTTGGATTAAGTGTTTTTTGCTTTGGGACCCACAACATTTTTGTTTTTGCTTTTGATCTTTGAGGTGTGAAAAATTACTTGGATGCTAGAGATTGATGCCTTGTGGCATGATCCTTCTTAGGCTTTAATGGAGTTTTTTCTTTATATGGGGAGGCATCCAAATTTTTATTTTTGAATTCCATGGGAGTTGTGATAGCTTCATGTTTGGTCTATGTGTGTATTTGTTGATCATGATTAGGAATTTTAGGGGATTTAATGGAATGTGATGTGTGGATGGAGGTATTAGTGGACTTGTGAATAAATGGATGAGGGGATTTGAGGGTGGGGATATTAGGCATTGGGAGGAGTGGAGGAAGAGTGGATGGAAGAAGGTGTATGGTCACATGGTTTTGATATTTGTGTGATGATGGAGGAAGGATAATGACATATGTTTTAGTTGTGTGATGGGATGCATGGGGCTTGGGATGGAAAGAAGTGGATTTAGAAGGCATGGAGGTGGTACCAATATCATGGGATTGTTTTCCTAGGGGTATATAGCCAAGGTCATGCGATCATTAAGGAACTTTGACTTGGATGGGCTCCAAAATACCTTGTTCATGAAGACCTAAACCTTTGCCATGATAATTCATGTTTTGGAGAATGAGATGTGCAATGGGATGTTTATTGTTTAGGACACAAGATGTGAGTCCATTATTAGATGGGGAGGGTAGAGTGGTGGATAGAAGTTATTTATCTCCTATAAGAGAGCCACAACAAGTAAAGGTATTGGATCCAAGAAGATAGGATGATGGATTTGGAATGGGATCAATAGAGGATGGTGAAGGATCATGAGGATCTTGATCAACATTATGCTCAGTAAGAAGTTGATAATCTATATTTTCTTGGGGACTAAGTGTCTCATCAAGGGAAGTAGATGTTGTTGGATTATGGATAGGATTTGTTGGAGGATGGATAGGACTAGTGTTGGAAGTGGTGAGTTTGGGATTAAGTGTACTATGGATGGGATCAATTTTCTCATGGATAAGCTCATGATCTTGATCATAGAGATGATATTGGTTATGGATAGGTTGATCATATGATGGAATGAAATCGAGAATGGAATTAGATACGATGCTTAGATCTTTATTAGGATGAGGGGTTGATATTTTCACATGCTTTAGACTAGACTCTTGACATAGCTCTTGGTTTGGTTCAATGGGAGTAGGAGACTCTTGGATAGGCCTGATAAACTCTAGATGCTCAACAACATGAGTGTATAATGGATCTTGACTTGCACTTATGGTAAGGGTATCTTTAAGAGGCTTGATGATTTATGGGCTACATGATGGGTTTGGAGGAATAAGCATATTGTTTGAAGGTTCTTGGATAGGTTCAAGGATAGGCATTTGATTACATGATGGTGGTTGATTCCTTGATAATAGCCATTGGATCACATCCTTCATAAGTATATGGGTGGATGAACAATATAATTAGTTGACAATAAGGGTGGAAGGTGTTCGACTAGGATTAGGTGAAAGGATAATGATAGTCGATAGATTAGGGTTAGGTGGATGGATAATGGGATTGGACATATTAGGATTGAGATTAGATGGAAGGTTTGATGTGTTGGTATTTAAGTGGGTTATGGATTGGCTTAATGGATTAGGACTTGGAAAGTTGGAAGTATTTTGTGATGGAGGCTCTATAAGGATGGATGATATGGATGATGAGGAGAATTAATAGATGGATTGGTATAGGATGCAAGGATTGGAGTGGTATTTCCCTTGTCAAAGAAATCATAAGGAGGACTTAAGGACTCTTGATTTTGATGCATGGGATGGCTATTACTAGTGTGTGCATGTTGTAGGGGATCTTGAGGTGGATGTTGAGGAATATTCATTGGATAGGTTGATGTGGATGGATCAATATATGATGAAGATGGTTTAACAACATCATTGATTGGGAAATAATTGGATTTGTGGTATGAGCCTTCCAATAAGTGATAATACTCAAAGGGTCGTGGGTTGGTGTATATGGTAACCTATTGATTATTGTAGGGAAATTTAATGCACTGGTGGTACGTGGAAGGAACAACCCTCATGACATGAACCCATGGGCGTACTAAGAGAATGTTATATGGGAAATCAAGGTCTAATACTTGACAAGTAATTTCCATGAGTGCATGACCTAGTTGCACATGTAACTTAACTATCCCTTCTAAATTACTCTCAGTTTCATCATAGGATTTGATTGTGATAGAACACTTTTGATCAATAACCTCGTTGGAGTATCCCAATTGTCTTATTAATTTTAATCACATAGGTTTAAGGCTCATCCACCATCTACTAGGACCATTTTGACTTTGTGTTTATGGATGATTACTTCTAGGTGAAGGGGTTCATTATGAAATGAATCAATAGTAGGCATGTCTTTTTCAGTGAAAACTAGGCAATGAGTGGATGTGAGGTGCCCTAACATGGCTTGAAATTGTTCCACATTAATATCATTAGGTACACGAGAATCTGTTAAGGCTTTGTCAAATATCTGTCTATGTATAGGGGATGTACGAAGAAGCTCAATGATTGAGATTTGTACGAGAGTCTTCCCTAGATGGTCAAGGATGTTGTACTTGGAATTGGATGTGGAGGATGAAGGCATAGAATAGGATGGGACTCCATGGATTGTGAGATGACCACGATGGGTGGTAGCAACACAATCAAGGTTACGAGCTCTTATGGTAATGGTGGCTACTTATGGAGAGCAAGTTTCAATATGACCCATAATAGAATCATATGAAGTAGAGGAATTGAATTTATTAGTATAGTTGTTGTTACAATGTTATGGGAATGGATCTTGATATACTCTCAAGATCATGCCAAAAATGAAAACCTAAAAATGTGAATGTCTTCTTGGGTGTGTTTGATTTATAGCTTGTGTGATTTTGCATGTGCATGGTATGTGCGAAATATCTTATGGTGTTTTCAAAATTGTTAATTTTTCTTTTATTTCCTAGCATAGAGGAAAGGCAATTTAACCAATTTAATTAAGTTGTGAAGTGTTTAATTTTGAAAAGGCATTGTATTTCATTTAAATACATTTTTTGGAAATAACGTGTTTGGGGTGAGATGCATTCTAATTGCAATATTATAATTATTCCGTAGGGAAAGGAAATATTTATTTATTTATATGTCAAAATATTTAAATTAAAAAGACATTTTAAATTGGATGTTGGGTGTTTGCAATTAGATTAATTTCTATTTTGTTAGAATATATATTACTTAAGTGATTTTATTTTGGTGGAAAAGAATAAAAGGTTTTATTTATTTATTTTGAGTTTGAGGGATATATGCAAAAAGGTGTTATATTATTTTCATTAGGAATTGTTTTGAGAATGGAGAGCAAATATGGAGTTTTGAAAATTCTACTTTGGAAGAAAATTAGATTTGCTCATACTGAGAGATTGCTTGGTCGAATTGAATCATGTGAACAATGAAAAAGATTCCCCTCCTCCATACCTTCAGTTTGAGTTAGGTATTTCGCTTGTTGGTTGTGTATTTAATTTTATTTAGTAATTTTTATTTCGTAGGAAATTTAATTTTTGGAAAATTCAATTTCCTTCCCAAACCCTATCAAAATTTTCTAAAAATGAAATGTTTTGTGAAAAGTGTTTTGATGGGTAGAATTAGAACAAGAGGGTATGCTTGCCTTTATCAAGTTTTGGATTTCTTGGAAAACATGAAAAGTGCATGAATTTCCCTATTTTGACCTATTAGAATTTGTTGAAAAAATTATGTGAGTGAAAAAGATTGTTGTTGGGTTAATTTAGAACAAGAGGTTATTTTCAAAATTTTGAATTTCCTTGTATTTCAAAAGTTGACTTTTTGGGTGAAGGGTTTTAGGGAAGGATGCTTCAAATCCATTAATGGTTTCCTGGAATTTATTTTATTTTATTTTATGAATTTTTGGGAAATTTCAAATGTTGTATTTTATGTGCAATATGTATTCTCCTATATATTTAATTTTATAGTTGCATTGGGAAGCATGCCTTCAGTGGCAAAATATTTTTTTTATATTTTTAGGTTCCTTGAAGGAGGAAGCCCTTGTTTATGTGGGTTTGATAGTTCCCAACTCATTGGATGATGTTGGATGTAAGGATTGCACTAAAGAAGTGCCCCTTGATCCTATTTTGAGTGAATAGAGTGGTTGTTGTACACCTTGTGGCTCTCATGTGCAAGTGGTGGATGTAAACCTTGTGACTCTTATGTGTGGGTAGCGGACATATACCTTGATGCTCCTATGAGAGTAGATTGTCCTTTCTTTGATGCTCCTATGAGAGTGGTGGCATCCTTACTTTGATGCTCCTATGAGAGTAGTTCCACCATTATTGACATGCTTGTTATTGATTGTTATCCTTTTTTGTGCATTGATTGGCGTGTGTGCGATATGTTGCCTCTATGCTCTTTAAGGTGTGAGTAGTTGCATGTGCTTTGTGAGCACTAGTAATGCGAGTGTTACCTTATGGTACTTATGTGTGATTCCATCTTGTGACTCTTGAGTGAGTGATTAGTTTGAGACATTTGTACTTGATTAAGTGTTCTATGCATTCCTTGGATTGGTGTGAGATGGCCATGATAGTGGGTTTGCCATGATCATCTTCTCCATAGCCCAAGGGTTTCCTAGAGTGGCATAGGCATCTATTGCACTTGAAGATGGTAATATGGTTGGGAGGCAGGTAACATTTCCCCATTGGTCCTTGAGTAGATCTTTTTAGAGTTGGATGAGTTCTATGTTCTTTTCTAGACATTTTGACTATGTTGTTGTCGGGGTATTTGCATGGTGGTTTGTTGTGATTTATATTCATGCTTTGTATATTTTATTCATTGGAGTGTGAAACTTTGATGTTTGGGAAGTAGCCTCCGTCATGTTGTATTTTATGATGTCATTTGGTTAGAAAATGAATCATGTTTTGGATGGAAATTATCATTTTGTAACTTTTTCTTATATGCTGGAAATGGTTAACTAAAGATGTTGGAGTCCTCTATTTTATATGATGTACTTACATTAAGCTATTTTATTGACTGGGATGTATTGTTCCCACATTATGATTGATGTTTCCATGTTTAATTTTGGCCTGATTTGACATTTGTGGTTAATGAGTGTGGCATTTCGTATGGGATTTATCATATCTGGAATGTATGTTAGCATTTTGGAAAATGGCTATAATTACATATATTTGAGTTATTTCATTATTTTGATGTTAGATAGAATGTTTTTTGTGGTTGTTGAGTGGGCACCTCATGGTTTTGATCTCTTGGTTCTATTATTTTAGTGAGGTGTCATAGTCAACCTCCTTTCAGCTTGTAGGTCTAATGTTGACATGGCTTGGTGGGTTGACCACATGTCAACATTGGTTGTCTCTTTTGGAGAAGTGTGTGTCTTTCTCCACCTTCTCAAGCTAGTTCCTTTATGTGGCACTTGGGTTATTTTTCATTCTTGGTGTGTAATTGTGACATGTGGGTGTCACACTTGCATCACAAAAAATTTGTCCATCTTGTTTTTATCTGTTAATGTCCTAGTGTAAAAGTTGGGGCATTACAACAAGGAGATGAAAGACCCATTTCATTCATGAGTGGTGCATTTAAATATGTTGAGCTTAAGTATCCACATGTTGAAAAGCAATCTTATGCCTTTGTTAGAGTAGTCAAGAAGTTCATGAATTACATCATGAGACTTGCAAAGTAATTAGTATTGATCCTAATGCTATAATCAAAACTCTTTTATTGTAGAATGAGTTGGATGATAGTAGAGGCAGGTGGGTTGATGTCTTGTACTAGTAATTTGATTTAGAGATCGTACCTATGAAATTGGTTAAAGGACATACATTAATACATATAATTGATGAAATTGACCCCAAATTCTCGTCGTTAATATTCTCTAGATGTGGAGCTAAATGATGAATGGTATGATGAAATAGTATTTTATCTATTGAATCATAAATATCCTATTCATTTAAATTTAACTCAAATAATAGCATTGCACGTGAAAAGACACAGCTTCATTATAGAAATTTTGTGCTATGCAACAAGAATCATGATTGGATCTATTTGAGGTTTCTAAATAAAGAAGAAGATGATCAAGTACTAAAAGATAATCATGAGAAATTTGGATTTGGTCATGGTTCAAGATCATCTACTGCACATCAAGTTATAAGGGTTGGATATTACTGGTAAACTATTTTTAAAGATTTTCATTCTCAATTCCATTCTTGTCACAAAGAAATGCAACCTTGCCATTGTATCTAGTTATGGAGATGCATCCATTTTTCTAGTGGGGTATTGACTTCATTGGTATGATCAATTCACCTTCCTGAATAGGACATAGGTATGTTCTTATCACTACTAATTGTTGCACTAGGTGAACTAAGTTTCAATCATGCAAGCAATGCACAACTGAGGTGGTCATTAGATTTTTTTAAGATCATGCAACAACTAGGTTTGGAATCCTAGTGGCTCTAGTATGTGACAACATACCTACCTTTTCCTCTTTAAATTTTTAAAATTAGGCTTTTGACTATAGTATAGTTTTAATTTTTTCTTCTAATTATTACAATTAGGGCAATGGTGTAGTTGATTCAACCAATAGCAATTTGTTGGATGTTATTAAGATACTATCGTATAAGAATCCTAGCTAGTGGCATGCACAACTAAATGTTGGCAAGAGACACCGTGTGGCTTCATTGGTGTTGTCATTGATGGCAACAAAGATGACTCCACACATCCATAGGACATGGTGTATCTTTACCAAAAGTCAGATTAAAGAATACCTTGGTCCGGTGGTCCGGTAAACAAGAACAGAGCAAGCAGCAATGTCCGACAGTCATGTCCGAATCTCTTAGAGGAAGTATCTTTGTAAAGTGCGAACTTGGAGAAGTCAAGAGGAATACCTTGACTAATAGATTCTAGGGATTGAGCCTCCGGTGATGAAAGAGTGAAGAGATATGAGCATCTAAAGTATTGGGGTCCGGTGTGGTAGACAGAGGAAGAACTGACCGACAGAGCATCAGAATTATTCCAGATAAGATATTGATGGTGATCAAAGTTCTTAAGGTATCATCCATGATTGGCTGACATGTTAGATGACTTCTATAAGTATCTCCTTGATTTGCATCACTTGGTAAGCAAGGATTCTGCCGACAGACTAGAGCTTGGGAAAATGTTGACTATTCCAGATGCTGACTAGAAAGGTATTGAAATCCTTTGTGCGTGTTGACTTTTTCCCAGACTGGATGCTTATTCCCAGATTTCCCTACAAGGTAGCCATCAGTGATCAACAGGATCTTTGGGCCAGGGGCCAACAGTGTAGGAGATAGACTCTATATTTTATCTCCTCTTCTTCTTTAGGCTCTGCAAGACCTAGGGGGGTATTACCTACTCAACATCCATGAGGATATGCATATAAGGCTGGGATGCTGACAGAAAGCAGATAAGTCCTCCTGTAAGTAGACCAAAACTGAAAGATAAGAGCAAAGGGGCTAGCTTTGGGCCTATTTGCAGTTGTAGACAGAGGACTGAGGATCCTAAAACTAATTCTAATGTCCTAAAGATTGTTTTAGATTTAGATTTTGATTTTAAGTTTGGATGCAAAGCTGGACATGGTTGTAACACAAACACAAAGCAAGATTGGTGCCTATCCAGGGCCTGGAGTCAGTAGACATACACCTGTGAATGATCAACATGAATAGCTAAAACTGGATTTCACGGGGATATATGTGATACCTGCCTTACAGATATCTCCCAATACAGAGTGTTAAGTTATCTCTACTTATGGCATCCCTACTGCAGTATACCCTTCCCAATGTTCAACCTGAAAATAGTTTAATCTACCCCTTGAGCAGAAGTTAAAAGATCAGACATTCAACATAGGAATTCTATGCTCTAGAATCTAAACATTACCCAAATATCCAGATTTAGAAGAAGAATACATGCAATACTGGAGACAGAATTAACAAAACACATGCTAAGATAGCATTTCTCATATAAGATTAATCATGAAATCAGTGGGTTCGTGCCAAAACATACAACAAGAGATACATAGACTCACAGGTTAAGCTATACAGAGCAACCAGATCAGCTTGTTTTGAATTACAGAGCCAAAAATATTCAACTTTCAACAACCAAAAATGAGTAACACTTCTTGCTTATAACAGCCAGGTAGTGTACCACAGCAATTAATTACATGGTTGACCAAAAATCTCGCCAGATACACAGTATAAGAAAAATGGCGCTCAATGCATTACCAGATTGGCGCCCAAACATGAATGCAGTAGGTAGGGGAGGAGACAGGAAGAAATCTCAAGCCTTGCGCCGCCGCCTAGGGATCCAGATCTTCAATCGGGTATCAGATCCGTCCATACCTCTGCAACCTTCGCCATTAATGGCGCACCAACCCGCGGCCTTGGGAAAAACATCAACTGTGCATCGCAACCATTTCCCGCCAAGATTTATCATCATGATATTTCAAAATATGCAGGGTCGAATTATCCCACATGCACCCCGCGGCAACCTTTTCAACACTTTATATACTAGGCCATGAGCATATATGATGTCGATGCTTTTGCTCCTGACGACACTAGTATAAGACTTCATCATCATCCTCCAACAGCATGATATCCTGTTGCTTGAAAAATCACCCTGACGTCAGCATCATCATCGCAATATCACCTGCATGATAATCGCCTTCATCGGCACAACCTGATCCATCGGAGGAAGATCCTCCTGCTTAGCCGATACCAAAAGTCTGGCCGATGAACATCCTGATGACGTCATCATCATATCCTGCTGATGTCATCAGCATATCTGCCTACTGCGCACCTCTTCATATCCGGATGATGTCATCATCATATCGACATCATGATGATATTCGGAAGATAACTGGATATTTGGAAATATCATCCTGATGCACAAATATCATGCTGCACTGTAGCTCCACTATAAGATCGGGGTGATAGATGAATATGCCAGATATTTGAAAAGATCACCCCCCACTAGATAATGCACGAAGCCGACAGGCAGATATCTCCTTGATATCAGCATCATCAGGATGATAAAACAACGAACATGAAGTGATACAACAACATCAGGATGATATTGACTAAGATCATCCTGACGTCCAAAATATGATGACCACGATAAAAATCGGGTCACACTTAGAACTTTACAGCAAGATCATCAGGATGATCTTAACAAAGATCACCCGATGTTAAAATATCACCCCGCGAAAGATCATGCAGGCAGAAAATATGATGACCCTCGCAAGTAACACGGCGATAACTGGAAATATGATCATGATGATGACGACCCTTAAGAAAAAACAAGTCGGGTCGAACAACTCAGAAAATAACCCTCGGAAGATTGGGGTGACATCATCATCATAAAAGGGCAGGGTGATAATTGGAAGATCACCGGATATTTGAAAAATCACCCTCCGCAAGAAAATTAAGGCACATTGTAGCTCATCAGTAGGATCGGGATGATATCCAAACATCACCCGATATTGAAATATGATGATCCTGATGAAAAACAAGTCGACAGAAAACATGATGATGCGGACCATCATCGAAGACAATATGATGATGATGATCTCCTCCTCAAAGAAAATATGATGATGCAGCTGAAAAATGCCGAGGAGGTCCAACACTTAGGAAAATGGGCAAGAAGATATAGGGTTCAAATGAAGAAACCCCCTAAACATGAAAAATCAACCTCCAGGTCAAAATGAGTGCTAACAGTGCGGATATATATATCAAATGGATTTTGATGAGAAATGAAGTGTGTCATGTGTTGTGAAGTGCAAAGAGAAGCAGAAGAGCAGTGTGAGGGTAGTAAGATAGGTCTAGAATGTGACAGGACAATAGCACTAAGAAGAGGAAGAATGAAGTGCAGTGCAGCAGATCATAGTATACTGAGCCTAACCAGAACTGAACTCCAGCATATGCAGATGCTTCTCATTAGTTCAAGTACCTAGTTACTCTCTTTGTAACCTGTAGGCAGTAAGCCTCTTGTGAGCAGTGTGCTCAGGGAGTGAGCCCTAATTGGCAAGTGCAATTTTGTTCTATCCTATTCTTCTAATAGAGAATACAATCTTGGGTTAATCACCCTGTGGTTTTTCCCTTAACAGGGTTTTCCACATCAAAATCACTATGTCATGTGTATTGATGTTATTTCTATTTCATGGTTATGTTTGGTTACTTGATTTGATGTTGCATTAATTATTAAGTAAGATCAGATAGTAGAAATATTTAAGATAACTGATTTACCCCCCCTCTCAGTTATCAACAATTGCTATTAGAGCTAAGTTCCTCTTAACAGAGCCTAACAGCTTGAGGAAGATCTAGGAAATCAAGTATGGATATGTATGGTATGAGGGAACAACTTCAGTCTGCCCTAGATGATCTAGAGCAATCTAACTCCGAAGTTAATGAATTGAAGGAAAGAATCAAACAGGCTAATGATTTCATAAATGAACTAAAAGGAAAACTGAGTATCTCTATGAAAAAGAGAAAGGATCTACTTCAGTAATTAGCAAGTCAGGGTGAAGCCAATAATACAAATGAAGATCTAAAGGAGAAAACCAAGATATGTGAAAAGTTATCAAAAGAGGTCATTATGGTAAGACATGAAATGGAATCAGGAGTTATGAAATTCACTCAAGAAATTGAAGAGAAAAGAAAAACTGAAGATGATCTAAGACAATCTCTCAAAGAGAAATCAGAAGACTGCCACAAAATGGATAGAATAATCAGGCATCTAGAATCTGATCCTGAAGAAGCTAGAGAAAATGAAGAACAACTTGAGACTCAGATTGACACTCTTAAAAGGGATCTTCAAACAACAATTGAATAAAAAGAAAAATTCAAGATAAGCTCTGCTCAACTTGAAGTTCTTCTTCAAAGCCAAAAGAGGGCAGATGACAAGCAAGGCTTGGGGTATGAAAAGGGTGAAAGCTCTAGATCTGGTCAGAAGAACTTTAGATTAGAAAATCTATGAAAAAGACCTAGAAGACCTCTGGTAAAACAACCTAATGCTCAAAGATATCCATCCTTCAATGGATACTGCCACAACTACAATAACTTTGGTCACAAAGCAAATCAGTGCAGAAGAAGAATAAATTAGGCTAATTCATCCTTCTCCGGACAATGTTTCAATTGCAAAAGGTATGGTCACAAATCTCATGAGTGTAGAAATGTGCAAATGAACAATTCATTCAATGGTAGATGCTTTACATGAAATAAAATGGGACATATGGCTAACCAGTGTAGATCAAGAGGATAACATTGGACGGTTGGTAATCACCTGAGATACTTTCTGCTCATCAAACTCCTATCTGGATTCACACAAAAACCTACCGGATGAATGGACCTACACCACAAGCTATGTCTAGAGGATTATACGGCCCCTATAAGATGAAGACAATGAGTATCATCTGGAAAGAACAAGTAAGTCTTGGCGAGTAGAGTCTCCAAGTGAAGTCTAAAGTCTAAGTTTGTAAGTCTGTAAAAGAGTACCATTATCTCTGGTTTGCTCTTTGAGTCTAAGCACATGGTGGTCTTTAAGTAGTCTTAGCTTCTACATAGATGTTTGAGTCTATGCCAGTGCGCATTGTAATATGATGAATGTATTGTTCCTGAGTATTCGCAATAATAATATACATAAGATCTATCTGATAGTCAGATATTCTATTCTGCATTTCATTTGTCATTTGTAGCTGTGTTTAAATTGGTCTTTAAGTAGTCTTAGCTTCTACATAGATGTTTGAGTCTATGCCAGTGCACATTGTAATATGATGAATGTATTGTTCCTGAGTATTCACAATAATAATATACATAAGATCTATCTGATAGTCAGATATTCTATTCCGCATTTCATTTGTCATTTGTAGTTGTGTTTAAAAGTTGGTATCAGAGCCGATGATGTTGTTGTCTGTTGTTATCATTGTTGTCTAACCATAACTAGCCAATAAGTGTTATGGTATTCATTGTATTGCTCCTTATATTGCTCTTTGTATTGGTCGTACAACTCTGAATCCTGTTGTAAGTCCTCGTGGTGTAAGTCCCGTTTAAGCTTGTTGTGTCAGGGTAGATTTGAGGCAGTAATTTGTATTTCGAGCACAGATTTGAGCGTAGGTTCAAGCATAATGGATAGAGCAAGCACTTCTGGATTGACTATGGAAAGCATCGACCATACCAGAGATCACAACACAGAAGTTAAGTTCACCAATTTCTTTGCCGATAATGAAAGTTCATTTTGTACTCCTGAGTCCAGTAGTAATGTCTTAGATGAAGTTTTTGCTAGTAGTTAGTTTCCAGATAAAGAATTTCATGTGCCTAAGTTTAAAGCGTCTGAAATATATAAAGATGTGCCCCATGGTGTTATAGATGTGTTTAATAAAAATATAGGTTTGAAGAATTGGTTTGGTTATAAAACTTCCCAACATTGTCATGTAGCTACTCTGCAACATGTCGTTACAGGTGGTAGTAAGGGTAAGTTAAATTTGTTCTCAGATGCCCTTGTTGCAAAGTTTTAGAAAGAAGCCCTAGCCAGTCTAGATAATCCATAGTTTATGCATCTGTCCTATGTCAGAATAGGAATCTGTGGCCATTACCGTAAAGGATTACCTATCATTGTAATGATGATGTTGAAAGATGCCTGATTCTACAAATTGTCTCATTCCCTTCTAGGTGCTAGTTGTGATTCAATGTCCAAAGGTCCAATCTATGTCGATTGCCTATTAGACTTTCTTGTTAGTCTAAAAAATGGAAATCTAAAAGATGTTCTTGAATACAACTTCAAGACAATGAATCTCTTCATGAAGAAGAATTCTGTCGACCATTCCCTGATCTTTTTGGTTCACTATAGATTGTATAATAAGGTCATACCCTTAATGATTAATCCCAGAAAAGCCCAAGGGTTAGAAGGTCTTTCCACCATCTGGACATCCTCTAGTGACAGCACACAGTTGACTGCACCCAAAATAGTAAAGCACAAAGATATTAAGATGCCTGAAGAATGGGCACTAGATCTTTGGGATATTGATAGTCAACTTGAAGCAGAAAATGAGAAACAACCACAATTGAGAGGCATCTCAATTGAAGAAATAGATGATCAGGCAGTAATCAGATTCTCATCTGGCACCCAGTCTGCCTTGCACACTGGACCTTCCATGAGAACAGAAAGAGTTTTCAACTATAACCAACCTGGTCCATCTGTGAGTTCCTTACCCCACTCCCAGAGCGTTAGATTACAACCCTCTAAGGGTTTTGAAGATTTATTTAAAATCCCCTCTATAGCAAAGCCTAGCAGTTCTACAGCTTCAGCCATTCCTGCTAGTTCTTCATGCACCCATCAAAAGTTTTCTGAATTAGATAATGGGTTGTACAGATGTGAAGACTGCTCTTTTATTTTCAATCCTCCCAGATTTGACCATGTCCAAATGTTTTCAGCCCGACAAGCCACTATGCCTGCACAAGATATTTTTGAGTCCAATGAAAAGGTTATAACCACTCCTGTAGGTCCTTGTCCCGTTCCTAATACCATTCCCCCTTTCAAGGATTTCATCCTTTATGATACAACTGGAACCTACAAAGCTGATTTCTGGCCTCTGCATTTATTTCCTGTCTCTGAAAACTCCCAAGGTACCAGCCAAAGCAAATTGCTTAATTGGACAAACCTTTGTCTAAGGAAATCCATGCTCCTTGCTGAGGATAGAAAGATCTGGCACCAGATTGAAGCAGTCAAGGCTGATAAAGCACGCCTCAGTGCTCAAGAGAATTTCCATTCTCTTATCTCCACTCTTGAACACTTGGAAAAGCGTCTCACTAATCAGTGGATGAACTCTATTAACAAAGATCTTTAGGAACTCAAAGCCCAGTATAATGAGCTCAAGAGTCAAGCTGAAACCTAGTGGGTTGCTCAGCAGCGATCTTTAGATCAATAGAGAGAACTTCTGCAAAAGGTCAGAAGTGAAGTAAAATTAGATTGTGATGTGCTTGGTTCTCAATTGAATACTACAAATATACATGTAAAGCATAATGCTTAGAGACTCACTGGAATCTCTAAAGAAGTCCATTCAATTGCACAATCACAAATTCTCATGAGTGATTCCATCATATCAGAATCCTCCAGCATACAGTCTGCTCTCCATGAAGAGTCTAGGACTATTCAATACGTGACCCATACAGTTCGTCAGCAACAGACTGTAAGGACAAAGAATTTCCCTTCCAGTGCAAAGGGATATTTACAGGCTCAGTATGAAGGACCTAAGTTAACCACTAAAGTTAGGTAGCCTGTAATTGAAAAAGTTTATGATCCCTCTATAGGGAATCTAAGAGAAACCACTCTAGAGGAACAAGCCAAAGGAAAGTTCCAAATGGCTCGTGGTTCTAGTTCTAATCCTAATGGATCTAATCCTGTTGATCCATTCAAAAATATTCAAAATCTAAAAGCTGATACACCACCCCTTGTTAATTTTGATCATTTTGAAGATATTGAAAATACAAGAGGAATAGATGCAATGCGAGCTTGGATAACAAATTATATATCCACTAATGCTGATGCTGATGAAAAGCGGGTGATAAAGCAAGCTCTTAATGCAATGACTGGTGTTGTACGACATGTCTGGGATAGATTAGATGATGCTTACAGAGAAATACTGTTAGATAACAGTACAGATCAAGTCTGTGCTCAGTTGACTTGTCTGTTTGTTGGTAAAATAGACACCAGAGAAACGTTGGCCTACAACAAGTTTATCAAAGGTAAATGTAAGGACCTCAAATATTTTAAACAATATTGTGATGTCTAATATGAGAATTTCTTTTTGTCAGGCCATGAGCAGAATCATGAATTCATGTTCACTACTTTTCTAAAAAGCTTTGGTACTGTGATAGGAGAATTCTATCACAAGAAAGTTCTTAAAAATCTGGTCACAAAAAATATAGAAATGAAAGAGCTAACATATCCACAGTTAGTTCAATTCTTAACACAGATTAATGAAGAGATCTGTGAAGAAGGAAAAGATAAGAAAGAAATAAAAAAGGTACAACCTTTACTTTCTTCATCTGTTTGCTACCAGATTATGCTTTCTAATCAGTTCCCAGAAAAGGGAAAATCTTCTTGTTATAAGTGTGACAATTCTGAAAAGTCCTACAAGAAGAAAAAGAAGAAACAAAAGTAAGTATCCCAAGAGATAAGAAAAGAAAGGATTCCAAGAAATGGAAACCTACTTGCTACATTTGCAAGGGTGATCACTTTGCAAATAAGTGCCCAAACAAAAATAAGAAAAGGGGTAAGGGTAAAGTCTGTGCTGCCCAAGAAGTAGGTGTTGAAAATGATGAATTCAAATTCATCAATGCTTATCCATCAGACTCAGAGGATATTATCCTCTCCATCTCAGAATCAAGTACAGAATCTGAGTCTGAAGAATATGCATCTGCTCAAGAACAAGCTCAAGCTCAAGTCAATCTAATGACCAAAGAAGTTCAATCCTCTGATGAGGATTCAGAAGTCTCCTTCTACTGCAGAATGCTCAGAAGGGACACCCATGCCGAATTGGACAAGGTAATTGAAGATATTGTCCAAACTGAATCCCGCCTCCATACCATGGACATGGGATAGGAAACGTGGAAGAAGCTGACCACCCAATTGGAACAACTTAAATCCAGAAAGTATTTCTTACTCCAATAGGAAGCTCAGCCTCCTAAGCTCCCTGTGAGAAGATCCCCTCTACTCCAATATGGTCTATCGGTCTCTCCTACAGAAATTCCTGAGCAACATGGTTATAAACCATTACAGTAAAGAGAACCTTGGCCTCCCGGACCTCCAGCTCAACAGCCACAACCACTTGGGCCTTTGGATCAATGATCCATCATTAATGCTCCTTCTCCAGGAAGTATGGCAAGATGCATTTGGAGAAGAAATAGAAAAGCCTTTCTTGAAAAGGTTGTTACTCAAGCTTAGGCAGAAATTTTAGAAATTGATGATGAGGAAAATTTCTATCTCACAGAAGAAATGGAGAAAGCCCCTAAACTTGATAAGTTTGTCAGCCAATTCAATTCTGCTAGATCCATATAGTTGCCTGCTCAAGCCTCTTTCACAGAAGAACAACTGTATTGTGAAGAAAAGCCCTACAGCCCTCTCATTCATCATGTTGTCAAAGAACAAGGTGAACCCAGAGTCACCTTTGAAGAAGGTTCAAGTAGCTGCTAGATGAAAGCCTACAAAAGAAGTGCCAAGCCAACTACTTCATGTCCTGGAATAATTTTGACAATCCACTTTCCAGGCATAATGGCATACACACTAGCATTCCTTATTGATACTGGAGCAGATCTGAACATTGCCAGGTATAATGCTTTTCCCAAAGATGCCTGGATTGAAGGCACTACATGTATTACTTTTGGTAATTCTGAAAAAGAAGATAGTTCCTCCTTCTGCATTGCTCCTATTCAAATTGGATTTGATGGTTTCACAGATAATCTAACATTTGTCCAATATGAAGTTGATGGCTATGATGGCGTAATTGGAAGTAAAGCAATTCAACAATGGGAACCTTTCACCATTGATTCTGATTTTATTATAATTCATAATACATATCAGCTTCCAAGGCTTTATCAAGATCTAGCTTATACATCTAAGCTAGTAAAAGAAAAGAAAAAGAAACTAGTTAATGCAGTTTGGTTAGCCAAACAAATTGAGGCAGGTCAAGAATCTCTTGCAGAAATTAAAACTACTTTTGCTGACACAGTCATGACAAAAGATTTAAAGAAGCAGAAAAGGAACCTGACATGTGATCTCCCTCTTAAATGGGATCCTCAAGGTAATGAACTCTTGCCCAAGGCAAAAGCTAATTATTTTTTTATGAGTTCCTATGAAGCATTAACTTGCAGAATAGAAGTTGCTGAGCTTAAACGGCTCCACATTATCCAAACTTCTAAATCTCCATTCTCATGTCATGTAATGTATGTACCAAAGGTCGATGAGAATGGTAAAGAATTACCTGAAAAATGGCTAGTTGTAAATTATAAGCCATTAAATGACTGTCTTGTTGACAATAGACATCCTCTGCCAAGTAAGGATCATATCTGGCAGACTATCCAAGGTAGTCATGTATATTCTAAATTTGATTTGACAAAAGGGTTCTAGCAAATTGGTCTTAAAAGTGCTAATTTCTATAAAACAGCCTTTTCTGTTCCCCAAGGTCTGTATGAATGGACTATTCTTCCATTTGGTATTAAAACTACTCCTTCCATTTTTCAGCAAAAAATGGATGTTATATTTTGACCTTATGCCAAATTTATCCAACCCTATATTGATGACATTCTTGTCTTCAGCCAGGATATGCCTCACCATCTTGACCATCTCCGCCAATTCCTCTCTATTTGTCAACATAATGGTCTTGCTGTCAATCCCGCAAAGTCTTTCTTTGCTCAGACCCACATTGTGTTCATTGGCATCAAGCTTCTTCTGGGGGGGAGGATGGAGGCGCAACCACACATCCTACACAAAATTTCTAATCTTGCAGTCACCAATGTCAAAGAACTACAATGCTTTTTGGGCCTTGTTAATTATATTGCAGGATTCTATTATAAGCTTGCTAAAGATAGAATTGAGTTAAATAAGCTTATGGGAAAGAAGCCACCACCATGGACAACAAAGCATGATGCATTGATTGATCACATCAAGCAAAAATGTTCCCAGTTACCACCGTTAAAGTTGCCAGGTAAAGGTTTCAAAATTGTTGAAACTGATGCAAGTGAAGGTGCCTGGGCAGGTGTCCTTTGAGAATAGAAAACAATCTCCTTCAATCCCAAAGATAAAGGTGAGAATGTTCAATACATTTCTGGTAGTTTCAAAAATAGTGAAGTAGACTACCATAGTACTCATAAAGAAATCCTTGTTGTTGTCAATACTTTCCAAGCCTTTCAAATGTTCATTGCCAACAAGAGATTTATGCTGAAAAGTGATTTGCAAAATCTGTGGGGATTCTTTCAAAAAGAATCAAAGAATAAGGTAGTAAGAGGACGCCTCCTTCGATGGGCTCAACTACTCAGTACATATGAATTTGATTTTGTTCATCTGCCAGGAGTTGAAAATATTTTTGCAAATTTTATGTCAAGAGAGGGACATTTTGATAACCTTCAAGCAAATGGAGTTGTTCGAGTCATTCGGATCAGAGAACAAAGATGGTATGAAGAAAGCTGTCATGAGTGGAGTACTAATCCATTTTAGCGAAGAAACCTGCATAACTTCCAAATGGCCAATGATTTTCTTTTTGATCGGTTTAAAATGTTAGTCGCTAAACAACAACTAACACATCCAAGTTTATGGACCGACATGCCATTCTTTTAGTTCTCAGCTGAAGCCAAACCGATTGATCCTGATGTTGGGCATGTACTTCAGAACTGGTGTGGAGATTTTGTTCTCCCAGTCAAGTTTCTTAATCCCTCAGTAGCACGCCTGGAGTAATGGCTAAATGTAGAACAGGGTAAGAGTTTAATCAGAGACCTGTTCCAAGGATCGTACCCACCAGCAAACAATTTACAGTTTGAAGGAACTTCAGCCTACACTGGTTGCATATTCAAACTTGTTTTTGATTCTCCTACAGAAAATCCAATTAGCAGGCATCTTTGCCAAGTCTATGGTCCTGCTGGTTCTTCTTCTGTTTTCAAACATTGGATGGTTGGTAATTGCCTGAGATACTTTCATGCTCATCAAACTCCTGTCTGGATTCACACAAAAACCTACCGGATGAATGGACCTACACCACAAGCTATGTCTAGAGGATTATATGGCCCCTATAAGATGAAGACAATGAGTATCATCTGGAAAGAACAAGAAGGAAGTTGACCACCCAGATGTATTCCTCATTCATCCACACAGACCTGTGCCAATTGTGTCGATTTCTCAACCGATGATCCATGAATACCAACTTACGGTGCCAGCAGTAATTATCATTCTCCTAACTGTACTCATCTTGATGGAGAATTTTGTGAAGGTTGTATGTTCAACACGCCAATTTCTCTCAACTCCAATACCTCCAACAGTACCGGATCTTAGGCTAATGGATGGGCTTGTCATCCATTGAGAGCATCTATCATCTCGCTGAATGTGATAGACATGGGCCCTTCCACAGTAAAAGGGGAAAGCTTACGTGCCTCACAGTAAACACGAGTTATTCTTCTCGTGATCAAAAAGTAACTTTGTAAAAAAAGTTTATTCTATTTGTGTCTTCATCTGTTCCCCATTATCCTATTCACGAATTAATTGGTCCCACCTGGGGAATCTTATCCTTGATCGGGTAATCCTTCGAATAAGGGTTTACACATGTCCATCTTGTATGGATGGATTCCAAAACTAGACTTCAAAGAAAGGTAAAAGCTCTGCCTCTCGTAAGATCTATAAATGCACGAGAGGCCACCTTAGTTCTCAAGTAAGTCTTGGAGAGTAGAGTCTCCAAGTGAAGTCTAAAGTCTAAGTTTGTAAGTCTGTAAAAGAGTACCATTATCTCTGGTTTGCTCTTTGAGTCTAAGCGCATGGTGGTCTTTAAGTAGTCTTAGCTTCTACATAGATGTTTGAGTCTATGCCAGTGTGCATTGTAATATGATGAATGTATTGTTCCTGAGTATTCGCAATAATAATATACATAAGATCTATCTGATAGTCAGATATTCTATTTCGCATTTCATTTGTCATTTGTAGCTGTGTTTAAAAGTTGATTGATGCATGTCATATGCTATTGGGAAGGCCATGGAAGTATGATAGGTGCACTTTCCTTGATGGCCATGCAAACACCTATTCCCTAACAAAGGCTGGAGGTCATCATAATTTGAAGTCCTTGAAGGGGCTGGAAGAAAAGATATGTAGTACTACCAGAATTTACTTGGTAGATGGTAGGAAATTTTTTGATGTCATGAAGCACGAGTGTCATCACTTTGCATTGATTCTTAAGATCAGCCAAAAGGAATATGAAGATGTACCAATAGAAGTCTCAGATTTGTTGGAAGAATTTTGAGACATTGTCTCTGATAATGTACCAAAAGGTTTACCACCAATGAGGAAGATAATTCACCAATGGATTTGATACCAGGAGTTAGTTTTCTGAATAAGGTAGCCCATAGAATGACTCCTACAGAGAATGAGGAGCTGAATAGACAAGTTCAGGAGTTTTTTAAAAAAGGAATGATAAGGGAGAGACTAATTCCATGTGCGATACCTGCAGTGCTAAGAACGAAGAAAGATGGAGAGTGGAGAATGTGTATAGAATCCTGAGCCATCAAGAAAATTACATTCAAGTACAAATTTCCTTTGCCAAGGATTGATGATATTATGGATTAGTGAAGTGGAGCTAATTACTTTACGAAGATTAATTTGAAGAGTGGATATCACCAGATTCAAATCAGAGAAGGAGATGAATTGAAGACAACCTTCAAGACTAAGGAGGTCTATGTAAGTGGTTAGTCATGCCATTTGGGTTAGCCAATGCACTGAGAACATTCATGCAGCTCATGAATGAGGTATTGAAATAGTTTTTGGGAAAGTTTGTTATTGTTTATTTAGATGACATTTTAATTTTTAGTAAGACTTGGGAAGAGCATTTGATGCATATCAAAAGAGTTTTAGAGAAGCCGAGGGAGGAGAAGTTGTTGATTAATCTAAAGAAATATAGTTTTGCAAAGAAGGAGTTGGTATACCTAGGATTTTTTTGTCTCAACTGAGGGTCTTAAGATAGACCCAAAAAAAGTAAGGGCTATTGTTGAATGGCTCACACCAAGGAGTACTACAGAGGTAAGATATTTTCATGGTTTAGCAAGTTTTTTTGGAAAATTTATTAGGAATTTTAGTAGCATTTGTGCACCCCTAACTGATACAATGAGAGGGGATAGAAAAGAGTTTAAATGGACTACTAGAGTAGCCAAGAGTTTTGATACATTGAAGCAAAAAGTCACAGAGAAACCTATAGTGGTATTGCTATAGGAGTTGTTTTGAGTCAAGAAGGTAAGCCCAATGCCTATTTTAGTGAGAAGCTTAATGATGTGAAGAAAAAGTATTCTATTTATGATCAAGAGTTTTATGCTATAGTTCATACTTTAAAGAAATGGAGACATTATTTGTTTCCAAAAGAGTTTGTTTTATATACTAATCATCAGGCTTTGTAGTATCTTAATAGTCAAGGGAAGTTAAATAAGAGGCATTTAAAATGGGTTGAGTTTTTGTAGAGTTATACTTTTGTTTTGAAGCACAATGTAATGACCACCTTAGTTTGTGCCTTGTGTGCTTTTTGATTCATGTGTTATATGTTGTTCTGAGTTTTTATCAGTTTATTATGTGATTATTATGCTTTGATGCATTGCACCAAACTTACTGATGAGGTCTATGGTGCTATCGATGGGTTTTGAGGGTGTATTCTGCATGACTATCAAGGTGTCTCTGAAAGGGTTGTGCTTTGTTATTTGGTTTCCAAATATGCATTATGGGATGCATACATTATGATTGTGCATGTTAGATTATTCTAGTGCTTTAGCTTCACTCTTTTGACTATACTTGTTATAATTGTGATTGTCGTATTATTCCAGCATTGTGAAATGTTTATGTTTATGCATCATGTTTCTAGATCATGCTAGTCATAAATGATTATAGTTGATGTGATTGATTTGTATCATGTGTGATTATACCATGTTAGAGTGGATTATGTTGCTTCAGCTATTATATGTGGAGCAGGTATGCCTAATGGTTAACTTGAGTGTGTAGGTAATTACAAGTGTTAAATAATGTGGGAAATGTGGACAAGGTTGACATGGGATGCTAAGCCATCTCACCCTTATCCTTGAGTTGTGGAAACCCGTAATGTGTGCTTGAAGTCAATTGTGTGTGTTTCCTTAGCATTTAGCATTTTATTTTAAATGATCTCAAAAAACATGTTTTCTATGTTTTTGGATTATTTTAATGATTAATTATCTTAGTGAAAATATCTATTGCATTATATTATGCAAGAGGAATAAATTTAAATGATTTGAAATTATTTCCAAAATTTAATATTTTTCCGTCAAAAAGGTAGAATTGCATTAAATTGGAAAATGGAATTCATGATATGGCATGTTTAGATTTTTTGGAATGAGATTGAGTTAAAAGGCAATTACCTTGTTGGAATAGTTGCAATAAGTTCATTAGCTAATTTTTTATTACTAAATGTGCTTCCTGAAAGGTATTTGGTAGTTGAAATAGTGTTAAATCAATTTTAATGTTCCTAGATATTTTATCAAATTATTTATGTTAGTAAAATGAAATGAATTTGATATATTTTGAAATGGTATGTTAAATTAATATATTTTATTTCATTATTGATTAAAAAAATGATTATAAGTGAATTTTATATTCTATTTTAAATTAGGGCTTTGGGGTGTTAAAAGGGAAAAAAAGAGTTATTTTATTACATTCTTTTTCCTCTCCATTTGCTCTCTCCTCTCAAACCCTCTCTTGTTGGAAAGAAGGATTTTCTCCATGAATGAAATAAAGGTTGAATTGCTTGGTTTTCTTGGTTGAAGTGGAGTGCATTTGAATTGTGGAAGCTTGTGTGTGATCAAAGATTGCTTTTAAAATCCTCTTCTACTTCTTGGATTGCTTGTAGGAAAGGTATGATTCTTGAATCTTTCCTTTGTTTTAAATTTGCATACTTTCTTCATTTCCATGCCACATTTAGTGGATTGCTATGGCTTTGTGTTCTTGGTTGGAAACATGCAAAAACAAACTGGGTTATATCGAATTTTACCTAGGATTACCCACCTTGTTTTTATTGCATATTTGGAATTTTGTGCATATATTCTATAATGGGTAGTTGTCAAATTTCCATTTGAGTTTGAAACATGAGAGTTAGAAAATTGCTCAAGGTAGCCAAGCTTTCAACAATGGAGAATTTGGGTTTTTATGGTTCTTCCATACAAATAGAAAAAAAAAAAAAAATTCAATTTTAAACCTTTCCTTTATTAATTTAATGTGGGATGAGTTGCCTCCCATGGGAAATGATGTTTTGCATCTTTTTAGAAAATGTTGTGTATTTGTCAAATTGGGATTTTTTACCTCGTAAACCGTGCCAAGCCCAATTGGATAAATTGTAGCTTTGGGTGTTTAGGAAGAGGTCTAATGGCAAGGAAAAGAGTGGCTTCCATCATGCACCATAGACCAAAGAGGTTGTTCAAATTAGTGAATGGAAGTTTTTAATCAAAGATAACATTTAAACACATAGGTAATAAAATGTAATCATCTACACCAAACTACATGTCCTTGTGAAGTGTCTAGCTTGCTTGGGTTTGGGTGTAAAGAGCAATCTTTGGTGTAGTGTCCAATTCTATAAGGAGGTTATGCCCTCATGTTTTTCCACGAGGTGAGTATTGCCCTCATATGACACTCCTTGTCCTAACTACCTAGGTCTCTCTTCCTTCTTCTTCCACCATCATATTTTGACTCGATGTGTGATGTTTACCATGTGATTGCATGTGCATTGCTTTGCCTGATTTATGCTTGTATGCGTCTATGATAGACTATGATTTATACCTCATTTGGCGTGCATTGAAGGTGTGATTATTTGGCTTGTGCTTGAATGTTGTGATATCATTCTATTACGCTTTGCCAAGTGTGCCATATGTTGAATGCAATTGGATGGTAGTTGTACCATGTGTTGTTTATATGCTTTATATTGGCAGTTGTGCCATGTGTGTTGTGTGCATTGATTGGAATGTATGCCATATGTTACTATGTATACCCTAGATTGAGTGAGATGATGCTAACAGGTTTTCCATGATTACCTTCTCCATAGCTTGAGGGTTGCCTAGAGTTGGTAGATAGCTATTGTGCTCGACGATGGAAATATGGTTCGGAGACGAGAAACATTTCCCCATTGGTCATTCATGATGATCTTCAGGTGTTGGATGGTTCCCTTATCTTCTTGCAGGTTGATTATGTCATATTTCATGTCTTGTTGAATCTTGGAGAGTGTGATGGTTTTTGGGTGGTTTATGCACTTGTATATTATCATTATTGATTATTGTAACCTTTGTATTGTAGATCTATTGAGACCCTTGTAATAAGATGTAATTAATGCTATGAGTTGATTTATGATGTTGGCTATGATTTAATTTATGTTTAGGATGAAGCCCTTGAAATATTGTAATTATTGGATATCATCTTGTATTTTTCCATGCCTCCATTTGTGGAGGACGTTGGAGTATTTTGATAGATTTTACATGTTATAATCTAGCTATGTTAGCATATTTAGATTGAGTTATTTGATGTTTATGGATATGTTTATGTTGGATTGTATCCATCCAACCTAGGTGGTGAGGATCCTATCTTTGCTTTTGGCATGTGTCGACTTTGGTGTCAAACATGAATAGCCTTTTGTATTGGTTTTGTCCTATTTTGCATGTTCAACCCTTTTGTGAAGTTTGTTGTCATAAGGTGCTCGTTTGACCACCTGAGTGTATCCATGGTGTCATTTCCATGATGTGATATGCACTCTTGGATTATTCCCTCTTTTTCTTTGGGAAGCATACCTTTGCACAAGTTTGACTAGTGACCATTCTAGTTGGTTGAGGAATCGTACCTCCTAGTTGGACGATCTCATGGGTGAGCGTTAGCCTTGTGTTTGGGATGTCTTGTGTAGTCATGGAATAGATTGAGGTGACTATTACCCTCATCCTACTCTGTGTGTTCATGAGGGAGCAAGGTCTTGAATGTATATCCGACCTTCATCTTGGATTGAGTTCCACCCCTCTCTTGGTCATCGTGGTGAGTTGTCTCATGATGGGTGAAGTCTTCTGCTTGTGCCACCTTGCATTGTGAAATGGTAATGTTTTAGGCATTGTTGTGCTTGTTGTAACAACTTGTGTGTGCATGAGTGCAATGTGATGTGTAAATATCACACTTGCAAATGTGAAAATTTTGTTGGTTTGGTGTTTGTTTGGCTAATGCTTTGGGTGAAAACTTGGGGCAATACACTTGTTATCAGAGCTCATGTTGTAGCATTGGGAGCTCTAGGGTGTGTTCTTATTGGCTTGTATGAGAATGTGTGGGGTCATTGTGTGTTTACATGTTGTGAGTAGTATGTGTTTTCTTTCGATATGTCTTCCTTGCATGTGTGTGGTGAGGAATACATTATTGTGGGTTTGGTAGACCTTTGTGGTTGCCGAGAAGTTGCTTTTGTGTGAATTATCTTCATGATGTTTTATATTCTTGTAATGAACCCTTGCAGGGTGTGTGAGTGCTTGAGTGACTTTTCTAGGGTCATGTTTTTGCTTGTGTGACCACTTTTGATAGCGGAGTTATGGGGAACTTTATGTGAAAGGAAATGCCATGTTCTTGAGTGTTATTTGAACCTGGTTTACTCTTTTAAGAGTTATGCATTTGTATG
Organism: Cunninghamia lanceolata; assembly: GCA_027924645.1. NCBI lineage: Eukaryota > Viridiplantae > Streptophyta > Pinopsida > Cupressales > Cupressaceae > Cunninghamia > Cunninghamia lanceolata. The sequence continues at coordinate 2,601,207 of BSBN01001475.1, forward strand.
TGAAAGAGATGATGTTTTGATCATATGCATGATATGTGAAGATTATTGTTGTGGTAATGCTATTTTAAATGAACCTTGGATTGTGCACCTTTTTGTGTGTATATTTGTTGCAAGAGTAGTATACCCTCAAAAATCTTGTCATATTTGATTTATTAATTACCTCTGTATGGTTATTTGAAAGGCTTGTATGAAATGCATCTTGCATTGTCTTCTTTGATAGTATGTCCTTGTGTGTGAATTAATTATGCTAGTGTAAGAAAGAAAATGTTGCATTGCTAGAATAGATCATTTGGGTAATGACTTATGTCCCCAAATTGCATTCTTCCCTCAGATTCACATGGTAACCTGGGTATGATTATTGCATTGCATTATTTGAAAACTTAGAGAGTTAATGAGAAAGGGGGTTTTGAAAAGGGTCATTTGCATAGTCCTTGTGATGTTTGAGGTGTTAGAATCATGAGGGAAGTAGAAAACCTTGCATCTTGTGTTTCTAAGTTGTGTTCCCCTATTGTATGTGTGCATTTAGTATGCTTGGCAATGTGTTGTGGAGAAATTTAGCATCATGTGAATGTAATGTTGGGTAAGTGCTTGACCCCCAACCTAATTCTCCCTCATGTTTTGATTTGTGTTGTATGTGAATGTTTCATTAATGCATTATCCATATGATTGGTGAATCCCTATATGGTGAGAAATGGTAACAGCTCTTGTTGTGAGAGTAATGTATTTAGATATCTTGGTTTGTGAACCTAATTTTGCCCTAGATTAATCTTGGTTGCAAGATGTTTGCTAAAGTGTGATTGCATGTGTGTCTTTGCATGGTGATTGAGATTCCCTTGAATGTAATGCAACCTTTGTTATTAGGTGTCTTGAGTGATGTTTGTTTGATTAAGTAGAAATGATCTCATGTTTTGATGTGATTGTAGTCTTAGAAGACTTGTTTGCTTAGCATGATTGAATGTGTTCTTTTACTTGCCTTGGATTTTGTAATCTAGGTGTAGTATAGCATTGTACTCCCTCTCTTGTGACTAGAATTAGTCACGTAGTTCATGTAATGTGGAACTTTTGAATTTTGATACTTTATTTATTTGAATTTGGTGAATTTACTAAACGTTGTAAGGGACAACATTGAATTTTTATTCTTGTTTATGAATAAGTATAGCCATTGAAGTTTGATATTTATTTATCTTGTGACCTTTATGGTCATGTTTAATTTACTATTGAAATTGAGCTCATTTTATGCCTTATTGTTGGAATTGAATTTTGTTCCACTTTGGTATAAATTATTTATTTATTTATTATTGGTGGCTATGCTTGAATGTTTTAAACTATTGGTCATGTATTATGTTATGTTCTCTATCATGACCAAGATGGGCCTCTGATGGATTGTATAAGGGAGTAGATTATTGAGAATATACTATTTCTTGGTGTGTGTGTGTGTGTTACTAGAACTATGGTAGATTGAATTCCTTGGTTTGTTGTTAGATGCAAGTGAATATTGTGTGAAATGTTGAGAAAGTTTTGAAATGGTTTTGTGTTGCTATGAATCACTTGTTGTGAATTGAATTATTGTATGACCTTAAATGTTGATTCTTGACTATGTCTATGTGAATGAGATATGTAGAGAACTCATTTGGATTGAATCTTGCTTTTAGTAATTGCATTTGGTTGAATGTTGACTTAGACCACCAATTATGGTTGTTCTTGCTTGTCTCGTTCATGTTAGTCTTGGACGTGATGCCATGCTCCTAGTGTTTCGGTATTAGTGGAGTGTATGATGTTGTTTCCTTTTTATGTGAGTTCCATAACAACACTTATGTTTTGGCATAGTGTAGGGTAAGATGGAGCCTTAGTTAGTGCATGAGCACATATTATTTATATATTTATGGTATTATAGTTGTCTTCTTGCTCTTGTTGAGTTACCAACCTTAGGAATTTGGTTGCTTTACGAGTTTCTCCTTAGTGTTTTGGAGGTTTCCTAGCATAATGTTGGAAAGAATGCAACTCTTGTATGAAGAGGTTGCTATACTAGATACTTGGTGTTTAGGCCACAAGGAAGCCTTATGTTTCCTAGTCTATCATGAATTTGTGATCATGTTGTGTTGTTTGACTTTTTTGGTCTAGCTTAGTTAAGAGTTGAAGTGGTGTTGTGAGTAGTCTTGCACCTTGTTGGTGTGTTGTGGCTTCCTTAGATGTGCTTCTACTGAGTAATGGGTTGCTATGCCTTGCTTGATGGAAGTGCCTATGTTGTTTGAAGATGTGGTTTAGATTCTTCCCTCTAAGAACCTATTTGGTTGATCCTAGTTTTGTTGGTGTAGAGCTAGAGTGTTAGAAAAACCCTCTCTTTTAGTAGTGGAACATGAGGAATTACCTCATGTAGGGAAACCATGTCTAGAGTTGAGGCATGCTTTTGGTCAGGATGAAGGTGTGGTAGTGGTGCCTATAACCTTTTTGATTTAGCTTTCCCTAATCCCTGATTTCTTTTTTTGTAGGTAGTGTTTGAGGAAGGATTATTGAGACAGTAATATTTTGTTTGCAATTCTCCTTGAGAGTGAATATGGTAGCCTTGTGAGTTTCCTTAGACTTGGTTGAGAGCTTGAGAGGTTATCCCAGCATTGTTGTGGTCCTAAGTTTTATGGACTTGACTTGCTTGTGGTCTATTGTGCCTTTTGGCTAGAGCCTCTTCTCATTGCAGTGATAGTTGGAGAATGGAGTGGTATAGTCTCAGAGGAGTTGTATTCACAATGGTTGGTTTTGACCTAGTTGGTGTACCTTTGGAGATTTAATTTTTGTTTTGAGACCTCGACCTAGTGTTGGTTAGGAGGATTGATCCTTTGAGGTATGTTGTGTTGTAAAGGATTGTGAACTCAGGGTAGTATATCCTTGTGTTTTTGTAGGCTTCCCATAGTAAGCCTAATGCTAGTGGGGCAGGATGTAATTCCCACCCTAGTTTGTGACTTGTGTGCCTTTTGATTCATGTGTTATATGTTGTTTTGAGTGTTCATCAGTGTATTATGTGATTATTATGCTTTGATGCATTACACCAAACTTACCGATGAGGTCTATGGTGCCATTGATGGGTTCTGAAGGTGTATTTTGTATGAACATCGAGGTGTTTCCGATGGGGTTGTGCTTTTTTATTTTGTTTCCAACTCTGCATTATAAGATGCATACGTTTTGATTGTGCATGTTAGATTATTCCAGTGCTTCAGCTTCACTGTTGTCACTATACTTGTTATATTTGTGATTGTCTTATTATTCCCACATTGTAAAATGTTTCCGTTTATGCATCATGTTCCTGGATCATGCTGTAGACACCCAAAATTGACCCATCGTACCATTTATCGATTTGTCGCATTATTCACCACTCCATATGTCAATTTTGTCTAGTACACTTGTATCAATTATCTATTTTCTTCTAAATCATCCACTTCTATAATTAATTAAATAAATTATATTTATTTAATTAATTTCATCTATTTTCATTATCCTTATTCTTCTATTTTCTATTTATAATTAAATAATCTTTAATTATTTAATTATCCCATTATTCTTCTAAAATTAAATAAATTTTCTAAATTTATTTAATTTGACCTCTTTATATAAATAAAATTAATATTTTATTTATTATCTTCTCATCATGCATATAAATTAAATAAATTTATTTATTTAATTTATATTTATTCTTCTAATTTTCTAAATTTAGCTTTTCCTCTATCATTTAAAAATAAATTAAATAAATTTATTTGTTTAATTTATTTTTATCTTATCATTTTCTTCTTTTATCACTTTCTCCTATGTGTACAAGTTGGCCTTGTCCATAGTATGTCAAAAATTAAATACAAAAAATGATTTAATTGGTTGAAAAATCAATTATCCTTGTCATCTAACTCTTAAAATAGAAAAGAAATCTATTTTTAAGAAAATCAATCTTATCTTCATCAACAAAACCAACTAAATCATTTAATAAAAGATTTCCCTATGGACACATGTCTTGCACACATTCATCCATGCCTCTTGAATTATCTCAACCGTCCATTCTACCACTTTTTCTCCACCATTGATCAATCTTAGTTGAGAGCTATATATACACCCTCTCATTTCATTCCAAACATCTAATCCCAATCTCTTAAGCGTCCAGATTATCATCTTATGCATATTACATCCGTTGAGCATCCATTAAGCACATTGAGCATATCATCTATCATCATGGTAGCTTTGGCAACTATGGTTGTTCGCTTTTGAGAAGTAATCCACATTCAACCAAGGAATCCAAACAATCTAGGCAACATTTTTCTTTTATTTGCTTTCATTTTGTGTCATTTAGATAGATTTTGTTGAAGGTGGTAGGATTAGATTTTTGTTGTAAGGCTTGATCTTGTTAACCTAATTTTTCCTGCTCCACATTCTGGCATGCCCGGTGGGACTCACATCCTTGATTGTTTTTTCATTGAAAAGTCATTTTTTTAAAGTCTAGGTATGAAATAGCACAATTGATTGGCAGAAATTTGCCTACGGTCTGTGGAAAATCACCTTTGAATGGTTCTGTGTCACCTATGGTATGCGTCTGATCGCCTATGGTTTGTCGAGAGTCACCTATGGTTATATTAGGGTTTTACTGATATATTTTTATTTGCGGGGTTTTTCTCTAATCTTAGTTATGTCTGATTTGGGTTGCAAGCTGGTTTATTTGCTAACCCTAACTATTTTTCATCCTCAAGCTAGTTTATTTGGGGTTGTGTTTATCTTTTGACCTAATCATATCACAGTATTAGATCTCTTGTGTTTTGGTTGTAGGGCACAGATTTGATTCCGTAGATCCATCTTTCTGAGTTATCAGGGCCTTATATATCTATTCTATGATCCTTTGTTTGACTCTATTATTTGAGTTTTATAGGTTAGAGATAGTCGAACACCTTTGGATGATAGAAAATTGCTTCTACACAATGTCTAATTGCCCAAGATTGACTTTGGTTCACACAATGTCACTTTTGCATAGCCCAAGATTGCTTATGATTGACATAACATTACCTTTGGTAAAAATCAAGTCACTTTTGATTCTCTGTCAATCGCTTTTGCATTCTGTTTCATCACCTTTGGTTTGAACTATTGCAATCTTGGTTTCTTTGAAGTTAACATCTATTGGTGCAGCCTTTTATCAATTATCAAAGAAAGGTGGATTTGAGACTACTAACAAATTTATTACAGGTTGATTGGTCAAAGATTTACCTTGTTTTCCACTAATCTAGGAATATTTCATTTGGTGCTTAAAAAGAACTTGTTTGCTTTGCTTGTTGTGTTTGTTGCATTTACATATCTTGCATTAGTAGATCCCTAAGCTAATAACAAAAGTATCCTCTCCCCTTGCCTATCAGATGGATCTTGGGTGTAAGAGAACTTGTTATTATCTTTAGAGAGGCCTGCCTTGGTGGGAAAAGAGGTACTCACCCCAAGGGAATGACCTCAAGTGGTACTTTCATTCAGTCCACTATATAAAAAAGGATAAGGCGAAAGCCAAGTCTAATTGATATTAGTGCTTACCGTACAATGCTAGTTTGAACAAAGGCATACCTTGTGTATATGAAGCTCCTAGTAGGACTGACCTTAAAGCTTTAAGTGGCTTGTTAGACATTTGTAACATGTTGGTTCCCTGAATCATCACTAGACACCTTTAGATTAGAAGCTCACCCCTTTTTGACCTTGTGGTGGTTTGTTCAAGGCAAGAGGACACATAATCCTCTCTAGATTCTCACCATATGGCTCCCTTGAGATGAGATAGAAATCCTTGGCTTACCATAAGCTATTTGTAGCTTTCAAAGGAGAGGGTGATTGGGTCATCCTTCCATTCCTGGAGGCCCCTACCTATTCTCTCTCACAAAGATGAAAGTGTACACACCCACTCTAGGTGTCCCTATACTTGAGTCGAAGGAGATTCCAAGTTGTGAGCTTGACAAGCTACCATTCACCTATTGCAAATATGAGGATAACTAGTATTGTCATTGATGTCAACATACTCATATTGCATTAATGAGAAAGATTGGATGAGCTGTGTGTTGAGGATATTGAGAAAATTAGCCTCAATCAAGAACAGTGATGACACTAAGGTAAAAGTCCAAGATAAGATGAATATCAGAGGATGCGATTTAAAGGGTTTTTAGATATGAGTCTTAAGATGCTCCAGTCAAGATTTTAGAGGTCTGCATGAAGATATGAAGAAGTTATGGTCGCTCTAGTAGAACCGGTTCCGACAGATGTTCAGTGGTGACAGAGTGTCACAGATTGGTCCGTGAGCTCTGGGATTGCATTATCTCATTCTGCAGATTGGAGGGAGTCTTTTAGAAAGTAGTGTGAAGTGACAACTAGATTTGTTCATGGTTTGGAGGTCCAGAAGCACCTTTTTCAATGTGACAGTGGCGATAGACTGTGTTCTTGAAGTTCTGGATGAAGAAGAGAAGAATTCCAGTAAGCTGATAAAGTGCAGATGTTCTTGGTGACTCAGGAAAGGTTTTGGTGATCTTTGGATTGTGTACAATTCTTATTGGTGGTCCACATTGAAGTTGGAGTTTGCATTTGAAGAATTACCTTTGGGTATTGGTGTTCTTCTTGAGACTAGCCGACCGGATGTGTTACACGTCTTGCGAATGATCTTATAGGTGTTTGCCGACTTAGATGATTGTTCCTAAGTCGATGCCTTGTATAAATAAGGGATTGTGGATTCATTTTGAAGTGTGTCTTGGAGCGAAGAAGTGTGGTATAGTGAAGAGAAGTGCGAAAGGTAGAGCAGGAGTTTTTGGGCTTAAATGGAACTAATCCAGGCATGGTAAAGATGTTAATCTCTATTTCAAGTTTATAATACTTGTTACTTTGTAGACAGTGTGCCTCTTGTGAGTAGTGTGCTCAGGCAGTGAGCCCTAATTGGCATGTGCCATCTATTTTTCTTATTCTTCTAATAGAGAATAATCCTTGGGTTAATCACCCCGTGGTTTTTCCTTTGATCGAGTTTTCCACGTCAAAATCTTGGTGTCTCATGTGTTGATGTGTATCTGCTCTGGTGTTTATGCTTTATGCTTTCATGAATGATTAATTGATATACTATTAAATAACAAAGAGGATTTAAGTGTTTGAATGAGAAGCAAGTTTTGGACAACTGATTCACCCCCCCTCTTAGTTATCTGTCTTGAATCCAACATCACCTTGATCTTAGGTAGAGTAAGCATTTATGTTCAAGTGTTTTCAATTTGTGATAAGACACATGGAAATCTTGGCCTTGACGGGCTACTAAACATAAACATTTACATCAAACTAGTCAAACATTAGCCATTGTGTCTTTGTTGTTTGTTCTCTTACTAATTACCTATCAAAAACAAGTCACTGTCACTGAAACTCTCCTTTGCACAATCCATCCATGACTTTGCATCATATCCACTCACCTTTGACAAACACAAACTCACCTCTGAGTCATCCTAAAAAACCTCTATTCATCATATAATCACCTTTGAGTTATCCTGAGTCACCTTTCAGTTGCAGAAAATCACCTCTAATAAACAGAAGCACACCTTTGGGTTATCTTGGGTTGCCATTGAGCTATCTTGACTTGCCTCTAGTTGGCACAACCTTGCCTCTAGCAATCTATAAACTCTCTCCATTTATCCAGTCCAAAACCCCATTCCAATTAGTCCTTAGCCTTGCCATCAGTTTTCCACACAGTACACTGATCATCTACAACTAGTACTCATCTTATCCAGCCTAATGACAATATATTTTGGACTCTTTGAGCCCTTGAATCCTCTTGAGACTCTAAAATAGCCACCAACATCAATCAATAAATCAAATCAATATCATCCTTGATCATCCTTTAGCTTTGGTCACTATCTAGCTTGTGATCATATCACACCAATCCTTTTATCTAGCTTAAGAGAGTGATTCTTTTTTATTTGGGCTATATCACTATAATCAATCAATTTGGTCTACCCTTGAGTTCATGAGTCTATCTCTTGGGAGACAACCTTATCCAATCAAGCTAATCCAAATCAATCCAACCTATCAATCAATCAATCGATCATATCCAAATCAATCAGCAATCCAATCAATCAAAATCAATCCAATCAATTGTTCAAGCCAATCATCAATCAATCAAACCAACCAATCAATCCAAGAGTCTCAACTTTGTCACACAAGTCCAACAATCTCATCCATCATCAATCAATGCCTCAAACTAGGAGTCAATATAAGACAGCTATGGAGGCTAACCTAAAAGAATTTCAAGCTATGCCTCTCAAGGATGCCTCCAAATTCACGACTGGAATGGATCCTAATATCTTTGTACCCAAAGGCTATACTATTAGACCTTCACCATCAACTCAAATGCCACAATATCATTTTGCTCAACCTACCTATGAAGAATCTCATGATGATCTAGAAGATCTAGAAGACTTTGACACTTTACAAAACGTAAATAGGCTCTTAAAGTCCAACCCCGATAGATTTCTCTTATAATTAGTTCAAGGAAGAGCCAAATTGCCAAGTGACTTTGACATATCCACAATCAGAAAACAAGATCCAATTAATGATACTGTTGTTGCTAGAGAAATCCATAAGGCTATTACTACCATGTCCACCAAACCCACAACATCTACACACAACATCCAAATACCACCTTTGATTAATCAATCCACCCATACACTTCATGCATCCTCTACATCTATGGAAATAAGCCAACCAAATGTTGCCATATCAATAGAGCCTTTGTTAACACCATCTTACATGATCAACCCGCATGTGTCATGAGCACCTCAAGTCTCTTATCAAAGTGTGCCACATGTTGACTCATTTCATGTGTCGCATCCCATTCCATCTTATTCCATGAATATAACTCCTCCGCATGTGTCAGGAGCACCTCAAGTCTCTAGTCAAAGTGTGCCACATTTTGACTCATCTCATGCATCGCATCTCACTCCATCTTCTACTATGAATATAACTCCTCCTCAAGTTTCTAATCAAAGTGTGTCACATGTTGAACCATTCCAAACATCTAATGTGTCTTCCTATCTCAATATACCATCTATGAATCTACCTCAAACATCGCATGTGCTATCTAATCCTAACACATCATTCATCAACTAACCTTTTGGATCACGAGCACATTCCACTTCCAACCTATCATATGTTGATCAAATCCTTTCACTTGGACCACAACAATCTAGCCCTCACACATCCTATGCAAATCCACCTCTCGTGTCCCAAGTTCCACCAACCTCCAACCAACATATGTCCTACATCAACCCATCCTTTGGTTCACATGCGATACAAACCCAAAATGTTAATTCATCACCACACTCATACACATTCCTATCATTTGATAACCAAGGCCAAAACATATATACCCCACCATGTACAATACATCACAAGAACATTCTCTAAATCAACCTCCAGTGTACCAAATACCTCACCCAAGTTATCAAAATTCCATGCAGCAACAACAACCATTTACATCTAATTTTGAGTAGTGATTCAATCAGTTACAACAACAAGTTGCAGATATGAGTATGAGCCAAACAAAGAAGAAATTTTCCTTTGAGGAAGTATGCCCATATCCTTTTGATAAGTCACTTCAAATGATACCTTTTCCTCCACATTTTGAGATACCACAATTTGAGAAATACAAAGGAAAAGGTGATCCAAATGACAATCTTAGAGAATTTTATGTATCTTGTCTTGATGGTGCATATAATGACACATATCTTCTATGTCTATTTCCTCATAGTCTCGGGGGACAAGCTATGGAATGGTTTTCTCACCTACCTCCAGGCATCAAGTCTTTCAAAGAGTTGGCAGGAAAATTCGTATCACACTTTGCCTTCAATATAGAAAATGAGATATCCATGAATGATCGTGTCAACAACAAACAAAAAAATGGTGAAACCTTCTCATATTTCATCCAACAATGGTGAAATATGGCTAGTAAACTCCCATGGCAGATGCCTAAGAAAGAACAAGTCAACACCTTTGTCCAAAATCTCCATCTCGAACTATCATTCCAATTGTCGCTGCAAAGTGCCACTACTTTTGATGAAATCATATTCAAGGGAACCAACATTGAAAAAAATTTAATTGCTAAATGTCTCAGAATCTTATTGATCAAGGAGAAATCGCCATTGATCCACCAAAATAGATGACAAATTATGACCTTGATGCTTTCAAGAATCCACTTCCACCACACGATAAAGCAAGTGCCTCTAATACAATGAAGAATGTCCATTATATCTATGATTCTATCATTGGAATGTGTATCAACCAAGCCCGTACATCTACCATTACAATAAGAAGAAAAGAACCTGATTGTGTTGTTACCACCCATCGAGGACGTGTTACTATCCAAGCAGCACCACCTATCGTACACCTAAACTCTGGATACAATATCCTTGACCATCTGGGTAAGAGTCCTGCTCATATTTCCATTTTGGAATTACTTCTTATATCACCTACACATAAAGCTATCTTAGATAAAGCTTTACAAGAATCATCTATACCCAATGAAATTGATAATACACAATTCCAAGCCATGGTAGCAAGTATTGCATCACCTTATCGTTTGACTTTCTTTGACAAAGACCTTTCATCATTTGATCCATCCCACAAAGATGCTCTCCATATCAAAGTCTACATAAACCAATGTCGAGTTAAATGAATACTAATAGATGGTGGAGCTGGTTAAATATATGTTCTCTAAAGCTTATAAAATAACTGGGATATTCTGAGGATCACATTGAAACTACCAAGAGCATAACCATCAAAGCATATGATGATGTAGAGAGAGAATCTGAAGGAATTATTCATCTACCTATCAGGGTTGGTCCTATTACTACTGATACCTGTTGTCAAGTCCTAGACATTGAATTTCCTTACAACATTATCCTTGGCCGTCCTTGGATACATGCTATGAAAGAAGTTCCATCCACATATCATCAATGTTTGAAATTTCCGTACAATGGTGTTGAAATCATGATCTCGACTGATCCTAATCCATTTGAGTTTTTCCGAGCCTTACAATCCAAATATCATAATCCCATTTGTATACCTATCAATGTCGAAGCCCATCCATCTAATCCTATGTTGATCCATCTAATTTGAATAAGCCTTCATCTAGTAAACCCATCCCCAATATTGATGTTCAGTACAAAGAGAAAGGAATTGGTGAATATAATCTACAAGAATCTTGCTATGTAGGAGCCCTTCCCTTATCACCTAAATCCTTTGTTCAACCATTAGTATCCAAAGCTACCCCATCCAAAGCTACTATCACTATCCCTCCAACCATGTTCATCCAATCAGGAATGCTAGAAGATGAAGCTATTAATGATATCTCATCTTGGATCTTTTTCGATGAAAATGATCACGTCACTTTAGAACTAGAGCATTATAACAATGGATTTTGGATCATCAAGAACATGGGTTATAAAGGACAAGGAGGTCTAGGACCACATGTAAAAGGACTTGTTGAACCTATCATTGTTACCAAGAAGTTTAATAAGCAAGGTTTAGGGTACAGTAAGGAGGTTCCTCCTTCCGTAGACATTGAGTGTATTCTCGATAAGGTAGCCAAAGCTTTTCCTACAGAAGAGACCTCTAATTAGGATACCATCAATGATTCCTCTTTCCACATAACTGAACTATTCCAAGATCTATCTATCTTTATGTTATCATCCACCTCTTTTACCTCTCAACCTAAATCACCTAACCTTCAACTCGTATATCCTGACCTCGTCAATTAGGACCAATAGGGGGCACCTATTCTGGACACATTTCAGAATGCTGAAGCCATAATAGAGTTCACGGGCTTAAGAAAAGGAATACCATTGGGAGATCACAAATTAGGATTCATGATGGACCTACTGAGTTAGCATACTTTGGTGGAGGTGTCAAATCCTTTAGTCACAAAAGTGAAATAAATAAAATAAAAAAAGAAAGGTCACTAGGTGAAAACCAAAAGGTGCCTCTTGACCGTGAAAAAGTAAAAATAAAGGATGTATCTGAGGGTGAAAGCCTCTTTGAGGCACCCGAGGATGGAGGATTTGACCTTTTGTTGACCACTGAATATCAAGAATGATCGCCCTTGTTAGTGGAGAAATCTTAGCATATTAATCTAGGTAAAACACAGAATCCCAAGATCACATTTCTAGCAGCATCACTTCATATCAAGAAAAAATAGATTTCACCACCTTCTTCATGAAAAGATCAATCAATTTCATGTGGACTTATGCAAATATTCTAGGGTTGTATCCCTCACTTGTGATACATCATCTAGCAGTATTTTCAAATGTAAAACCTATTAGACAAAAGCTACGAAAAATGCATCCTCGAATAGCACTCTTGGTCAAGGTAGAACTTCAGAAATTGTTGGATGCTAAGTTCATACAACCTATTGATTATCCTGAATGGGTTTCAAATGTAGTACTGGTATCCAAAGTCACCGGGGGCATCCGCACCCACATTTTCACCGATTTCATAGATATCTACAAAGCCTACCCTAAAGATGATTTTCCACTTCCAAGCATAGATATCATTGTTGATCTTACATTAGGACATGAAATGTTATCACTAATGGAAGGATTTTCTAGCTACAATCAAATCTTAATCACTCCTAAAGATCAACATAAAATAGCTTTCATATGCACATGGGGTACTTACTATTTGCAAGTAATTCCTTTTGGTCTTAAGAATGCAGGAGCTACATATCAACGAGCCATGACTGTTATCTTCCCCGATCTTTTTCACACCATAATGGAATATTATGTTGATGATATCTTGGGCAAATTAAAAACCAGAGAAGGTCATCTAAAAGTACTAGAATAGATCTTTGACAGACTGGAAAAGTATCAAGTGAGATTAAATCCTAAGAAATGTGTATTCGGGGTGACTTCTAGAAAGTTATTGGGTTACATCGTATCTTGAAGAGGCATATAAGTTGATCCAAATAAGGTAAAATCTATAGTTAACATGCCTCCACCATCAAATTTAAAATAGCTTCACAGTCTTCAAGGCAGATTACAATCTATCCACAAGTTCATTTCACAACTAGTAGATAAATGTCATCCTTTTCAACACCTGCTCTAGAAGGGAGAACCTGTTAAATGGGATGATAAGTACCAACAAGCTTTTGATCAAATACAGAAATATCTAGCTACACCTCTTGTATTGGCACCTCCTATGCTTGATCGACCATTGCTACTATACATTTCTTCAACAACAGTAGCTCTAGGTGCCCTTCTAGCTCAACATGATGACTCAGAGAAAGAACAAGCTATCTACTATATCATCAGAACTCTCGTCGACTATGAGCTTAATTATTCATCCATGGAAAAAGCATGTTTAGTTGTAGTGTTTTCTTCCCAAAATTTGTGGCACTATATGTTGAACCAAAGAATAAGCTCATAGCTAAATTTAATCCACTGAAGTATTTTCTGTCCAAAGTAGTACTCACAGGCAGATTAGCAAAATGGATAATAATTCTCAGTGAATTTGACATAGAATATGTTGATCAGAAAGTCATAAAGGGACAAGTGATTGTTGATCAATTAGAAGAATCACCAATGATAGATATTCATCCTATCCATCCTGAGTTTCTTGATGAAGAGTTATTCAATCTATATCCTTCAGTAGTTTGGCAGCTATACTTTGATGGTTCATATACACAACATGGATCTGGAGCTGGAATATTATTCATCACCTCTCAAGGTGATTATGTACCTAAATCATACAGGATTGCCTTCCCTTGCACCAATAACATTGCTGAATATGAAGCCATGATAACTGGATTACACATGGTTGTACAATGGGATATCAAACATCTACAAATTTTTGAAGATTCTCAGCTAGTCATCAAACAAGTTTTGGATGAATATCAAACAAAAGATGAAAAACTCCTCCCATAAAAGTTGATGGTAGATGACTTCAAGAAATACTTTTCCAAAATCACATTTGAGCAAATCCCTAGGATAAATAACAAAGAAGTCGATGCTATGGCTATGATGCAGAGGCATCCACACTATAACCTTCGCATATAGCATGAATGTCTGCAGACCAACCTCATCATCATCTTCGCCATCATCATCATATTCCCTAAAACTACCAACATCATCATATTTCGGCTTTACTCTGTCAGCATCATGTTTCTTAAAACCAACAGCATCATCATATTGCGGACACTCGCAATCATCCTCCGGTCGACTACTATTTACTCCCTCCGCCAGTCGCTTAACATCATCATCATGATATTCAGCGGGCGCACACATCCTCCGGTTGCACTGTTCATCGGGCGCCGGACTCCATCGTCATCATCATATGCAACACTTCCTTCGTCAGCAGGATATTCAACGTCCGGTTGTCCCAAATATCCTGATGACGTTCACCTTCAGCAGCTTACCTTCGATGCTCCGCTACCCGACGACACAAGCAACAGCATCATGATATAATTTATCCGGTTCTCTTCGAAACCTCCTGATGACGCTAATACACTTTCTGCCGATGCCTTAGCACTTAACGACAGCAGGATGAACTCGCACAAGGGGATATCTCAATATCCTGATGACGATGACGTCATATCCTGATGACGATGACGTCACCCAATATCCTGATGACCTTCTCAATACTTAGTCAAAAATCCGAACTTTCTCTCCCGCATCTACTCGCGATATGCGGATGTTTGGCACTCCCAATATGATGATCCTGATGCCGATACGCTCCTCGGCTCCTCCTGCTGATGATCACCCCGATGCACTTGCACATCATGCGCTCAACTGCATCATGTTCATCTTCACTTATCAGGATGATGATGCCTAACCCGACTGCAGGATATTCGCAGAAATATCCTGATGATGCTGTCTTTACCGAACTTCTTCACTTAGCGAAATCTCACTTCGCCGATCCTCCAGGGATGACCCGATCCAGTCTTAGGGTGATCTCTCTCAACTTAAACTTCTCAACTTGACCTAGCACATGAGGATGCTAGGGTCTTCAACATCTCTTGACCGCGATCCTGCACACCTGCATGCAAACAGAAAACAACCTACGATCTAACCTACTGTACATTGCCATTCCACCGATCAGATGAGTCAACCGGTGGAATGGATCAGTATATCCATGAAAACCTCTCAAACCAGCAATCGATCAAGCAATGGAATGCAACAGAGGATGAACACAAACAGGAATACTTTATTCGATTTCAAAAGATGCAACTACAATATGATGTTCCTCTCGCTCTGTCTCACTCTCGCAAAGTCTGATCGATGATTTACAATCAACCGATCCCATGCTTATAAAGATTTCCCTACGAGTACTACTGACCCGACTCCAAGCGGCTGGGAACTCTCCAAGCGGCTGGGAGATCCCACCGAACATACATCATGATAGCTGTTATAACTAACTATCTAAAAATAGCAAAAGCCCGGTCAGCATGATCTTATCATGATCAGCGTGACATTATTACATGCAATTGGTCTAACAGACCTTCTTGGAAACACAAACAAGACCTAAACTACTAACTGCCTCATCCAGACCAGCTGTCAGGTAGGTGCTCCTACACCATACTCCCCAACAGAAAAGAACTCATGTCTCATGAGTTGAGTATGTGGAAGTCTTCCACCTCTACACTTTGCCTTGTCAATAGTCTGACCTGCTCCAGCTTTGTCTGCTGCTGTCTCTTGGCTGCTCCAAGACTTCTGAACTGTAACTTGCTTGCTGGCAAGTAAATCCTCATGCCTGTTGATGTAGGCCTTTCTCTCACATACCTTGTGTTTGTCAGGTTGCCTGACCAGAACCTCTGGCTGAACTACCTCTTGAACTTCTAAAGTGTTCAAGTCTATCTTCCTTTCAACTCTGATAGGGCAAACAATAGTCCCAACTATGACAACATCCTTGTCATTCCTTTCAACTGATGGTTGGTTGCACCCCTGTTTCTGAACCTGCTGCTGACCTCTGTCAGTCACAACTGAAACTTTCTTCAGCTTGTTGTCTTTAACAACTCCTTTCCCTGCAGTGTCCTGAACTGCCTTCATGCCTGCTCCTCTAGGCATCTGCACATACTCCTTCTTTCCCATTAAAATGATTTGAGCTGCCTTCTGTACTGCAGCTTTTTCCTGCAATGGCATCAACTTGATAATCTTCCCATCCTTCTTGATGGTGTAGGTATTAGCATACCCATCATACAGTACCCTTCTGTCAAATTGCCATGGTCTACCTAGCAGTAGGTGACAACATTCCATAGGCAATATATCACACAAAATTCTATCATGATATGGTCCAATCTGGAAATCCACATATGCCTGTTCAGAGACAAAAAGTGATTGCCTATCACTCACCCAAGATGCCTTGTAAGGGTGTGGATGTGGAATCCTTTCCAGCTTCAGTTTATCCACCATTTCCTGAGATACCATGTTGTCTGTTGAACCAGTATCAATGACAACTTTACATACCTTACCTTTGCTCTTGCATGTGGTTTTGAAGAGAGCTCTCCTTTGCATCAGATCCTTTGATGCCTGCAAACTAATTCTCCTTAACATCAGTGATTCTCCACTCTCTGGATATCCAACATTATCAGGTTCTCTGTTTGAACTCTGTGCACTTTCTTCTTTCTCTTCTTGCACAAGTTGTACTCTCTTGTCACTTGTTCTATCATTTCTGGATGATGAACCTTTGTTTTCTGGACATTTGAAAGATGGATGACCAAACTCTCCACAGGTGTAACACTTTCCTGAAAACGTAGTAGAACCTCTACCACCTCCAAATCTTCCTCTATTACCTTTCCATCCACCTCTGAAATCAGACTGTCCCTGTCCTTTACCAGTGTCTTCTTGAACCTCATTGGTTTGCTTTTGTGCAGGGGCTGCTCCTCTTCCCCTATTGTTTCCTCTTCCTCTCATGGACTTATCATGTCCTCTATTTAGCTTTTCTTCAATCCTGATTGCCATTTGATAACAATCCTCCACATTCTTAGGGTTAGCTAACACTAACTCATCCTGTATGTTAAACCTCAAACCAGCCAAGTACCTAGCCACCTTTTCTACCTCATTCTCATGATGACCAGATCTCATACTCAACAGATAAAATTCCTCAGTATATGATTTCACATCCCTGTCTTTCTGCTTTAAAAATTGCAGCTTCTTAAACATCTAGATTTCATAATCCCTTGGCAAGAATTTACCCTTTATCCTTGCTACCATCTTATCCCAAGAAGTGATCTTAGACTTCCCTTGTTTCCTTCGCTCAGATTGTACATAATCCCACCATACCAAAGCATGACCTCCTAACTTGGTCTTTGCAATCTTGACTTTCTGATCCTCAGCAACATCTTCACATTCAAAGTGATTATCCAGTGCAGCAATCCAGTCCAACAACTCATCTTCATTCAAGCTTCCAGTATATTTGGAAACATCAACCTTTACCTTAGGTTTTTCACTCTGCACTGCCTTTAACAGTTTTGCCAACCTCTGGTCTTCAGCATCCAGATCTTCAGCTACCTCTTCATACTCTTCAACAGTATCTGCATCTTCTTCAGACTCACTGTCTTCCACTTCCCTCTTTTTGTTCTTTTCCAGGGCTGTCAGCCTGGCTTGAAGTGCTTCAGCAAGCTCCTTCATCTTCCTCATCTCTCTAGCATGTCTCTCCTTCATCTCCTGCAGTTCCCTTGCAGTACCATTACCTTTAGGAGGCATTTTGTCAACCTCTCAATCACAACACAATCAACTCTATCTCTACCTCTGCCCTTTCGGTGACAGAATCCACACACAACAGCCCAGACCTTTTGCTGAGCTCTGATACCACTATGATGCAGAGGCATCCACACTATAACCTTCGCATATAGCATGAATGTCTGCAGACCAACCTCATCATCATCTTCACCATCATCATCATATTCCCTAAAACTACCAACATCATCATATTTCGGCTTTACTCTGTCAGCATCATGTTTCTTAAAACCAACAGCATCATCATATTGCGGACACTCGCAATCATCCTCCGGTCGACTACTATTTACTCCCTCCGCCAGTCGCTTAACATCATCATCATGATATTCAGCGGGCGCACACATCCTCCGGTTGCACTGTTCATCGGGCGCCGGACTCCATCGTCATCATCATATGCAACACTTCCTTCGTCAGCAGGATATTCAACGTCCGGTTGTCCCAAATATCCTGATGACGTTCACCTTCAGCAGCTTACCTTCGATGCTCCGCTACCCGACGACACAAGCAACAGCATCATGATATAATTTATCCGGTTCTCTTCGAAACCTCCTGATGACGCTAATACACTTTCTGCCGATGCCTTAGCACTTAACGACAGCAGGATGAACTCGCACAAGGGGATATCTCAATATCCTGATGACGATGACGTCATATCCTGATGACGATGACGTCACCCAATATCCTGATGACCTTCTCAATACTTAGTCAAAAATCCGAACTTTCTCTCCCGCATCTACTCGCGATATGCGGATGTTTGGCACTCCCAATATGATGATCCTGATGCCGATACGCTCCTCGGCTCCTCCTGCTGATGATCACCCCGACGCACTTGCACATCATGCGCTCAACTGCATCATGTTCATCTTCACTTATCAGGATGATGATGCCTAACCCGACTGCAGGATATTCGCAGAAATATCCTGATGATGCTGTCTTTACCGAACTTCTTCACTTAGCGAAATCTCACTTCGCCGATCCTCCAGGGATGACCCGATCCAGTCTTAGGGTGATCTCTCTCAACTTAAACTTCTCAACTTGACCTAGCACATGAGGATGCTAGGGTCTTCAACATCTCTTGACCGCGATCCTGCACACCTGCATGCAAACAGAAAACAACCTACAATCTAACCTACTGTACATTGCCATTCCACCGATCAGATGAGTCAACCGGTGGAATGGATCAGTATATCCATGAAAACCTCTCAAACCAGTAATCGATCAAGCAATGGAATGCAACAGAGGATGAACACAAACAGGAATACTTTATTCGATTTCAAAAGATGCAACTACAATATGATGTTCCTCTCGCTCTGTCTCACTCTCGCAAAGTCTGATCGATGATTTACAATCAACCGAGCCCATGCTTATAAAGATTTCCCTACGAGTACTACTGACCCGACTCCAAGTGGCTGGGAACTCTCCAAGCGGCTGGGAGATCCCACCGAACATACATCATGACAGCTGTTATAACTAACTATCTAAAAATAGCAAAAGCCCGGTCAGCATGATCTTATCATGATCAGCGTGACATTATTACATGCAATTGGTCTAACAGACCTTCTTGGAAACACAAACAAGACCTAAACTACTAACTGCCTCATCCAGACCAGCTGTCAGGTAGGTGCTCCTGCACCAGGCTACAATCGATTCTCTTCTAGATATGCCCACTAACGTAGAGAGATGTGAGTTTCTAGTTGAAGAAATTTTGGTTCCAGCTCTTGAAGTCTCACAAACTGATCTTATATGTGAAATTGTTGGTCCCAATTCTCCATGGTACGAGGATATATATGAGTATCTCCGCAATGGTACTTTTCCATTTCAATTATCCAATACACAACGCAAAACCTTTATCTGTCGAGCCTCTCATTACACCATCATTGGAGAAACCCAGTACCGTAAGAGAATCGATGGTATCCTTCTTAGGTGTCTTGACTCAGAAGAAGATAAAGTTACCTTACGCGAGGTACACGAAGATGTGTGTGGTTCACATTCTGCTGACCCTAGCCTTACTAAGAAACTCTTGAGAGCTGGATACTACTGGCCAACTATGGAGCAAGATGCAGAACAATTTTCTAAGAGATGTCTACAATGTCAGCAACATGGGGATTTGATACATGCTCCAGCACATGAGCTACAACTTGTCACTACTCCTTGGCCTTTCTCATAGTGGGGACTTGACCTCATAGGAAAGATTCATCCACCCTCATCTAATGGCCGCAAATTCATCATTACTACCACTGAGTACTTTACAAAGTGGGTTGAAGCTATACCAATGACCTATATCACCAAAAATTGAATATCCAAATTCATCCTCCATTACATCATTTGTCGATATGGAGTTCCACAAGCCATCATTACCGATAATGGACGTCCTTTTAAAAATCAAGAAGTTCGTGCTTTATGCAATAAATTCCATATCCAACATAGGTTTTCCACACCTTATTATCCACAAAGTAACGACCAAGCTGAGGCTTCTAACAAAACCATTATCAAAATTATTAAAAAGATAGTCAATGAAGTTGGTCATGATTGACATCTACAACTTAATCCAGCCTTGTGGGTCTATTGAACAAGCATCAGAACTCCTACTAGTGCTACAACCTATGCTCTTGTGTATGGCACTGAAGTTGTCTTACCTATTGAGGTCAAGATCCCATCACTGAGAGTTTCATTCCAACATATCATTTTTTATGAGGATTATAGAATATCAAGATTGAATGATCTAGAGCTACTGGATGAAATATGCCTTACTACACTCAATCACCTTCAAGTCTATCAAAATCATCTTCATCATAGTTATAACAAAAAGATCAAGGAAAGAAGGTTCTAGGTAGGAGACCTCATCCTCAAAGAGAATCAAAGAAATCAACAGGATCGTGAAAAGAAGGGTAAATTTGAACCAAATTAGCTAGGACCTTTTGTGATCACAATAGTCTATGGATCAGGAGCTTATACTCTCTCAACACCTGAAGGCATTCCTTTGGATGAACCTATCAATAGTTTTCATCTCAATAAATTTTATGTTTGATCCTTGGAACATCCCTAGCAAAATATAAATATATAAAAAAAAATCCGTCCTCTGGTGAAAACCTAGTAAATAGGCACCTTGGATAAGTACCATAGTGAAAACCTGGCAAACAAGCGCTATGTGTAGAACCATCTCTTACCATCTATTCATTTTTTGTTTACCATACCATCCATCCCATAATAAAGTCCATCTGTCCCCTAATAAACTCTACCCATATCACAATAAATCTATTTATCCATAATAAGACCACTCCCTTTTTCATCTCCATGCTTTACTCCCATCATGGTTTGGAAATTGTTGGAGTTGAAGTGTCATTCCTTTCCATCATTTGTCTAGAGCTGGGTCACTTAATCCATCACCTTCCATCATAAGTTCTTCTCACACTAGGGGTACTTGCTTGCACTTAGTTTTTTTGGAGTGGATACTTAAAGCATCATCATTTAACATCCCGTCAACATCTCATATCATCAAACATTCAACCAATCCCATCAATCCATAATCTGATCAAGAGATCTACCTTTATCATTTCCATCAACACATTGTAAGAACTACATATCATCTCTACCGTTAAGTGCCTTGATCTCATGGATATAGGGTATGTAGGCAGTTTGGAATATGAAGGAAGTATCGAGACTTAGGCATAGGTGATACACCTCTTCCATCTTTCATCCTTCATCCGACCTTCACCAATCATCATCTTCATCCATCTCATATTCTTCAATCATCTTTCTCACACATCATTAATAAACACCTAGAACTACATATCATCACTTTCATCATCATCGTACTGTGCTTTGATCCCGTAGATACAAGGTATGTAGATAGTCTGGAATATGAAGGAAGTATCTAGTATGCAAGCACAAACAATTCGTTCTTCCATTTTTCACTTTAACTCTTCCATCTTCCATCTTAATTTGACTAACTCAAGTAGAAAAAAAACTACACATGTATCGATAGCTCAAGCACTCATCAAATCAAAGGCAAACAAAGACATTTGTCCACCTACCTTTAACCAACATTTTCTATATCAATCCAACATCTTAGCCTTCAACATGATATATCTTTCCTCACAACAAGGTGCTATCCAATCTATCCATGAGCACCCTCTTTTGTTAAGAGAACACGATGGATGTGTCATTGTTTTGTCACTTGTTTTATCTTTTGTCTCTTTCTAATACCTAGTCAAGGATGCCTTGATTTCTTATATCTTGGTATGTTGTGATGAAGTATGGATTGGGGCATTGCCATTTGCTTTTGTATGTTGTGTTTGTGGGATGATCTTATTCTCCTACTATGCCTAATGGTATCTTATACATGTTGGGATTAGCATCTTGCATATCAATATCTTTTACTTTTGATGACCTAAAAATCCTTTTATGTACTAAGAATATTCTATGCTAAGACTATTTCCCATACATATAACCAACAAGGTTTCATTATGTTTAGTGGAAATAAGTTTAAACCATTTTCTTGCAGAGTTAAAGTCCATCTCAGAACAACTAATATTCATATCTTGTGTATGTTGGATCAACATCTTAATCTCATACAATAAACAAGGTTGTATTATGTTGAATGCATTGGATACATCATCACCTTGGTTTTTTTCATACCTTGGTGCGTAATATCCATATGCTATATCAAAAATAAGGATTGCAATCTTTAAATTTGTGTGCAATCATTGCAAAGAAGCTGTATCTATTATCCAGCATCCATCCATTTACCCCGCAATAAAATTTATAGCTCTCACAAGGATTGATCAATTGAATTTCATTTAATTTCTTCTGTTCATCATCATCTTTGTCTTCATTGTCTTCATCCTACAAAACAAGTGTGTTAGACATACATCACCCTATATCATTATCATATATCATTATATCAACATATTTGCATAACATAGATCATTGTACACTTCATTTGCATAAATCCATCATCTATCCATTAACATAAGAATATATCTATCCATAAGCATGCATTTATCATAATCATTGCATTATCAAATCATAATCATATCCATTTATCATTTACATATCTACCATATACATGTCATAATCATGAAAATATAAAACCATAAATATCAACATCATACATATGCATCCATAATCATGATATCAAAATTCATCATATATATGCATCTGGGTCAATACATAAGTTTCTCATCATGTACAAAAAGAATCTATATATACAAATTGACTATCTAAGAGCCATCAAAATCACATACATCAGCTCGCAAGCCTTAAAAGATATACATGATAGAAATGATACAATATATCAGAATCAAGCTATCAATGGTGTCTCGGATGGGTGGCACTCCCTGATGAAGCCTCACCATGATCTCCCCCTAACCTCTGAGATCCTCCTCCACCTGGTTGTAGGGGTGGTCCCATAACGGATGGGCTAGATCTCTCTGACCTCCTAGTCCTTTTCAAGGCTAATGGCCCAGATCTACTCTTGAAGCTCAGTTGTCACTGGTCCACAAGAACTACTCCATAGTATAGGCCCCTATAGTACCCAGCCTTTTCCTATGTTGTCCCTAACTCACCCCGTACAAAAGTAAGCTCTATATCCAAAAAGACCCCTATTTGGTCAGTACCCAAGGTTGCCCTAGCTACATCCCGCTTAGTCGTAACCCTTTGTACCATCTGTGTTGCTGCATCTCTCTGAGTAGTCAACTGAGCCATTGCTCCATCATCTGGCATGGCATGTATCTGTGTTATCTATGCCTACAATTCCTAAACCTAGTCTCAAGCCCATCTTAGCTTGACTAAGGCTCTATCCCTGTCCTATCTCATCTATCTGAACCTGGCC
The DNA here is from genome assembly GCA_027924645.1 of Cunninghamia lanceolata. Taxonomy (NCBI): domain Eukaryota; kingdom Viridiplantae; phylum Streptophyta; class Pinopsida; order Cupressales; family Cupressaceae; genus Cunninghamia; species Cunninghamia lanceolata. Next base: position 2,624,778 of record BSBN01001475.1, read on the forward strand.
TCCAGATGAGTCCTCCTAGCTTTCTTGTTATGCATCTTCCACCACAAACGAGCCTCCTCTGTCTGTGGCTATTGTCCCCTACCTCTCCACCTCTAATCACAAGTTACTACTATTGTTGGGGAGCCTATCTTTGAACTTGCCTCTGTCCCTAAGGCTTCCGTTGTCCCTGCTATAATCCAACCTAAACTCAAGGGACTCGATTTTGCCTCCTCACCCTAGCAGGACCTTGTCTTTGTACTTCTACCTCTCCCACCTCCCTAGGTATCGTCAACTGACTCAGTCAGTGCAGCATCTATGATTCATACTCTAGGGTACTGCCTACATCTATTAGTCCAAGTATCCAATCCCAAGCAACTGGTTGTAACCCCCGTAGCTCTACCAATGCCATCTCCACCACAATCTCTGGACCCCAATCAGGGATCTCTCATTGTGTCCTCCCAAAGATAGCATTCCCTACCAGTATAGGCTGGGGCAAACCAAACTATCAGAGCACTCTCTTAGGTAGATAGCACTCTATGATGTAAGCTCCTCTTTTGAAAAGATATCTAGGCTAGCAAGCATACACCAGCTGCTCTGCATCATCCTCCCAACTCTCACAATCACGCCAGGGTCTCCAAATGAGAGCGTTGAGCTCATCCAGTGTCCTCCATTATACAGGTGCATTGAGTTGTCTATAGGTTACAACTCTAACATACATATGCATGAATGGGTCTCCTTCCTCTCTCTGTCATGTTGTAACTGGTTTGGTCACTGCAATATGCTCATATGCCCACACATGTAGAAGTGTAACCCTAGTAGACATACTCGAGCTGAACATGTATGCACAATCATGAAGATAGTGGTAAAGTTGTCTCAGTACACAAGGACCCAACACATATCTAGTGCCATATGTGAACAAACCCTCCATCACTATACCCCATCCTACAGGGAATCCACGAACTCATCTATCTAGAACCAAAAATTGAATCACTGCCACCACTAGGCTCTGTAATCAGTCACAAAGCTCTCTCATCCTCTACATCCTGATCTCATGGTCCTCCACCCCTATGTCAGGTGTCATAAATAATATCTGAAATACATCAAGGCCTCACTCTAGATCATATTTCACTCAGTCACCATGAATCAGTATCCTTAGTATACGACACACATCCTCTAGTGTGATGGTGGCCTCTCTAGGTGGTAGCAAGAACGAACTGTGCTCACTATGCCAACGCTCTACCAAAGATGTCATCAAGGCAGTATGTGCTCGTACAGGTGGAATACGTGCTGCAAACCATAGATTAACAACCTCCAAAAATAGGTTCACCTCTGCATCCAAACCCTCTGACAATGCTAGATCTGTTGGGTTTATCTCCCTTGATAATAATGTTGGTAACATGACCTGCAGTCATCAATCAAATTTAGAGTTACTTATTAACTTGAGCCTACTTCACTAAAAAACCCTAAGTTTCACCTATGTTTAGCCAAAAGCAACATCCTTTTCCATAGCTGACTTATGGTCTCTCATATGTGATATCATAAACCATAGGCGACTATCTGTCAACCATATGCAACACCTATAACCAAATGTGCATTTCTATCATTCAAATGTGACATTTTTAACCATATGCATTGTGTGATCCTAAAACCCTAGAAACTTAACCATATGTGACGGCTGAAACCAAATGCGATGAAATCACATGCATATGCGACCTAAAACTACCAAATGCGACTATCTATCAACCATATGCGCACTACCTGACCTGCTATGCCTTTGGTCACATGCTTGTATTTATGACGCTTATAGACCTATTAATGATGTCTATAGAACAAGTTTTAGCTACATACCAGTGTTGGAGCTCCTATTGGTCGCCCATGTGTCCTCACCCTCTCCGCTCGATGATCTGCTCGTGGAATCACCATCTTGATGCTCTGGAAAGCTCTGAAGCACTCTAAACTCACAAGAGATCTAGAATTCTAAACACAAATGATGCAAATGAATAGAAGTGAACCCTTGGACCTCTATTTATAGAGCTCAAAACCCTAATTCTTCTCTTCTATCCCTAGTTTATCCTACCCAATCCCCACATTCTTCGTGTCAATCTAGTCTATCCTTATTTTGTAATCTAATCGCGAGTCAACCTAGTCTTTTCCCGGTCACCTAGTTTTCCTCTCGAGGGGGTATCACCCACTAGTTTCACTGGGGCATAGCTTGTTTACCTTACGTATCAGTCATATCTTCTTTGAAAAAACATCGTAAAGTACATTGTCTCAAAGAGGGGATACCATTTATCGATTTGTCACATTATTCACCATAGCATATGTCAATTTTGTCTAGCACACTTGTATCGATTATCTATTTTCTTCTAAATCATCCACTTTTATAATTAATTAAATAAATTATATTTATTTATTTAATTTCATCTATTTTCATTATCTTTATTCTTCTAAAATTAAATAAATTTTCTAAATTTATTTAATTTGACCTCTTTAAAAAAATAAAATTAATATTTTATTTATTATCTTCTCATCATGCATATAAATTAAATAAATTTATTTAATTTATATTTATTCAAGTCCAATTTTTTAAATTTAGCTTTTTCCTCCATCATTTAAAAATAAATTAAATGAATTTATTTGTTTAATTTATTTGTATCTTATCATTTTCCTCTTTTATCACTTTCACCTATGTGTACAAGTTGGCCTTGTCCTTAGTATGTCAAAATTTAAATACAAAAAATGATTTAATTGGTTTAAAACTCAATTATCCTTGTCATCCAACTCTTAAAATAGAAAAACATTTTATTTTTAAGAAAATCAGTCTTATCTTCATCAACAAAACCAACTAAATCATATAATAAAAGTTTCCCCTATGGACACATGTCTTGTACACATTCATCCATGCCTCTTGAATTATCTCAACTGTCCATTCTACCACTTTTTCTCCATCATTGATCAATCTTAGTTGAGAGCTATATATAAACCCTCTCATTTCATTCCAAACATCTAATCCCACTCTCTTTAGCGTCCAGATTATTATCTTATGCATATTACATCTATTGAGCATCCATCAAGCACTTTGAGCATATCATCTATCAACATGGTAGCTTTGGCAACTATGGTTGTTCACTTTTGAGAAGCAATCCACATTCAACCAAGGAATCAATACAATCTAGGTGACATTGTTCTTTGATTTGCTTTCATTTTGTGTCATTTAGATAGATTTTTTGAAGGTGGTAGGATTAGGTTTTTTTTGTAAGGCTTGATCTTGTTAACCTAATTTTTCCTACTCCACACATGCTAGTCACAGATGATTATAGTGGATGTGACTATTTTATTTCACATGTGATTATACCACGTTGGAGTGGATTATGTTTCTTCAGCTATTATATGTAGACCAAGTACGCCTGATGGTTGACTTTAATGTGCAAGTAATTACAGGTGTTAACTAATGTGGGAAATGTGGAGAAGATTGACATGGGACACTAAGCCATCTCACCCTTATCCTTGTGTTGTGGAAACCCATAATGTGTGCTTGAAGTCAATTGTATGTGTTTCCTTAGCATTTTGCACTTTATTTTAAATGATCTCAAAAAACATGTTTTTTGTGTTTTCAGATTATTTTAGTGATTAATTAGCTTAGTGAAAATATCTATTACATTATATTATGCTAGAGGAATAAATTTAAATAATTTCCAATTATTTCTAGAATAAAATATTTTTTCGTCAAAAAGTAGAATTGCATTAAATTAGAAAATGGAATTCTTGTAGATTTTTTGGAATGAGATTGAGTTAAATGGCAATTACCTAGTTGGAATAGTTGCAATAAGTTCATTAGCTAATTTTCTATTACTAAATGTGTTTCCTGAAAGGTATTTGGTAGTTGAAATATTGTTAAATCAATTTTAATGTTCCTAGGTATTTTATTAAATTATTTAGGTTAGTAAAATGAAATGAATTTGATATATTTTAAAGTGGTGTGTTAAATGAATATATTTTATTTCATTATTGATTAAAAATGATTATAAGTGAATTTTATATTCTATTTTAAATTAGGGCTCTTGGTTGTTAAAAGGGAAAAAAGAGTTATTTTATTTCATTATTTTTCCTCTCCATTTGTTCTCTACTCTCAAACCCTCTCTTGTTGGAAAGAAGGATTTTCTTCATGAATGAAAGAAAGGTTGAATTGGTTGAAGTGGGGTGGATTTGAATTGTGGCTACTTGTGTGTGATCAAAGATTGCTTTCACAACCCTCTTCTCCTACTTGGATTGCTTGTAGGAAAGGTATGATTCATGAACCTTTCCTTTATTTTAAATTTGCATGCTTTCTTCATTGCTATGCCATATTTAGTGGATTTCTATGGCATACTGATTAGGCAAAGAAAACCTAGATATGAATTTATGGTTGTTTTATGTATTTTTGCTTTGTGTTCTTGGTTGGAAACATGCAAAAATAGACAGGGTTATGGAAAATTTTACCTAGGATTACCCACCTTGTTTTTATTGCATATTTGGAATGTTGTGCATATATTCTACAATGAGTAGTTGTCAAATTTCTATTTGAGTTTCAAACATGAGAGTTAGAAAATTGCTCAAGGTAGACAAGCTTTCAACAATTGAGAATTTGGCTTTTTATGGTTCGTCCATGGTGCAGGAGCACCTAACCCAAAGTGGCCTCCGTGAGGCATTTAGTTATTTTATGCTTAGTTTTATGTTTTCAATAAGGTCCTAATTGGACATTAAATGTAATAAGGTCTATTTGACCAACTTATGCTATTTTTAGATAGTTTGTTAGGAAGTTTGTTAGTTGTTAAGACAGTTGTATCTCCCAGCCATTTGGAGAGATTTCCCAGCCATTGGGAATCCAAGTCTGTACTACCGTGGGTAGGTAGATAAATACCCCAGTGTAGATCGAATGAAAGACGAAGAGAAGCAGTAGTGAGTCAGTTATAATCATTGGGAATTCAGTTGAGTTGGAGCAGAACATCTGTGTAGTTGCATTTTTGAAAATATCAATATAAGATCCTATTGTGTTATTTTTTGGCTATCAAATTTACTGAATAGATCATTTTGTTGAGGTCAGATGGATTCATTTAACCATTCCACCAGTTGATTCTCTGAATTGGTGGAATGGCTATATATATATTAGTTAGGGTTTTTGTTTTTCTATTTGTCTATGTTAATGTTTGCAGGATTGGGCAAGAAGTGCCTTAAAGGGTTCTAGCATGATTGCATGCTAGATCGGCGAAGTGCAGAGGGTTGCACGAGTGAAGGGAAAGCAAACTGAACCAGTCGCTAAGTGAAAAATTGATGAAATCCATGAAGTTTTTAGAAACATACAATTTGTGTATATATCACTTTTGTATGCGAGATATACAATCTGTGTGTATATCACATTCGCATGTTATGTGTATGTCACATTTGTCCATCGCTGGTGTATCAGGTGAGAAAACAGGTCGAGAATGCATGTTATGAAGATGCAAAGTTAAAATCATATTGGATATACAATTCCTGTGTATATCACTTTTGTATGTCAAGTTTAATTTGTGTGTATACCCCTTATTGCATGTGCAGACAGTTCCTGTGTATCCGTCAATTGTATCTGGCGGGTTTGTATGTGTTGAATGTACATCGTAAATGTACATTGGGTGATACAATTGATGAGTATATGTATTTTGTATGGGAGAGATAGTTTCTGAATATCTGTCATTTGCATTTTGTGTTGTATATGGTGAAGATACAACGAAAGATACATGGGTTGATGAGTTGAGGTAGTAACCCGCATGTATGTTAGAAGGGTTTTGAACTACAGATACAAGAGGTGACCTGCAATAGAAGGTAAGGACACCGACACAACAGGTGAAAGTTTGTATGTATCGATTGTATATGGAGAACATACAATGCATAGATACAAATGTTATATGCAGGAGGTGACCGGTAGAAATGGTAAAGGAAGCTAGTGATAGAAGGTCATGCTTTGTATATGCAAGGGCGAAGGCATGTTAAGTGTTATGCTGATGGAAGTGAGTCTTAGTGATAGAAGTGTCGAAGACACATCGATGTGAGATAGGATTTCGGTGTGAAAGGGATTTGGTTGGCCGATAGTGTATGGTCTTACCGATAGGCAAATAAACATATAATGAAGGATGTATGCATATTTAATAATGCATAGACATACATTTGTAAATGTATGTTAGGGTTTTAGTGGTGGATGCTCTGCATCAAAGTGGTATCAGAGCTCAGCAAAAGGTCTGGGCTATTGTGTGTTGATTCTGTCACTGAGAAGGTAGAAGTAGAGGTTTGAGAGGTTGACAAGATGCCTCCGAAAGGTAATGGTACTGCTAGAGAATTGTAGGAAATGAAGGAAAAACATGCCAGAGAGATGAGGAAGATGAAGGAGCTTGCTGAAGCACTTCAAGCCAGGCTTGTAGCCTTGGAGAAGAACAAAAAGAGGGAAGTAGAAGATAGTGAATCAGAAGAAGATTAAGATGATGTTGAAGAGTATGAAGAGGTAGCTGAAGATCTAAATGCGGAAGATCAGAGATTTACAAAACTATTAAAGGCAGTGCAGAGTGCAAAACCTAAGGTAAAGGTTGATGTTTCAAAGTATAATGGAAGTTTGGATGAAGATGAGTTACTTGATTGGATTGCTGCATTGGATAATCACTTTGAATGTGAGGAGGTTCCTGAGGAGTAGAGGGTAAAGATTGCAAAGACCAAATTGACAGGTCATGCTTTGGTATGGTGGGATTATGTACAATCCAAAAGGAGAAAGCAAGGTAAGTCAAAAATTTCTTCATGGGATAAGATGGTAGCAAGGATCAAAAGTAAATTCTTGCCTAAGGATTATGAAATTCAAATGTTCAAGAAGATACAGTTTTTGAGGCAAAAGGAAATGGATGTGAATGCGTATACTGAGGATTTTTATAAATTATGAGATCTGGTCATCATGAGAATGAGGTTGAAAAAGTTGCTAGATATTTGGCTGGTTTGAGATTGAACATACAGGATGAATTAGTTTTGGCTAACCCTAAGAGTGTAGAAGAATGTTATCAAATGGCAATTAGGATTGAGGAAAAGATGAAAAGGAGACAGGATAAGTCCATGAGAGGACGAGGCAGCAACATAAGCGGAAGAGGATCAGCCCCTGCAACGAGATAGGTTAATAAGGATCAAGAGGAAACTGGTAAAGGACAAGAACAATATGATTTCAGAGGTTGATGGAGAGGCACAAGAGGCAGATTTGGAGGTGGAAGAGGTTCTAATACATTTTTAGGAAAGTGCTATACCTATGGTGAGTTTGGTCATCCATCCTTCAAGTGTCCAGAAAGGCAAGGGTCATCGTCAAGAGATGAAAGGAGAAGTGACAAAAGGGTTCAATTGGTGCAAGAAGAGATGGTAGCTGAAAGTGAGAAAACTCCTGACAATTATGGATATCCTGAGGAGGGAGAAGCATTGATGCTGAGGAGAACTAGTTTGCAGACAGCCAAGGATATGATGCAACGGAGCTCTTTTCAGGACAAATTGCAAAAGCAAAGGTAAAGTATGCAAGGTAGTAATAGATTCTGGTTCTACAGATAATATGGTCTCTCAGGAAATGGTGGATAAACTGAAACTGGAAAGGATTCCACATAGAAGTCCTTACAAAGCATCTTGGGTAAGTGATAGTCAATCGCTTTTGGTATATGAATAGGCATATGTTGATTTTCAGATTGGAGATTATTAGGATAGAGTTTTGTGTGACATATTGCCCATGGAATGTTGTCACCTACTATTGGGTAGGCCATGGCAATTTGACAGGAGAGCATTGTATGATGGGTATGCTAATACCTACACCATCAAGAAAGATGGAAAAACTATTGTGTTGATGCCATTGCAGGAAGAAGCTGCAGTACAGAAGGCAGTAAAAATCATTTTAGTGGGAAAGAAAGAGTTTGTGTAGATGCCTACAGTAGAAGGCATTCAGGCAGTTGAAGATACTACAGGGAAGGAAGTTGTTCAGGACAACAGTTTGAAGAAGATTTCAGTTTTGACTGACAGAGGTCAGCAGTAGGTTCAGAAACAGGTTTACAAACAACAACCAGTTGAGTGGAATGACAAGGATGTTGTCATAGTAGGGACTATTGTTTGTCCTCTAAGGGTTGAAAGGTCAACATGTTCTGCCATAGCAGCAGTAACAACAGCATTACCCAAGGTTGATAATGCAGTTGTTCAGACAGAGGTGATGGTCAACACGACTGATCAACATAGTGTGAAGAGAGCCTATAGTGCTAGGCATGAGTATTTGATCCCATGGCAACAGGTTGTAATACAGAGATCATGGGGCAGCTATGTGACAGCAGCAAGTGCAAGTGGTTTCCATCAAAGACTTAACTCATGGGACATGAGTTCTTTTTTTGTTGGGGAGTATGGTGCAGGAGCACCTAACCCAAAATGGCCTCCGTGAGGCATTTAGTTGTTTTATGCTTAGTTTTATGTTTTCAATAAGGTCCTAATTGGACATTAAATGTAATAAGGTCTATTTGACCAACTTATGCTATTTTTAGATAGTTTGTTAGGAAGTTTGTTAGTTGTTAAGACAGTTGTATCTCCCAGCTGTTTGGAGAGATTTCCCAGCCACTGGGAATCCAAGTCTGTACTACCGTGGGTAGGTAGATAAATACCCCAGTGTAGATCAAATGAAAGACGGAGAGAAGCAGTAGTGAGTCAGTTATAATCATTGGGAATTCAGTTGAGTTGGAGCAAAACATCTGTGTAGTTGCATTTCTAAAAATATCAATATGAGATCCTGTTGTGTTATTTTCTGGCTATCGAATTTGCTGAATAGATCATTTTGCTGAGGTCAGATGGATTCATTTAACCATTCCATCGGTTGATTCTCTGAATCAGTTGAATGGCTATATATATATTAGTTAGGGTTTTTGTTTTTCTATTTGTCTATGTTAATGTTTGTAGGATCGGGCAAGAAGTGCCTTAAAGGGTTCTAGCGTGACTGCATGCTAAATCGGCGAAGTACAGAGGGCTGCACAAGTGAAGGGAAAGTAGACTGAACCAATCGCTAAGTGAAAAATGGATGAAATCTGTGAAGTTTTTAGAATCATATAATTTGTGTATATATCACTTTTATTTGTGAGATATACAATCTGTGTGTATATCGCATTCACATGTTATGTGTATGTCGCATTTGTCCATCGCTGGTGTATCGGGTGAGAAAATAGGTTGAGAATGCATGTTATGAAGATGCAAAGTTAAAATCATATTGGATATACAATTCCTGTGTATATCGCTTTTGTATGTTGGGTTCAATTTGTGTGTATACCCCTTGTTGCATGTGCAGACAGTTCTTGTGTATCTGTCAATTGTATCTGGTGAGTTTGTATGTGTTGAATGTACATTGCAAATGTACATCGGGTGATACAATTAATGAGTATATGTCTTTTGTATGGGAGAGATAGTTTCTGAATATCTATCATTTGCATTTTGTGTTGTATATGGTGAAGATATAATGAAAGATACATGGGTTGACGAGTCGAGGCGGTAACCCACATGTATGTTAGAAGGGTTTTGAACTACAGATACAAGAGGTGACCTGCAGTAGAAGGTAAGGACACCGAGACAGTAGGTGAAAGTTTGTATGTATCGATTGTATATGGAGAACATACAATGCGTAGATACAAATGTTATATGCAGGAGGTGACCGGTAAAAATGGTAAAGGAAGCCGGTGATAGGTCATGTTTTGTATATGCAAGGGCGAAGGCATGTTAAGTGTTATGCTGACGGAAGTGAGTCTTGGTGATAGAAGTGTCATAGACACATCGATGTGAGATAGGATTTCGGTGTGAAAGGGATTTGGTTGGCCGATAGTGTATGGTCTTACCGATAGGCAAATAAACATATAATGATGTTTGCATATTTAATAATGCATAGACATACATTTGTAAATGTATGTTAGGGTTTTAGTGGTGGATGCTCTGCATCAGTCCATACAAAAAAAAGAAATTTCAATTTTAAACCTTTCCTTTATTAATTTAATGTGGGATGAGTTGCCTCCCATGGGAAATGATGTTATGCATCCTTTTAGAAAAAGTTGTGTTTTTGTCAAATTATGATTTTGTTACCTTGTAAGTCATGCCAAGCCCAATTAGCTAAATTGGAACTTTGGGTGTTTAGGAAGATGTCTATGGGTAGGGAAAGGAGTGTCTTCCATTGTGCACCATGGCCCAAAGAGGTCGTTGGAATTAGTGAATGGAAGTTTTTAATCAAGAATAAAATTTAAACACATGGGTAATAAAATGTAATAAATAGATCATCTATACCAAACTACATGTCCTAGTGAGGTGTCCGACTTACTTGGGTTTGGGTGTAAAGAGTAGTCTTTGGTGTAGCATCTGGTTTCTATGAGGAGGTTATGCCCTTATGTTTTTCCATGAGGTGAGTATTTACCTCATATGGCACTCCTTGTCCTGACTACCTAGGTCTCTCTTCCTTCTTCCACCATCAGAGTTTGACTCGACGTGTGATGTTTACCATGTAATTGCATGTGCATTGTGATGCATGATTCATCCTTGTATGTGTCTATGATGGATTATGATTTATGCTGTGTTTGGCATTCATTGAAGGTGTGATTATTTCCCTTATGCTTGAATGTTGATATGTCATTCTATTATGCTTTGGCAAGCGTGCAATATGTTACTTGAATGCAATTAGATGGTAGTTGTACCATGTGTTGTTTATATGCAATGTAGACAACTATTGTGCTTGATGATGGCAATATGGTTGGCAAGTGAGAAAAATTTCCCCATTGGTACTTCATGATGATCTTTAGGTGTTTGATGGTTCCCTTATCTTCTTGTAGGTTAATTTTTTCATGTTTCATGTCTTGTTGCACATTGGAGAGCATGATGGTTTTTGGGTGGTTTATGCACTTGTGTATTATCATTATTGATTATTGTAACCTTTGTATTGTAGGTCTTTTGAGACCCTTGTAATAAGATGTAATTAATGCTATGAGTTGATTTATGATGTTGGCTATGATTCATATATGTTTAGGATGAATCCCTTCAATTATTGTAATTATTGGATATCATCTTGTATTTTTCCATGCCTCAATTTGTGAGGATGTTGGAATGTTTTGATAGATTTTACATGTTAGAATCTAGCTATGTTAGCATGTTTAGATTCATTTATTTGATGTTTATGGATATGTTTTTGTTGGATCATATTCATCCCACCTAGGTGGCGAGCATCCTATCTTTTCTTTTGGCATGTGTCAACGTTGGTGTCAAACATGCGTAGCCTTTTGTATTACTTTTGTCATGTTTTGCCTGTTCAACCCTTTTGTGAAGTTTGTTGTTGTAAGGTGCTCATTTGACCACCTAAGTGTATCCATGGTGTCATTTCCATGATGTGATATGCACTCTTGTATTATTCCCTTTTTTCCTTTGGGAAGGATGCCTTTGCACAAGTTTGACTAATGACCATTCCAGTTGGTTAGGGAATTGTACCTTCTAGTTGGACCATCTCCTGGGTGAGTGTTACCCTTGTATTTGGGATATCCTATGTAGTCATTGAATAGATTAAGATGACTGTTACTCTCATCCTACTCCATGTGTTCACAAGGGAGGGAGGTCGTGAATGTATATCCAGACTTAATATTGGAGTGAGTTCCACCCCTCTCTTGGTCATCGTGGTGAGTTGTCTCACGATGGGTGAAGTCTTCCACTTGTGCCACCTTGCATTATGCAATGATGATGATGTTTTAGATATTTTTGTGTTTGTTGCAACACCTTGTGTGTGCATGAGTGCAATGTGATGTGTAAATGTTACACTTACAAATGCAAAAAATTGTCAGTTCAGTGTTTGTTCAACTAATAATTTGAGTGGAAACCTGGGGCATTACACATAGGAGTGGAGGATCAAACACAGTTGTAGATGCCTTTAGTAGAAGGCAAAATTTGTTAATAGAGATGAAGATAGAGGTTATTGGCTTCAATGAACTCAAGGATTTGTACCCTGAAGATCTAAATTTTGCAGAGGCTTGGAAACTTTGTTTGGAACCTATTACTTTGGATAGGACAAGGTGGCTAGATTTCATGATCCATGATGGTATGCTATTTAGAGGAATCCATTTGTGCATTTTGAGGAGTTCCATGAGAGAGAATGTGATTAAGGAGAAGCATAGTGGAGGATTGGAAGGACATTTTGGTTGAGATAAGACCATTTCTCTAGTTAGTGAGAATTACTATTGGCCACAATTACACCAGGATGTGAATAAATTTGTGCAAAGTTGCATAATATGTTAAGTGGCCAAAGGGGTAAGTGAGAGTATAAGGTTGTTTCAACAATTAAGTATACTAGAGAGACCATGGGAAGACATCAACATGGATTTTGTTCTTGGTTTTCTGATAGCACAGAGAAGACATGACTCCATATTTGTGGTGCTTGACAAGTTTTCAAAGATGGCACACTTCATTCCATGCCATAAGACTAGTGATGTTGTTCATTTTGCAAATTTATTTTTTAGAGAGGTGGTAAGACTACATGGTCTACCAAAAAGCATAGTTTCAAATTGAGATACCAAGTTTGTTAGGTATTTCTGGAGGACTTTATGGAAGAAGTTGAAGACTAGTTTGAAGTTTAGTTTTGCACATCATCCACAGACTGATGCACAGATAGAGGTGTTGAATAGGAGTTTAGGTAACTTGTTTAGATGCTTGGTAGGAAATAAGCCCAATGGATGGGATTTGATGTTACCATAGGTGAAGTTTATATACAAAAATACTATCAACAGAAGTACTGGTAAATCTCCATTGTAGATTGTATATGGTAGTAGTTCAAGAAATGCTTCTAAGTTGAGGAAGATGGATAGAGGAGAGAAAAGAAGTGCCAAGGCTGAAGACTTTGCAGAGTACCTAAAGAACTTGCACGAGGAGGTAAGAAATCATATCAATAAGATGAATTCACAATACAAGGCTAAGGCAGATCAAAAGAGAAGATTCAAGGAGCTCAAGGTTGGAGATGAAGTTATGGTTTATCTAGGGAAGGGAAGGTATCCTATGGAAGCATATAATAAGTTGAAGATGAAGAAATTTGGACCATGCAGGATCCTAAAGAAGCATGATTCAGGAAATACATATGAAGTAGAGTTGCTGAGTGGAATCAACATTTCCATTCTGTTCAACATTGCTAATTTAATAGAGTCTCATGAAGGTGACACAGAGGATGGGCCAACAGAAGAATAGTGGAATATCCTGGCATCTGATTCAAAGGAGGAGATAGAAGAAATCTTGGACAACCATGTGGGAAGAAGTACTCAAAATAATAAAAATGAAGAATATCTGGTGAATTGGAAAGGAAGGCATGTCGAAGATTCTTTATGATTGTCTAAGGCAAAGGTTGACCATTTGAGTTTTCCTCAAACAGTTGAGATGTGACTAGGTCACTGCTCAAATTACCCTAGGTGTCTGATGTAGGATCATCCAGTGGTGTAAAGCAATCTTTCATCAACCAAAGAAATGATGGTTTTGTTTTATGTTCTTTTCAAATTTTGTATTTTTGGATACACAATTGCTTGAATAATGATGAAGAACCTTTAGTTTTTTCAACCTGCTGAAAATAGCCAATTTTCCTCAAAGCTTTGGAATTGAAAAATATGACCTTTGGTGAAAAATTGGCCAAAGATCACTTGTGGGATGAAAGATATTAAAGTTTTTGTTTCTTTAAAAACCCCTAAAAAAGTTTCAAAGTCAGATATGATGCACTTAGAGGCCCTGTACAACCCCAAAAATGGCTAGAATCAGCAAAGATGATTCTTAGTGTGTAGAGTACTCTGTGAGATTTCCACCGCATCAAATGGTTCATCAATCAGACACCTAAATCAAAAGTTTTGGCTCCTGGAAGTTAACCTATTTTTGGAGGGCGTTACAAATTTTAAAATTTTGGTTGGAAGGCACCAAAAAGGGCTATTTATGACCATTTTTTTGGATCCTTGGTGGTAATAGAGAAAAAGGGGGAAAGTGGAGAGTTAGAAAAGGGAGGGAAAATAAAAACCCTAGAAGATTTCAATCTACAAAAGGCAGAAGGTTCCAGAATCTAGAGATAGGAAGTTGTATGTGTTGTAACATATTGAGGATTCATCATATGATTTAATTCCAATTTCTATAATGTAATGTGTTGTTCAAATCAATAAAGAACATTTTGTTTTTGTGTGTGCAATCTTTGTTATTATGTGTTCTAGGATTGACCCCCTCATCACTTGGTTGGTTTTCTTTTTCCTTCCCTTTGTGCCAAGGGGAAGTGTTTTCTATGTTTGGAATGAATGTGGGGAAATTCATTAAGTGTTTGAGTTGTCTACAAAAGGCTTGAGTGTGTTATACTTATAGAATCTTGAGTTTTTGGTTCCTTTTGCAAAATAAGCTTATAAAAGGATACAAACTCTAAACTTATTGCTAGATGTCATCTTGTACTCTTGTTTTTCCCATGAAGTTTATTTCATGGTCCTAGGTGTTAAAATTGGCTTACATAAGTGTTTACAAGATCCCATCAAGAAAACAAATGTGTATTTACTTTTTTTTAAAACCTTTTGTCTACTTCATTTTTCCTATAAATTTGTTTTAGTATTGAAAATATTTAGTCATTGGTTTGTGGGATCTTGAATAGATATTGTAGGATGCATTACTAGTGTGTTGTGTCCCATCCTCTTCACTTTTTCTATAAAGTATTTTTAACATTGAAAGTCTTTAAGTGTTGGTTTGTGGGATTCTATTTTAGTATTTTATATTTCAAGTTTGTTTTATGCATTTAGGTCACTTCATCTTTCCCATGGGATTTCTAGAAAAAGCTTAAACTTGATCTTTTAAATGTATCTAGTCCTCTTTAGTTTTCCCGCATCCTTTTAAGTTTAAGGGAAACATTTTAATCGAATAATTTGGTAAATTTTCCTAAGGGAATGTTTTGTGGACTTCTAACTAGTTGAAGGATATTTAAACTAATGCCTTTTACCTTCCATCTTGTAGCACTTTCCCTCAAAATTCTAACATGTCAAATTAAAGAAGCAAAGGAGAAAATTGAAATGCAAGCTCACACCTAACAATCAAATACTAAAATGTTATACGTGAAGCCCGATATCTTGTGCTGAACCTACATTTCATTAAAAGAAGATATTAGGTAATAAAGTGTGAATGATGCATTTGTGGAACTAACCCTTGCCAAAGGATGTGTTGTATTCAATTGTTATATCTAGATCCACATAAATTTCTATGAATTACATTTTACAAAGTATTTCATCTAAGGTTTATCTCTTTTAGAATTTCTTTAAGCTAAAGGATTTTGAAGGTGCAAGTTTGATATCATGTTGTCTACTTTAAGCCTGCAAATGCTACAAACGTTTAAATCTTGAAGTTTCTTGAAATTTTAAGGTATCTAATTCTCCATTTGGTCTTGCAAGCTATTGGTGAGGAGAAATAAAGTAAAAGATACAAAGTGAAGCATTGACGTTCTTATAGGTTTATGAACCTTCAAAATTATTGACAAAGAAGAAAAGAGATGAGGTGACAAGTTTGTGGTTCATTTAAATCATTGATAGGGAGAAATAATAAAGAGGCATTAGCATTTCTTAAGGTTTGTGAACCTTATAAACCTTTGAAAAGGTTCGCAGGGAGTCCAAATCACTAACAAAAGAAGGAAATACAAAGAGCATGAAATAAAAATTATGCATTGGTGATTTTGTGAGTTTGCAAACCTATCAAACCATCAACAAGTAAGAACAATAGGAAAGAAAGATGAAACATTAGTATTTTGGCAAGTTCACAAACCTCTAAAATTACCAACAAGGTTTGTCAAAACATAAAACCTTTGACATGCTAAAAGAAATTTTCACCAACTTTCACAAAACCTTTGATTATAAAATTTGGCATCTAGCTCCCTCCCTCATTCCCACTTTCTTGACATCCTATTCTAGGTTAGGTTTCTATAATTCTTTGGAAAATCACACCTACCCTAACCACTCTCTTGCATGATGTAGGACTGCCATTAATTGCCTCAAATGGAAGCAGTTAAATGGATGAAGACTTTCAAATACCTTAGAATGCTAATGGACCCATCTATGATGTGATTTTTATACCTACGTCATGGGTCAATTGTCTGAATAGGTGTGTTCTCATATGTGGACCATGTGAGGATAATACAAGAAAGCATAAGCTTCCATTTCATCTATAGATGACCATAATTTATTCTATAAGGTGTTTAATTGATGATGTGTACTGTAGAAATTACATACCCTCGCAATTTTTTGATACATTTCACTCGCTTTAGTGTCTACACCCATAGCATGTTTTTAGGATCATCAAACCTGACCTTTTATCTTATTTTCCCTTATCACCAACTATTTGCCAAAAATGTACTTCAGATACTTACTTGTTATACTTTTTTGAGAGCACGTGTCAAATTTGGATGAATATTCTTAGGAAATGAGTGTTGTATGTAGATGTCCCTGTGCCATGCTGGCATCCCAAATATTCCAAAATTTGAAATGTTATTTCTCAAATTTGAAATGTTATTTCTCCCACCCATTTCTGGAATCTTTATGGAAGATAATGCTCATGTGACCTCAAAATGGCCCCTATAGTGTACCTGACCTGGCAGATTCCCCTCTTGCATGAAAAAAGAAGAAGATTGAAAAAAAAGGGACCCTAGAATGTTTTTGAGGACTCTTGGATTGATCTCTCTTGGATTTTGAAAGAAATATGTTGAACTATTGCTCTTGAATGTTGGTGAAGATTTGGGATACTATGATGAACAAATTTTGTGGACATGGATGTTCGTCACATCGTAGAATCTTGCATTGTCACTTGTGAGCCCTTTGATCAAGTTTCGGAGTTGGGAAGAGGCTCTCTTGTGCAAGGATTTCAGCTATCCAACATTGGATTGCACCTTCGAGGAGCTTGCATCCTCCTCTACAACACCAAACTCTAGAAACATTGTTCTGTTTTTATAGAATAGTGTGGTTTTTATTGTTATTGCTTTCATACAACATCATTTGGAGAATACTTGTGGTGTAGACCACCACACATTTTACCATACACACACTAGGGTATTTTCCATGTAGACCAGGGACAAATACTTATAGATTGGTATTTTTGATATTTCTCTTAGATCCTAGATGCATTTACAGTAAGAGGTTGCACACACTTGTGTTTTTATTCCTCTTATATTATTGGATGTTTCATGGAGGTTGGAAAACCAAAATGGGGGCTCGACTGAGGCAAGCCCCTAAACAGCCCCAACAAATTTTACTTTGTCTTTTATTGTGCAGGTTGTGGAGGAAAATCAAATGCACATGAGTTTGTTTCCTTATTCCCTTAATATTCTTGCTTGTCTTCTTTTATTATAAATGCTTTACTTTAACAATTTAATTTTAAATATCCTTTAGATTTGAAGCTATTTAGTTTCATTATGCAAAGTGGGTGACATTATAGGTGTACAGTTTTACTGCACAGTATAGAGTTTTGGTTTCTTTTCCTATCAAGATGACAACACTGTGCGCTGACATCCCCGTGACATGCTGACATTCAAGGCTGAGTCTTCCAAACTTTAGCTCTAGGTTCTTCTCTGTGTCTCCTTTCTTATTCTTTTAATCACTTCTTAAAATAATTTTTGTATCTCTGTTTATTATAAATTTTCTATTTATCTCTATAGCTCTTCATTATTCAATTTGCTAGTAGATAATCCATTCAGACCTAATAGAGTTGATCTTCTCTTCCCAAGTGGATAGAAGCAAATTTCCATCCCTAGAGGCTGATTAGGTCCTAAGTATAAGTGATTAAAATTGGATGCTCTTTAGAATAACTTAGTTGTTTCAATTTTTATCATCTACATTTTTGGTGAACTTGAACTGCATTCACTAGCATATTCCTACTTCTTTTTCTTTTTATACTTGTTTAGTAAAAAGTAGTATTTGACAATGTCTAATATATTTCTTCAAACCTTTACCTCATTTGATGAACCAATTAGTAGTGAAGATTTTGACATGCTTGTTGAATCCCTTGATGACTTTTTCCATGACAAATCCTCCTCTTTCAAAGAAAAACAACTTTCTTCTCCAAACATGATTAACACGATCTATGTTTCTAGTTCTACTCAAGAACCTGTGAAACCAAAGATTGTAGTTCATCTTCGATCTGAAACTAAAACAACTTCAAAACTGGTAATGAATGTTCAGGGTGCTTCAAACCCATCCTGAATTGATGATTATATTTCATAATTTGCTAAAACCATCAAACTAAATTTGTTAGGGTCTCCTCATTATCATGTAGTAGCCCACACATATAATACTAGGAAAAACAAATAGCATGATTCTATCCCTATTTCCCTTTCTTCTTCTTCTCCTATGTTATCGCTAGCTCCTTGTCTGACTCAGAAGCCCTTCATAGAGTATGATCTTGTAGAACATCTTTGAGCTACTCCAACTAATATCTTTCTTTGGGAAGTTGTTCAGACCTCTCCATAGTATCATAGTATGCTCCAGGAAGCCCTGCAGAAGATCCTTGTTGCATCTTCTACTAGGACAAATGATGTAGCTACTTTACTTTCTTACATTTATATGAACACTACAAGTAGTGTGTTTCAACAATTTGAACACCTTTCTTAGAGGTACAAAGACAGAATGATCATCTCCTTACCATTGTTGGAAATAATATTTTGGTGTGAAACGTCCCCTTATTGATAATGGTTCCAGTCTTAACATTTGTGGTATAGACCTATTGAACCATAAATTAATATTGATACATCTTTGATATCTCCTAATACTCTTAATATTCATTGTTTTGATAATGTTGGTAGACAAACAATGGGAAAAATCATGCTTCTGATTGAATTGGGCCCAGTCACTTTACCTACCCTCATCCATGTCATGCCTGGTGCAGTATCTTATAATCTCCTACTTGGTAGAATGTGGATACATGCCAGGGGTGTAGTTTTGTCTACCTTACATGGGTCAATAAATTTTGTCTTTGAAAATAATACTTATATGATCAAAGCTGATCCAGATCCTATGTAGTATTGTCAACATACAAATTTTGTTGATCAGTCTCTTTCTTCACCTACTCTTCAACATTTGATTCCTTCTTCTATCAATGATGATTCCCCATCCTCAACTCCTACACTAGAAGTTGATCATGGTGTTGACTCATCCCTAAATGCATGTCATGATGATCATTGGGGTTCATTAGACTTTACACCCTCTTTCATCAGAGAGTTTAAACTTGACCCCCCTCATCTAAATGTTCCAAAACCATTTTCAAATTATGTCATTGAAAATAATTGTTCTACCTTGAATAAAACTAGGTGTTCTTCTAAATATACTCCTACTTCTAAGGTTATGTGTGATTATAATTCATGTATATATTATGCCACTAATGGTGATCCTCCTTCTTTTAAGGAGATGCAATCCCTTTATGTCCATGGTTTTCATATCCTTTCTAGTGTTGGTTATAAAGGAAATGGATGTGGTAAATGAGCGTAGGGTATCAAGACCCCTTTAAGACCTAATCCACATGGTTCTTCATTAGGTCTTAAATACCATCCTTGTCGACCCTCCAATTCTTCTTATCAAGACTGCCTAGATGTGAGTATGATTTTTGTTCCCCTAGATTCTCCTTCTCGTGCACTAGTTTATCCCGATCTTATTATTCATGCTTCTAACCCTTTTGAATTTCTAGTTCTCAATTCATTTTTAGTGATGAAGCACTTGTTGAATTCTTATGGATTTATGAGCATATGCCTTCATATCATCATGATCACGGATTCCCTTTTTGTTTAAATACACAAGCGTATTTAAGGCCATCTATGAATTTGTTTCGTGATATATTTTAATCCCCTAACAACTCTCAAATGTTCCCTTCATCTTATTCTAAAGACCATAGTACTCTCCTTGTTGGAGATACTATTCTCATCTCAATGGATCCCAAAGTTAAAGATAAGATCATACAAATTGGTCAGTGCTTGTCCTTTGAAGAGCAATGAATGCATACCAATCGTATTTGTGATTTTCCTTAGTTATTTGCTTGGACATATGCGGATATGCTTCTAGTATAGACCCAAATGTCATGGTCCATAACATAGTTCTATATCCTGATGCCCAACTTGTAAAACAAAAATTTTGAAAAATGAATCCTAGGGTTGCTCTAATGGTCAAGGCAGAGATTGAAAAACTCTTAAAAGTTGGTTTCATCTACCTGATTGACTACTCACTATGGCCATCCAACATTGTGGTTATCACTAAACCTGACAAGCACATTCGCATTTGTATCAATTTATGTGACCTAAATAAAGCATCCTTAAAGGATGACTTTCCTTTACCTAATATAGACATCATAGTTGATTCTACAATAGGTCATGCTTTAATTTCCTTTATGGATAGCTTCTCAGGTTATAATCAAATTCTAATTAACCTTGAAGACTAGCTCAAAACAAATTTCACATCACCATGGGGAAACTATTGTTATGTGGTCATTTTGTTTGGTCTTAAGAACATTGGGTGACTTATCAATGTGTAATGACCCTTATTTTTCATGATTTTATTCACAAGATTATGGAAGATTATGTCAACAATATCTTGGCAAAATCAGTATTACGCCAACATCAGATTCATATTCTTTTTTGTATATTTAAACGTATGTACCTCTATAACATGTGGCTAAAACCTTATGATGTATTCAAAGTTGACTCTAACAAACTGTTAGGGTTTATAGTCTCTAACCATGGTATTGAGGTGGATACTAATAAGATTGATGCTATCATAAACATCCCACCTCCAAAAAAATGTCTCTCATCTTCGTGGTCTACAAGGTAAGATTCAAGCTATATGTCGTTTTATCTCCTAACTTGTAGACTGAACCCTTCTATTCACAAATCTTCTTAAAAATAATGTCTTCTTTGATTAGAATGAGGATTGTCAGAAAGCATTTGAGGATCTAAAGTCTTATTTATCCAATCCTCCAATCCTTATGCTAGCCATCTCTAGACATCCTTTTCTCTTATATACTTATGCTTCATCACATACTTTAGTATCCTTATTAGCTCAATATGATGATGAAGGTAAGGAACAAGTTGTTTATTACATTAGCCAAAATCTACTCAATTATGAAACTTGATACACAATACTAGGAAGGAAATGTCTTGATCTTGCCATTGCAATGAGTAAGCTTTGACATTAACTTCCTAATGCTGAGATGCATGTAATCATAAAATTTGACCCTCTAAATCATTTGTTTTCTAAAATAGATCTCTCTGGAAGACTCACTAAATGGGTTATGTTGCCAACAGAATTTGACCTAAGATTTGTCTCTTAGAAGGTGATAGAAGGACAAGTCGTAGCTGACCATTTGGCTAAATCCCCTTCTCCTTTTTCTATTCATAATGAGGACTCATTCCTCGATGATAGAATTATTTCTATAGAAAATGATCAAACGTGAGATTTGTTCTTCAATGGATCTAGATGTTGAACCAACTCTGGGGTGAGTGTCATATTGATAGCTCCTTCTGGTAAGTTGATTCCTCTTTCCTTCCATTTGAACTTTCTTTGTACCAATAAAATTATTAAGTACGAAGCCCTTATTGTTGGCTTGTGTGCCTAGCTATCTCTCAATATTAAGCATATTAGAATTCATGGTGATTCTCAATTAATTATAAAACAAGTCACAAGATCTTACTAAGATAAACAAGATAAATTGTCTCGATATCATGACATGACTTTATCACTCCTTGATTAGTTTTCTTTTTTCTCCATCAACAATATTACCCGTAAGGAAAATCATCACGCTGATGCAATGGCAAGTGCTACTTCCCTTGTACTTTGTGACAATTATGTTGATAATTATCAATTCATAATTCAAAATATGGCTTCACCTGCTATTAGTGATTCTAGTTCATCAAATTATTTTGTTGGCATAACATAGACTCAGAGGAATGGTACTCCCATATATACACTTATCTAAGTGATAGTACCTTTCTACTTGGTTCTTTGAAAAGTGCTCAAACTCACATTCACAAACTCACTACATGTTGCATCATTCTCTCTAATGTTCTCTATCATCATTCCTATAATGGTCTTCTCTTACATTACTTAACTAAAGCGAAAATGCCCATTTCCCTTCAAGAAGTCCATTCCAGTGCCCATGGGGACATTTTTTGTGGATGTGTTTTAGTTCAAAAACTACTCCAAATGGGTTACTACTAGACTAGCATGGAACATGATTCCTTTTCTTTTGTTAAGAAGTGTAATTAATTTCAGCAGCATAGCAACCTTATACGAGCTCTTGCACAAGAACTTCATGCCCAAGTACCACCTTGGCCATTTTCTATATGGGGCTTGATATCATCAGAAAAATTTCTCCACCTTCTTCTCAAGGTCATATAGTTATCATTACAGCAATTGATTACTTCACGAAATGGGTCAAAGTTGTTCCACTCTAATGCACGACTGCTAAAGTTATTTGTAACCTTCTCTTAAATAACATTATATCTTATTTTGGACTTCCTTCTACCTTTATTTCTGACAATGGTACATCATTTAAGAACATGGATGTGAAGTAGTTTATGGAAAAGTTTAAAATTCAACACCGCTTCTCTACTCCATACTATCCACAGTCCAATGGCCAAGCAAAAGCATCCAATAAAACCATTGAGAAAATTCTTTGTAAAATTGTTAATAAACATGGTAAGGATTGGCATACTCAACTTTCATATGCATTTTGGTCCTATCGCATGAGCATTTGTATGGCCATTAGAACAACTCCGTATAATCTCATCTATGGTGTTGATGCTATTATGCCTCTAGAGTTGGAAATTCCTTAATTGTGAATTTCTGTCCAATGCATTATTGATGATAATACTTATTGCGATCAGTGTATTTTACAACTTGAGATGCTTGAAAAACAACATCTCCACACTCTTGAGTATCTTCAAGCTTATCAAAAGACCTTAAATTATGCTTCTAATCAACATATTATTCATAGATCCTTTGAGGTTGGCGATCTAGTACTATATGAAAACTAGAGGAACGTGAATGCCTCTGTCGGTACCAAAGGCAAGTTCAGTCTAAACTAGTTGGGACCTTATATCATCACCTTTGTCTATGGGTCCAATGTGTATGGTCTCTCTACGATGGATGGTAAGCCTCTTAAAGAGCCCATTAATGCTATGCATTTGCATCGCTATTATGCTTAACTTCTTTCTTTAATGTGACATTTGTGTAGATGAGTTTTGAGTTTATTCATAACTTTCCTTATGTCATTTGATCATGAACACATTTTATTTTCTTATGTTATGATCTCTTTTCAAATTGTGTATTTTTAAATATGCAATTTTTTCTTTCAAAACAACAATGTATTATCATTTTTTAGTACTTTTAATGCTTTACATAGTGGTAATAATCTTGTTTTTTGTTCTCAATACATTGCATGATGTCTTGAATTCTAGTTGTAGTTTTTATTGAAAAATAAGTGAAAATTACCTTATTTTTTTACCATGTTGATTATTTAATTGTGAAAACAATTACATAATCTATTCATTCATAATTATTTAATTAGATATTTTTAAAGTTTTTAATTAAATAATTTTCTATGTTCATTTACCAATAGATCTTTATTTAATTTAATTGAGTACATTTAAACACAAAAATGATTTAATTAGATCATTCTAGCATTTAGTTAAACAATTTTAACAAGTTGTTTAATTAAGTCAAAATAGCATTTAATTAAA
Source organism: Cunninghamia lanceolata (assembly GCA_027924645.1). Lineage (NCBI taxonomy): Eukaryota > Viridiplantae > Streptophyta > Pinopsida > Cupressales > Cupressaceae > Cunninghamia > Cunninghamia lanceolata. The sequence goes on from BSBN01001475.1 coordinate 2,648,515, forward strand.
TAATCCATATCACATGAACAAAATATAAATACATCATTGCATAACACATGTATCTTGATCCAAAAAAATGCAAAGTCTTATATGTGTGTGTGTGTGTGTGTGTGTCGAATGTACACAGTACACTAAAATGGACACTACATCAAAACGTGGCATATCAAAATATCACAATACAATATCAACTCCCACCATGAGAGCCTCAACCCTCTAGCCCTAGTGGTGGTTGTTGTATAGAAGGCTCCTAGCGAGATGCTACAAAGCATGAGCAACTATGGCTCCATGATTGCATGCCCCTCATCTGGCCTCTTAGCTCTGTTACTTCTATCCTAGCATCCATACCTATTGTTGTAGCTGATTGACTTGAGCTCACAGCTAGCTTGTCTCATCCATCAAGCTCTATACTCTAGGGTGATCTAGACCTATCGCAACATGTCATGAGCATCCAGCTATCTTTGTAGAGAGTCACGGATGGCCTCTACACTCTAAGCTCTCTTCACCACATGATCTTGCTCTGCCCTCACCTAGTCTTGCTCCACTGTCACAGTAGTGACCTAAACAAGAACTAGAGCCCCATTAGCCTATGTCTCCTCTAATACTACTCTCAACTGTGCCACCGAATCAAAAACTGTTATGTGTCACCCTATAATCTATTAAGGCCTATGACTCACCCACACACACTACTGGAGCTGAACACTAGGGACCATCTCAACAAAGACCCAACCAACATAGTCGAGCCACTCTCGCGTGCACATTGCAAAATCAAACAATATGGCACATGTCTGATCTCATCATCATAATATAAAATCCAAAATCAATATATATGCATATACATGTCTAGTGTTCTACCAAAATAAATAAAGCAAATAATAACTCTCACCTGGGTCCCCGATCTTCCAATTAGGATCTAGGATCCCTACTAGTGTTGCTCTGGACTAAACAATACTTGTTGTACCTACACCTTCCACTAGTACTATGGTGGACCTTGTAGTAGCTGCACTACTCAACTCCCCTAAAACTATCTAGCTAGGTATGGGATCGACTAAAGGTGTGGCTCATGTCACACGACATCAAGCTCTCGGCCTCTCCTCCATGGTGGCACCAACCTCATCTTTTTAGAGATATCATTGTTAGAGAAACTATTGGTATGATAACAAGCATGATATTCAAGAAGTGTTGTCATTGATGGCAACAAAGTTTAAAGACCAATGGCAACAAGACTTAAAGGTTTGGCAACAAGGTTTAAAGGTTAGTAATCAAAGTTTGCATCAGACATTTGGATCAGAGACTAAAACTAAGTTGTGCTTGGTTATAGTAATATCTCTCACAGGATGTTTCTATCCTCATAAATTTACCTACACAAAAGTTTTGATCTAGAAGAAGATTTGGTAAAAATTAGCTAAGTGTTAGAATGTTTCACTCAATGTACATAGCTATAGTATTCTGGTCCACATTTGTCAGATGTTAATGATCCTATTTTACAGATTTGGAAATTTGTTATGGATCATTACAGGGACCTAAATCTATAAGTTCATCCTCTTATGTTTTTCAGAATGAAGGTTACATGTAGAAAAAGTCTAGTATGTCAAAGTTTAGTCTTAACCAGTGTAGAGTATATGATTGTTTTGGTCCACATGTTTCCAGTATGAAATATTTATTTTTGTAGTTCTAAAGTGTTGTTAGCATTTTCCTAGAGATCCTTAATCCAAAGTCTCAGAGTATGAAGTCTTTTAGAATGATAGATAATTTTGTCAAAACATCACTGCATGGATAAATAGTGCTTGACTATGACAGGGACCAAGTTCCAATACTCCACATTTGACCGCATGGAAACATTTTGTTGTGTGGATCTAGGGATGTGATTGCAGATGTCTAAAGATTGTTTGTTCTAAATTTGAGATGATTTGGAGCTCCGAATACGGTTTTGTGGTTTGACAGTTGGCTCATGTTATTGTTACTTTGCCAGTGGAGCTGACCTGATAGTATTGGTGGTATGCGAAGGGTAAAAATGTTTTATGAAGTTAAGTGGGAGATATTTTAGGTCCATCCCAACCTATTTCAAATTGTTTCATAGTTTTCTACTGGGCATGAAGTGTGTGCATGAAGATTTGGGGCCAACTACTTGTAAGTTTGATATTGTGACCATTACACTCAATTAGGCTAACCTAATTGGTGTCATGGATGTTGCGGATATATATATATATATAGAGGAATGTTTTCACTATTTTAGAAATGATGTGATGTGAGAGTGATCCAAAGAATGCGACAAGGCCTATAGATGTGAATTGAGGAAATACACAGCAAGATAGTGAGATATTTCAGATTACTAGGAGAAGTTTTAGATCTATAACTTGAGCTCCATTAGAAATGTAATCCATGTATATGTAGATGCAATCATAATAGTTCAAATCCTGGTAGTGAGCCACTTTTTTTCTCTCTTCCTCTCTTAGTGGGCAGTGAGTCCACTTAGACAATGAGTCCACCTGTAGTGAGCATTCTATCTTTTGGGCAGTGAGCCCTCTGGCAGTGACCCTCTTTGTAATTTGGTATTGATACTTCTTCATAATATATTGTGAGCTAATCCTCACTGTGGTTTTTGCCTTTTTGGGTTTTCCATGTAAAAATCCTGGTGTCTATGTGTTATGGTTTATGGTTTCATGTTTCATGCATAACTTACTTCACTGAAATTGAATATGCTAAATGGATTGAAATGTTTTATACATAATTAGTTTAAGAGAATATTGATTCACCCCCCTCTTAGTATTCTAGGTTTTCAACAATTGGTATCAGAGCAAGGTCCTTTGGAAGAAGCCTAACCGCTCAAGGAAGATCTTGGAGATTGAACACATGGGAGTTAGAAAGTTTCCTACTCCTTCAAAAGAGATTCCTGTTGTTGAATTTTCAAAAGATGAATGCATGTCTATCAGTAGTGAATAACTCAAGGTTGCTCTTGAAGACCTAGAGAAAATTGAAGAAGAAATCAAAGATTTGAAGGAGAATGTTAAAGAAGCAAATGGATGTATCAAAAAATTGAGAGAGCAAGTCAAGAAGCTCAAACAAAGGCATAAGGAGGTCAGTGAATAATTGAGGCTAGCAAATGAATCCATGAATGGTCTAAAAGTGCAAGTTGAAGAAAATTAAAGGCAACAATTGAGGAATATTTGAATTCAATGGTGAAAGGCAAATCTGACAAATGCATAAGGCTTGAACAAGAAGTTGTGAAACTAAAATCGGATTTGGAGAAGGCAAAGACTTAAGGAAAATTTAAGATAAGTTCTACAAGGCTTTATGAGATGATTGCAAATCAAAAAGATCCCAATGACAAAGAAGGCTTAGGGTTTGAAAAGGGTGAAAGTTCAAAATCAGGTCAAGCATCAAAAGCTAAAAACAAGAAGAACAATGGAAAGCATATTTGGAATCAAAAGAAATGAGGTAGAAGACCACCGGTTAGACAACCTAATGCTCAAAGGTACCCATCTTTTAATGGTTATTGTCTTTATTGCAATAAATTTGGACATAAGGCTACACAATGTAGGAGCAGAAGGAATCAAAATGTTCCATCTTTCTCTGGTCAATGTTTTACATGCAAGAAGGTTGGTCACAAAGCTAATGAGTGCAAAAGTTAAAGGATGAATGGGTATAACAATGGTAGAATGACTAAATCCTTCAATGGCTACTGTTATACATGTAATAGATTTGGGCAGAAAGCTAACCAATGTAGATCCAGAATGAATGGAAGGAATACTGGTCAGAGGGATGTTGTATGTTATAATTGCAATAAACTTGGACACATTTCAAAGTTTTGCAGAAGCATAAGCATGAAGAAGAATTATCCAATGGAGAAGAACAAACCAGTACAAAATGTTGATCTGGTAGAGACTAAGAAGGAGATGAATAAGATTTGGATAAAGAAGGAAGTAATAGAGGTTAATGATAAACCTGTACTAGCATCCAGTGCAGACATTTCCTCTAGAAACTGAGATGAGAGATTTCACTCAGGGGGCTTTAATGGAAATCTTTCACCCCCTGCCAAATGATTGGTGCTGATGTCTCAGCATGAAGATATAAGATGAAGATCAACATGCCTGATCCATTAAAGAAAATTGCAGAGGAAAATATCTTATTGTGAAATATTGCAGTGTAATTTAAATTGACTGTGTCATCAGAAGAAGTATTAATAATTTTATTGAAGATAGCATTTATGATGAATTAGGTCTGTATACACCAAAAAATGACATGACTCTGTCTAAATAAATATTCTTAATATTTATTCCATTTAATTCCTCTATCAATAAATAAATAAATCAATTTATTTATTTGGTTCATATTCCTCCCATTAATTGAATAAATTACCTTTATTTAATTAATTTCATCAAAGTCAACTTTATTCTTCCAAGCAATTAAATAATTTTCATTATTTAATTAAATCATTTATTCCTCCAAATTTAAATAAATAAATCAAATTTATTTAAATTGTCTCAATCTCTAAAAATAAAATATAATCAAATATTTTATTTATTCTTCCAAATCATGCACAAACAATTAAATAAATTTATTTATTTAATTTTCTTTCTTATATTCAAATTCATCAAAAATCTTCCAAATCTTCTAAAAATAAGTCTTCTTCTTCATGCACACAAAAGTAAATAATTTATTATTTAATTTCTCTCAAATCATGCAAAATCAAATCACAAGCTAGGTTAATTGATTTAATCAATCTTGTTTTTATCAACTCTTAAATTAGAAAAAAACTTTCTAATTTATGAAATCAAATCTTATCTTTATAAAAGAAAGCAGTTAACTCAAACAAAACAGCTTTTGTGTGACACTTGTCTTCTTTCTATTTGCGCACATCCTCTCAAGGTTTCTCAACCGTTGATCCTCTCATTCATTCTATACCGTTGATCTTCTCTCTCATGAGTATATAAATTGAACCCAATTCCTCCATTCCAATCATCCAACCTTTTAGTACCCTTAGTAGGAATTACAGCGTGCCTTTGGCACCCAAATTCCTTTGTTGCTTGCAATCAACTTGTTACCATCACCATTATCATTGTTGTGAAGCTCATCTTCATTACAAAACTATCATAGTCGTTCTCCATTGACATCTTGAAGAAATAGCAAGGAAGTGCAGCTTCTGAGGGCCATATTCATACACAAAATTGATTGAGATAGACCAATGGAAGCTATGAAGTATTGAGGTTTGCAAGGTTTTTTCTTTGTTTGTTTGATCTTGATTATTTCATCTTTCATTGAGTTTATTGGGTTCCTTTGATACTATTGATAATCATTCCAATTTTCTGATAACATTTAGTCCTTTCCTCCAACCCCTTCATTTAAATCACAACCCCTCAAGCTTATTAAAGAGTATTCTTCCATTAGTCCAAGTCAAGAACCATATTACCTTCATGTTGTTGACCAAGAGCCTATCCAAGAGTCCCCTACCTGTACTTCAATTCAAGCACATCAAGAGTTATGTCAAGAGCACACTTTAAAGCATGTGGAAACATCCACCCTTTATCTAAATCAAGATCAAATCACTTCCATCCAACCCACCCATAACCTATATCTTTTCTATGATCCAGATATCACCTCTAAAGAAGCTAGCCATGAGCAACTTGATCCTATACATGAGCAAGAGATCCAAATCCAATCCATCCATAACCTTTATCTTTTCTATGATCAAGATATTATTATTGATGAAGAACCTATGCACATGCACATTGATCCCATCACGCTTAATCCTATCTATGATCAAGAGCATATCTATGATCAAGTGAACCATGATGATCCTCTTAGCCAATTTTATGCATTCCATGGTCATGAGATTATCACCCCATCTATCCATCCTCCATCTAATCCTATCATTGATCCAACAAATTCCACTTCCCTTGATGAGACACTTGCCTCCCAAGTGCACATAGATGATCAAACCAATAACTTGGATCCTAGTGAACATAATGATAATCAAGATCCTAATGATCCTTCACCATCTATTATCGACCATGTTTCAAATCTGTTATCATATCCTATTGGTCTTATCACCTTCATGCATGAATGTTCCTCCTTAGAACACTAGCACCCATTATCCTCTATCTCACCTTCTCCATCCAATAAGGAACTAGTGTCTAGTGTTCCACCTATACATAATCCCACTGTCCACCGCATACTCCAACATATGAACTATCAAGGTAAAGGCTTAGGCCTTCATGAACAAGGTATTTTGGCCTTGGATATGTACCCCAAGGTGAATAATCCAAAGATGTTGGTATTTCCTCCATGCCTCCTAAATCCAGCACTTTCCATCGCAAACCCTATCATATTCCCAAAACATGTGTTGCCACTCCACCTCCCTTATCATATACATCCCAAAAGCATGTGACCATACACCTTCCACCATCCAATTTGCCTCCACTACTTCCAACTCCTAGCATCCCTCCATGCATTTTACCACCACTTCTTCCAACACCTTATCTATCCATCCATAAATCCTCTAAAAGCCCCAATCATGGCCAACAAATGCACATGTTGTCTAAACAAAGAGCTTCCATCAACCCCACTTCCACCATCCCAAGGGAATTCAATAGCAAAATCTGGATGCATCTACCTATAAAATCAAAAATCCTAAAGGTCCTCATGCCTTTGGATGCAAAATCCAAGAATCAAAGAAAAACCCATCTCAAAAGTTGCATACACTCACACACCTCAAAGTAAAAGTGAAAAAAGTGTGGGTCCCCAAGCAACAAGTAATTACCTCAGAAGTTGCTCTGAAGCTACACATACCCAAGCCCATACCTTCACAGGTAACATCTACATGTAAAATGGTTTGGGTACCTAAGCAAAAATCCATCAAGATAAATGAGGCATCCACCTCTCAAAAATCCCATTCCATCCAAAAGTCTCAAATCCTTCCATCCCACATGACAAGCAAAAATTAGAAGTATACACAGTCTATGTCGGTCCCTAAATGCCTACATCATTCTTCCACCAAGAAAAACTCTCCATTGCTTCCTACACCACTTTCCCATCATATGCTTCAATGTTTATCATAGTATGTGCAACCATTGGTCATGATTTCCTTCCATCCCACAACATTTCCATATACTTCCATCTCCCCTTCCTTCCACTATTATCCTACATATCTTCCACATCCTACTCCAATGGTCCATGCTTTTGCATAAGCCTTCCCTCCATCCATACATAAGTCCTACATAATCCACATCATCATCCACTATCTCACCTTTCATAATCCTCAATCTACCTACTCTGTCTTCCTTTCATGAGATCCTTACCAACATCTTGAGCATAGTGACACTTGACATAGTCCATATGACAACGTCCATCTAGTGGGACTATCACCTTTCATGGAGCTAGGCATTTGAGGCCCTCTCATCCATATCCACCTATCCTATCCAAATATTCAAGAGAGAGAGAGAGAGAGAGAGAGAAATCCCTTTGTCCAATAGTGAAAATTTGGCAAACAGGCGCCTTGGATAAGTACTGAAATCATAGAAAATTGACATGAAGGTAAATGATAACAAATGCAAATAACACAATGCAAACCTCATATTGACTCACGATCCATTGATAGGGTTGAGAATGCCACACCCAAAGTACTCTAGCTTTACACAAATAGATGAATGTTGATTGCTTGATTCTGTAGCATAACAATGATATGGAGATTGATAGATGGAAGATTGGATGAATGCAAGATAGATGGAGGAGAGATTGAGAAGAAATTTGAGTAGAGTAAGGATACTAGAAGAAGATTCCATAAAAATGGCTCAAGAGAGGCTACCTTTATAGAAAAAGGCAAATTCAAATGGACGGCTGTGATTGAGAGTTATGTTGAAAGATATGGACGATCAAGATCGATCAGGGTTAGATTAGGGTTTCCCACTCAAAGAGGGATTGTAGTCACATGACAAGTGTGCAAAGGAGAATAAAGGGAATCTAATTCAAATATTATATTTGAATTAGTTTGACATGTGAAGGCATAAAGTGGAGGATGTAGCATGTGACACTTATCGCAATGTGATGAGAGGTGAGGCAATAATTCAAATTTTTAATTTGAATTATGTGAGACATGTGAAGGGGGATTATTAACTAAACAAATGGGATTTATTTAGTTAATTGGAATGTGATTAAGTGGGATTAATTAAATAAAATGGGTTTATTTAATTAATCAAGAAAGCGATTAAGTTGGACAAATGGGATGGGGAATTAATTAAATAAATATGATTTATTTAATTAATTGGCTAAGTAATTATGATAGAATTAGGATTGGGATAAGTGGGATTTGTGAGTGGGATGAGGTTGGATGACCTAGGACCTAGGGAAAAACACACAAGGTCATGTCGAAAAAGGTGTTATGTCAAGACATGGACATTTTTTAGTGTCTACAAGTACCATGATGAAAATTTGGCAAACATGCATCATGTGTAGGTTGATCTTCTATGTCATTTACCCTTGGGGGCACCTTGTCTCATCAGTATATCACTTTTCTCCTATCATTTCCTTCCATACCATTTCCTACTATCCTTCTATCCATTACATACCTATCCTGTCGAATCCATCCATCCTAATCTTCCCTTCTATTTTTTTTATCTTGATAAAGATTAGGGGCACAATGTTGACAAATGTTTTGGATGTCTCTTGACATACCTTATCCATCCCAACCATGTAAATCCTTCATTATCCTCTCATCATCCTATCATCATAAGCATTGTCATGAAAAATCCTAAGTATCCTACCTACAATGGGGCATGTTATTCCTATGCGACTTAGTCCTTGGCGATCACATCCTTGCCCTCTTCTGCATGTGTTCCTTCCATCCACTATTGCCTACCCTCATGCCTACCTATCCATTTTGCACTATCACCCATCCATCTACCTATCCATGAGGTTCCCTTGTCATCAGTATCTAGCACTTAGGCTATCTAAATTGTGATCCAAACAAAAATCCCCAAAGCGTCATAACATTCCTAGAATCCAAAAAACACAATCGTCAACATTATACCAAAAGCAAAATGACTACTCCTAACATAAGTACATTTGTCTACATACCAATTGCCAACATTTGCTACATCAATCACTTGTCTTATACAAGATGTTCCATTGTCGAAACCAAACTAGGCGTCTTATGCGACATGTTTTCATTTTTTGAAAATAGACATTATTCTATCAGCAGATCAACACCCTTTAATGGATATATTGTTCCTGCAATAAGGCTGTTATCGGTCCTATCCAATCTGTCACAAGAAACCTCCTTGGCAAGAGAGTATGTCATTTGTGTTTTTGTTGTATCAGTTAGTTGATTTATTTTCAGGTTTATCCCTAGTATCAGCCTACCATAGCATCTACGTTAGTAGGCAAGGTCATTATCAATGTGCCCTTGAGGCTCCACTTCTCATCCATTCCATCGCATTTCATCTATCCTTCTATCTATTTGAGTCCACACAATTTATTATCACCTAGGTCTTAGATCCATCATGGTTCACCCTGAACTACGTTGCCTCTACATTGTCACGTAGGCAAGGCCACTTAGTAATGAGCCCTCGAGGCACTAGGTCAGTCCCTTAGGGTCCGTTTCTTTATATCCATTATCATTTCATCCATAATAAACTAGATACCTCTACTTGACTGGGGGCAAGTCCTCAACCCAATTAAGGAGTTGGATTCTGCAGTGCCACATTGTTCACTGAGGACACCAATAAGGATTGTGATACCTTTCACTAGGCATGCAAGCACAACAAAGCCCACTTTCAAAAACAAAAATTTTGATGCAAGGCATGAATCTATCCAAAGCAAAGAAAACAAACACCTAAAGTACCCTAAATGATTCTATCTAAATTATGGCAAGAAAACACATCTAATGCAAGAATGTTTTGTGTTTGTGATTAGGTTAGGTTACAGAATCTTGATTTTTGTTATTATGTCTTTCTATGCTACTCGAGGATGTCAAAAACTAGAGATGCTATGATGGGGGCATAATCATTTTCTTTGTCTGATGTTTGTGGATTAATCTTTAGTAATGCGATGACTTTTGTCTAACGACATGATCAACCAAAGATCATCGAGGACTTTAGAGGTCTAAACATGAAAGGAGCAATCCTTGTTTGTTGAAATGCAAGAAATACTCAAGTCATCTAGATTCAATTTTGACTAGATGCTTGTATTAACTTGCTAAATCAAAATCCATGTAAGTAATACTCAGGTCATCTCAGTTCAATTATACCTAGATGCTTGTATTTTCTTACAAAAATTTAAATCTCCCAATGATGAAATAAGCACGTCAAAATACTTGCAATATCAAGATACTAAAAAAACCATTTGCAACCAAAAAGCATCCACAAAGTATCTGTATCCATATGCAATTGCATTTTGCAATAAAAATTCTATGCAAAGCATCAATGTTTACAAACAAAAGCTTGTGAGTCCTTTTCTCGAGTCATTCTTTTATCAATCCAAATTTCTATCTATCAATTCTTCTTTCATCCTTATGCAGTCAATCCTAGTTGTGATCCAAATACAAGTCAATCTTTAATCCATACCAATCAAGTTAATCAATCTTGTCAAATTATCCAATCACAATTAATGGTCTTGATCGTAATCTTGTCGTAAACCAACTCAATCAATCATATGTATCAGTGGGATATATCTTTCCCACACCTATCGTGTTGCTCTAGGGACCTATCATTCCCTACCATGACAACACTATCCTTTGTGTTACTCTAGGGACCTATCATTCCTGCCATGACAACACTATCTTTCGTGTTACTCTAGGGATCTATCATTCCCCACCATGACAACACTATCATCAATCATTATCGATTAATCATTGGTTTACCACTTGACAGGGGTAGTACCTTGTTTGTTCTTGTATCATTTGTGCATACTTGCTTGCTTTCTTGTGTGTGTTATCATTTTATCTTGCATAGTGTATCATTCGGCTCTTTCTTCATCTTGTTTTTCTTCCGCGTCAACTAATTTCTTCACCCTAACTTAACTAACCTTCTTCATTGTGAGATTGTCCATCTCACGTCCCTCGAACCTTTCTTCCCATCCAATCTCCTGAGGGGGCATCCTAGCATCGTAAACCTGTTCCAGGGGCAAACTGAGACATGTATCATTATCAAAAAAATCTATTCTTTGAAGTAACGTGATAAAACACATTACATCAAAGAGGGACAAAATGTATACACCTAAAAATGACATGACTCTATCTAAATAAATATTCTTAATATTTATTCCATTTAATTCCTCTATCAATAAATAAATAAATCAATTTATTTATTTGGTTCATATTCCTCCCATTAACTGAATAAATTACCTTTATTTTATTAATTTCATCGAAGTCAACTTTATTCTTCCACACATATAAATAATTTTCATTATTTAATTAAATCACTTATTCCTCCAAATTTAAATAAATCAATCAAATTTATTTAAATTGTCTCAATCTCTAAAAATAAAATATAATCAAATATTTTATTTATTCTTCCAAATCATGTACAAACAATTAAATAAATTTATTTATTTAATTTGCTTTCTTATCTTCAAATTCCTCAAAAATCTTCCAAATCTTCTAAAAATAAGTCTTCTTCTTCATGCACACAAAATTAAATAATTTATTATTTAATTTCTCTCAAATCATGCAAAAGCAAATCACAAGCTGGGTTAATTGATGTAATCAATCTTTTTTTTATCAACAACTCTTAAATTAGAAAAAAAGCTTTCTAATTTATGAAATCAAATCTTATCTTTATAAAAGAAAGCAGTTAACTCAAACAAAACAACTTTTGTGTGACACTTGTCTTCTTTCTATTCACGCACATCCTCTCAAGGTTTCTCAACTGTTGATCCTCTCATTCTTTCTATATCATTGATCTTCTCTCTCGTGAGTCTATAAATTAAACCCAATTCCTCCATTCCAATCATCCAAGCTTTTAGTACCCTTACTTTGTAGGAATTACAGTGCAACTTTGGCACCCAAATTCCTCCATTGCTTGCGATCAACTTGTTACCATCACCATTATCATTGTTGTGAAGCTCATCTTCATTACAAAACTATCATAGCCATTCTCTATTGATATCTTGAAGAAATAGCAAGGAAGTGCACCTTCTAAGGGCCATATTCATACACAAGATCGATTGAGATAGGCGACCAATGGAAGCTATGAAGTATTGAGGTTTGCAAGGTTTTGTCTTTGTTTGTTTGATCTTGATTATTTCCTTTTTCATTGAGTTTATTGGATTACTTTGATACTATTGATAATCATTCCAATTTTTTGATAACAAGGTCATGAAGGAAAAAAAGGGTTACAAAGGAGATTTTACTTTACAAAATCATTCATAAAACTTTCAAAGAGCAAATTTGAGAGCGCATATGACTAGAAGAGGAATTCAAGGTGAATTAGAGATACGTGCATCAAAACTCTAACTGGAAGCATTTGAAAGGGTATTTATAGTTTCTTATCCTACCCTAGAAAGTTCTCTGTTGAATATTGAAAATGTTTACTCCATAAGTGATAGATGTTGTAGATAGACCTCACCCTAAATACAAGAAACACCCTTTCAAGCCAACGATAACTAATCTGGATGGTGCATTTTCAGATGTACCCTATGACATTTTTCACACTGAGGATATAAAGATTTACATTCATGCAAATTTGGAGGAATATAACAATGATAAGCTAGGACAAGTATGGGTGGATGAGTTGACTAATGATAACTTTGGTTTGAAGATGGAATTTAGTGCCCTAGTAGAGAAAAAGTTGGATGTATGGAATAACTTTCCCATTTTATGTTATGAAAATCCTTGGGTGAGATATGTTCTAAGAAGAATTCATGAAAAGTTCATGCGGTTGGATGTTCCCCATATGATCAACAAGGAGTCCATCAAGGCCGTGGCAGGTTTATATTCCATTGGTATTGTACCAGCACTAAAATCTATGAAGAACGACATGCTGATGAAGCTCACAGGAGCTAAGTTTGACAAGAGAGCTTTGATAGTAAATGCATAGAGGATCTGACCGTCAAGTATGCCTCTATGATGATTGGCTACAAAATTTCATTCACCAATAGAGAAAACTTTGTATCAGTTACAAGCATCTATACTGCATATCAGATGGTGAAAGAAAATGTGGACTATGATCTTTGTGAGTTGCTCTGGCAATAGCTTTTGGAGAACTTGAAGAAAACCAAGGATTCCAAGTACCCATTCACATATGGTACTCTCATTATTTGTTTATTGTTTTACTATTTGAAAGAGCTACCTAGAGTGTAGAATGTTATGTAGTTGAGAGATATTCCACCTTCTACACAAATCAGAGATCACCTGCAAAGGATTGGCAATGATGATGCACAAAATGTAGCTCTGTGGGGTTACTTCAAGGTATTCCAAGAAAAGATGCAAGCTAGGGTAAGAATCCCTAGACGTGTTGTTGAAAAAGAAAAAGATGACATCACTTACATGGTGACAAAAGATGAATGTTTGATGGAAGCAGTTGATCCTAGAACAATGTGGATCCTAGAGATGAGATATGAAGTTTCAAAAGATACTCTTATAGGTCTAGTAGAACTAATGCTCAGCAAACCTCATGATACCACAGAAGAGAGGTTTGGCAATTATGAGGAAAAGTCCATGAAAATCCATCTTAAGAAGACCAAGCCACAATCTCAGAGGAAAGTATAGAGAATGGTTGAGGAGTATGTTGAAAGCATAGGGATAACTAGAGAACAAATACAACAAGGTAGAGAAAAGAGAAAAGTTGTTGAAGAGGTTGGTGCTGTAGAGAAACCAGAAGAGAAAACTAAAGGAAAGAAGCCTACACCTAGCACTAGAAGGACAAAAAAGGACCTCATCCTCTCTTTCTAGTGCATCCAAGGCCTCTGAAGCCCCTACTATTGATGTTGCAAAGAAGGATATTGAGGCTAATGCCGCTGAACTAGTAAAGAAAAGAAGAGTCAAGAGAAAAGGCCATAGAGATGTAAATGTCAGCCATGGTGGTGGTGAAGAAGAAGAGGAAGAAGAAGAAGAAGAAGAAGAAGAAGAGAAATTTGTCCGAAAAGGAAAAGACTTTACTATTCATAGAGAAGGAACTCAAGCAAGAGAAAAAGAAGAAATTTCTAAAAAGGTGAAAGAAGGCCAATTCTCAAAAGTCTAGGAGAAGAAGAGAAAAGGAACTACTAATGAAAAAAGGAAAAGGAAGGAAAAATAAGAAGGACAAGAATGATGATACTTCTTTGACACTTGAAGCTACAATTAATGTCATAGTTGAGCATGGAAATCTAAAGCAAGTGGTAGAATTGTATGATGAAAGCTCAGACAAAGAAAAAGCAACTATTGAAGTAGTTGTTACCAAGTATTTAGATATATATGTTCAATAAGGCTTTAATTGATATAACTGATGACTTACCTGATAGCTTAGCCAGTATATTATCTGTTGAAAGAGATGAGGCTATGGAAAAAGATGTCAAAATGAAGAAAATAATTTTGAAGAAAATTTGTCCAAGCCTTTCTGAGCAAGATAGAATCAAAGCTATTTAGAGGGTCAACAAAGAGTTCAGAACCAAATGAAGAGTAAATACTCTTATGGCTGGTGACAAGAAAGAAATTGAAAGGTTGGAGAAGGATACTACAAAGATAACCATGAGGGTGCTTGATGAACTTCAAATTCCAACTATTGCAAAAAAAATGAAGGAGAACAAATGAACTTTGATGTTGGCACCTCAAGTGCAGTCCCTGATGTGGTAGGTAAACAAAATGTACCATCTCCATTACCTCCCATAAATACAATGGATCAAGGTGTGATCTCCCCTCTGATAACCTTAGAAAACATTGAAGAAATAAGGGAATTAGCTGAGGAGAAAACTATTGAAGAAAAAGAAAAACAGAAAGAGGAATCTATAGAGCAAGTGCATGCCACTTCTATTCTGGATAACATAGCAGTGCAACAAGAACCTATTGGAGAAAATCCTCCAGAGATTCCAGCTACATAAGTATCTTCTAGAAATGAGAGAAGAGACACTATTGGTGAGAGCTCAGAATCATCACCTCTAGACTCTTTAAGAGAATTTTTGTTTAAACAAAGAGAGTCACAAAGTGTGTTTACTCCTAATCTGTTGCAAGTGCCATCATTAGATGGACAAATAAATTTGGCTAGTGTGTCTCCCTTACAGAAGTTAAAATTGGGGACAATTTTCCAAGTCACCACTCAAGAGGAGATTTTGAAGTCACATATTGAAGGCAATGAGCTTATAAAGGAAGCAATGACAAATTTTGAAGAGATTATGCCAGAAGTTAAGAGAGATACATCTTTGACTCCCACTCTGCAAATGAAGAAGCTTATGGAGTCAGTGAGCAATCATTTTGAATCATTTGAACAAGTGGCAAAAAAGAAAGTTAGAGAAGAGATTAACAATAAAAGGTTAGTAGAGCTGACTGACAAATGCTCTAAGGCACAAATTTTGTTAGATAATAACATTAAGTATGTTGAAACAACTATCAATGATGCAAATGCTATGTACAAATTTTTTTTATCCTAGTCAATAACAATTAAGGATATAAAAGATAAGATTGATGGTCTAGAGAATCAGCTTGTTAAAATTTTTGGTACCTATAACTCAATGAAAGATCCTAATGGAAACTTAAGAGCTATAATAGAGAAAATGCATGCAACAATCAAGAATCTACAGAGTTAAAAGGAGGTAGTTAAAGATCAAATGAGCCGATTAAGAGAAATTGTAAGCTTTAAGATGGATTCTATGATGGTTCTGATCAGTGAAGTAAATAAAGTAAGGAAGATGATAGAGGCCCTTGCCACATTAGATAAGGTAGAAGATTTTCTATCTTAGGTCAATGGGCATGTACAGTTTTTGAGCTATGGAACAACATGATGGGATTCAGATGCTATACAACTGAAGAATAGCTATATTCTTATATTTCCTAAGAACCAATAAGTTTTTGATTTCTTATATATATGTGGAAGGTTAGAGAAAACAATTTTGATATTTTGATGTACATAGAAATCAATTACTTAGGGGGATCAAACTTCAATTTGTATATACTCATGTACTCTAGACAAAAGGAGATCTAGTAAAAATTTCATATCCTTTGCCATTGATGTTAAAGGGGGAGAGAAGCATATGTGAACATGTTATTTCCGAATGAGATATGCAAATGTGGGAAATACTTGTCTCAAGGGGAGAATATTCAAAGATTTGGTTTTGATGGTTTTCACATCATGTGTTACCATCAATGCGAAAGGGGGAGATTGTTGGAGATATCATTTTTAGAGACACTGTTGGTATGCTGATAGCATGATATTCAAGAAGTGGTCATTGATGGAAACAAAGTTTAAAGACCAATTGCAACAAGACTTAAAGGTTTGGCAACAAGGTTCAAAGGTCAGTAATTAAAGTTTGCATCAGAGACTAAAATTGAGTTGTGATGTTATACTAAAATCCCTCACAAGATGTTTCTATCCTCATAAAGTTACCTACACAAAAGTTTTGATCCTGAAGAAGATTTGGTAAAAATTGGCTAAGTGTCAGAATGTTGCACTTAGTGTATAGAGCTATAGTATTCTAGTCCTCATTTGTTAGATGTTGAAGATCTTGTTTTGTGGATTTGGTAAGTGGTTATGGATCATTAGAGGCACCTAAATCCATAAGTTCATCCTCTTATGTTTTCTGGAATGAAGGTTCAATGTAGAAGTCTGGTATGTCAAATTTAGTCTTAACCAGTGCAGAGTATATGATTGTTTTGGTCCGCATGTTTCCGGTATGATATATTTCTTTCTATGATTCTAAAGTGTTGTTGGAATTTTCCTAGAGATCCTTAATCCAAAGTCTCAGAGTATGAAGTCTTCTAGAATGATAAATAAGTTTGTCAAAACATTTCTACATGGATAAACAGTGTTTGACTATGACAGGGACCATGTTCCAGTACTCTACATTTCACCTTATGGAAACAATTTGTTGTCCGGATCTGGGGATGTGATTGTAGAATCTAAAGATTGTTTGTTCTAAATTTGAGATGATTTGGAGCTCCAGATATGGATTTGTGGTTTGACAGTTGGTTCATGTTATTGTTACTTTTCCAGTGGAGCCGACCCAATAGTATTGGTGGTATGCGAAGGATAAAAATGTTTTATGAAGTTAAGTAGGAGCTATTTTAGGTCCATCCTGACCTATTTCAAATTGTTTCATAGTTTTATTCTTGGTGTGAAGTGTGTGCATGAATATTTGGGGCCAACTACTTGTAATTTTGATATTGTGACTATTACACTCAATTAGGCCAACCTAATTGGTGCCATGGATGTTGCAGATATATATATAGAGAGAGAAATGTTTTTGGTATTTTAGAAATGATGTGATGTGAGAGTGATCTGAAGAATGTGACAAGTGCCTACAGATGTAAATTGATGAAATATAGAGCAGCACAATGAGATATTTTAGATCAGTAAGAGAAGTTTTAGTTTTATAACTTGAGCTCCATTGGAACTATAATCCATGTAGATGTAGATGCAATTGTAACAATTCAAATCCTAGCAGTGAGCCACTATTTTTCTCTCTTTCTCTCTTAGTGGATAGTGAGTCCATCTACAGTGAGCATTCTATCTTTTGGGAGTTATCCTTGGGTAGTGAACCCTCTAGCAGTGAGCCTCTTTGTAATTTGGTATTGATATTTCCTTATAATATATTGTGAGCTAATCCTCACTGTGGTTTTTCCCTTTTTGGGTTTTCCACTTAAAAATCTTGGTGTCTATGTGTTATGGTTTATGGTTTCATGTTTCATGCATATCATACTTCACTAAAATTGAATAAGATAAATGGATTGAAATGTTTTATGCTTAATTAGTTTAAGAGAATACTGATTCACCCCCCTCTCAGTATTCCAGGTGTTCAACACATCTCACTATCATCATGTCCCTTCCGCTAGTGTAGGCCACTCCTACTCTTGCTCCTTCTCCTCCTCACCCTCTCTCTCACTATCTATCCTCTCATCCATATCATCCTCTCGTCGTTGCTCTGCTAAGGGGCGTGCATCACCAGCAAGTACATCATCAGAAAAAATGGGGGCAAACCTCGTGGCAATCCATCATGCCATGTACCTTGTAATCACCCCTACATTGTCCACATCTGCAATTGCATTACAATCTATGTCCTCAACCTTCATATCACTGATGTCAACCTCTATGATCATAGGATGAGGTTGATCCCTAGGTTGAACTACACTCTAGTGTGATTGAATGTATGTAGGGGCACACCCAAGATACCCTGTATCTTCCCGAACTACCTGGTGACTCTATCATAATACAAATGCACAATAATATGATCAAGGTGAACCACTAGAAGTCAATCCCTTTGCATCCTAGCTAATTGTTGTACCTGACTCACCCATTGTGCCATCTTCTTATAAGGCCACCATACTACATATGTAGCTTGTAATCTATCAAATCTCTGCCTCCAATACAAAAGGTTCCCAAACTACCATGGTCTCACCAGACTATAGGTATGAGCTTAGGGCTACATCCAGATAATGGTGGTATGTACCTCTACTGGTTGTGTACATGTGATGTGCTCAAACACCCACACCTATAGTAAGGTGCAGGTCATCAAGATATAATGCTAATAATAGACATATCATCCTAGATCATGGAATAGATGTGCTAGCATACCACAACCCCATGCAAACATTGTCCTCTATGTCTCCATCTCCATGATTGTATGAATGAGGCCCCTGTGGAACAGGTTGCCTCACCCATCAGATGCTACATGGATGGAAACAGTAGAAATCATAACACGATGAACTAGTGGGATCTTGTCTCCACCGTGCACTAACCATATCAAGTGTATGTTCCCTAATGGATGCCCAGGGATAGTCTACCCAAGGGCATACACCTAACTCTGTGCAATGTAACTCACTGATCTCTCGGTGATGATAGAAATGACTCGTCCTTGGACTAACAACCATAGAATCCAATACACTTCCTCAAGTGTGACCATCATCTCCCCCATCGAAAGATTGAAGATAGAGGTGTCTGTGTCCCACCAATCCATCAATGCCATTAGTATGTGGTCCTGGAACCGCATCCCTGACATAGTGTAGACATACCACAACTCGACGAAGACCTGTAGTAACGCCACCTCCTTTAGTGATGGTGTAGTCTGTTGGTCCCGTAAAAGGGCCAAGTATGAACCTATGGTATGCTATCACATCACTGGAGGAGGTTGTTTTTATCAAGCATATAACCTTATCAATCTACTATAAAATTTCATAAATATTTCAAAAACTTTCAAATTTAAAAAAAATCTAAGTTTAATTTCCTAGATGCTGGTGGCTTTATGAGACACCAGTGCATCCCTTGGACATCGGCACCCATTTTGGATGCCTGCACATCCGAGGGACACAAGCACCTTGGTCATATGCTAGCACTCCATGATTTTTCCTCTTTTTGGCATTAAAAACTATGCAAATTTGACAAAAAATTAATTTTTTGTACCTTGCGCATTATGACGCCCTCCTTCATGTGCTCCCTCAGTGCATCCAACTATGGTGCTTGAAATTCTCATATGTGAGGCATTTTAGGTCTCTAATTCACTCAAATTACTATAAAATTCATTTTCAAATGAATAGTAAAAAGTAAAATTCATTTACTATTTATAGAAAAAAATTAAATTCTTCTGAAGTACTCCTCATTCAAACTATTGTATCTAGGGCCTATGAAGTTGGATTTTCACGATGTTTATTGTGTTGGAATCCTAACTCCACCTATGTTCTTCTTACTTGTATTTTATGTTGATGTTATTTTATTAAATAACCCTGTGAAACACATTTTTTGAAGATTTATGAAAATTTTCAACGTGGCAGACTTTTTCACCCCTATTTTTGCCTCGTTATTTCAATAAGTCAGCATAAACATTGGGGGCATCTATCCACCACTATTTTTATTTTTTTCTATTTTTGGACTAACACATTTTTGGACCTTGCAGAACTATTTATTTTTGCTAACATGGTGATCTTGTAGGTTTGTGGTTCCTAACACTATGGTGTTGCATATTGTCGATCTGAGGCATCATTCTTCCGCTTGGAGAATTTATGTTTCCTCTACAGTATCCTTTTGGGTATCTTTTACATGCTTGTTTATTTTCAACATTTTAATTTTTTACTTTAGCATAGCTTATCACTTAGTGTCATCAACCCATTAAAGTGGGGGCAAAATGTAACATAGAAAATTACGTACCCTTGCATTTTCATGATATGTTTTTTTGAATTTGGTGTCTGCACCCATAGCATGTTTTTAGGATCATAGAACTTGACCTTTTATCCTATTTCCATAATCACTAGCTATTTTCCAAAAATATACTTCACATACTTACTTTTTATACTTTTTTGAGAGCACGTGACAAATTTGGACAAATATTCTTAGGATGCGAGCATCATGCACAAATGTCCTTGTGCTATGCTAGCATCTTGAATATTCCAAAATTTGAGCTATTATTTCTCCTACTAATTTTTAGAATCTTGATGGAAGGTAATGCTCACATGACCTCATAACGGTCCTTGTGGTGTACTCGACCTAGCAGATTTCCCTCTTGCATGAAAAAGAGGAAGATTGACAAAAGAGGGACCCTGAAACATTTTTGAGGACTCTTGGGTCAATCTCTCATGGATTTTGAAAGAAATATGTTGAACTATTGCTCTTGAACACTGGTGAAGATTTGGGATACTCTCATAAATATATTTTATGGACTTGGATGCTTATCGCATCATAGCATCTTGCACTGTCACTTATGATCCCTTTGATCAAATTTTGGAGCTGGGAAGAGGCTCTCTTATGCAAGGATTTCAGCTATCCACCATTGGATTACAGCTTCAAGGATCTTGCAGCCTCCGCTACAACATCAAAATCTAGTAACATTGTTCTATTGTTATAGAATAGTGTGATATTTATTATTATTGCTTTCATACAACATCATTTGGAAAATACTTGTGGTGTAGGCCACCACACGTATTACTATGCACACGCTAGGGTATTTTCCCCATTGAGCATAGATAAATACTTATATATTGGTATTTTTGTTATTTCTTTTAGATCTTAGATGCACTTAGGGTAAGAGCTTACACACACTTGTGTTTTTATTCCTCTTATCTCATTGGATGTTCCGTGGAGGTTGGAAAACTAAAATAGGGGCTTGACTGAGGCAAGCCCCTAAATAGCCCCAACAAATTTTCCTTTTGTCTTTGTATTGTGCAGGTTGTGGAGGAAAATCAAATGCACGGGAGTTTGTTTCCTTCTTCCCTTCTTATTCTTACTTGTCTTCTTTTATGTTAAATGCTTTACTTTAACAATTTCATTTCAAATATCCTTTTTGGGAAGCTATTTAGTTTCATTATACAAAGTGGGTGACATTACAAGTGTACATTTTTACTGCACAGTACATATTTTTAATTCTTGCTACTGTCAGGCTGACAGCGCTATGCACTGATGTCCCTATGACATGCTAGCATTGAGGATGAGGCTTCCAAACTTCAGCTCCAGGTTCTTCTCTATGTCTCATTTCTTATTCTGTTAGTCACTTCTTGAAATAATTTCTATATCTCTATTTATTAGCAATTTTCTATTTATCTCTATAGTTCTTCATTATTCAATTTGCTAGTAGATAATCAAACTAGACCTAATAGAGTTGATATGCTCTTCCCAAGTGGATAGAAGTAGATTTCCATTCCTAGAGGTTGATTAGGTCCTAAGTGTAAGTGATTAGAATTGGATGCTAGTTAGAATAATTTAGTTGTCTCAATTTTTATCATCTACACTATGTAAGTATATATTTCCATTCGTCATTTGTAGAAATGATCTTTTTGGCTAGAAGGGTTGGAAATTGTTGATAACTACCAAACTTTTAAAGTTTGCTTCATGGTTCCTAATGATTTAGTGGAACTGTCATTAAGTTGGATTTATTATTATTTATGCATGAATGTATAAGTATTTTATGGATCTTGTATTCATATTACTAGTTTCTTACTAATTGTAATATACTCTATATAGTTAACCTAAACACTTTCATTTCATTTTTCATGTTGTGGAATATTTTGTTAAACTATGCCAAAATTGGGTGTTTAATGATATCTTTTCATAATTTCAAAATCATTCTCCATTGAATATTGTACTATCTTTGTTTCTCTATGAATTTTTTGATTAGGCAAAGAATAGTTTTATTAACGATTTGTCTACTTATGCACTCTATTATGGCAGTAAAAATTCATAATAAACTATTTCTAAAACCCTATCTTTCTCACCCTCTCTTTTAGTTTTTTTTTTCTATCTAAGTGGTTAGTTTAGGAATAGGTCTAGGAAGAGCATCAAAACAATTAAAAATTAGATGACAAAGCTATTTTTAGCAATAAAATTGTATCTAAATTAATAGATCCAAAAACACCCCAGGGTTTGGAGTTAAAACTAAAACAAGTCTTCCTTAAATAAAACCTTGTTAGATTCTAGTGAATAAAATTTGGGTAAGTCCTTTTGTGAAAAATGATAATTCACATCAACTACTGAGTTATCTTGCAAGGCCAAGACCTAGCTACAAGGACCTTGGGGTAATCATTTTCTAATCCTAGGATTTGATTCCTTTTAGGAGAGGTAAGATTCTTAGTTTTTTATCTAACTTGAGAAATCTACAAAAGCATCTATCAACAAGACCAAGATCATTAATAATGCTAAGGTATTCATGGGGATTTTGGTGCAGGAGCACCTACCTAACAGCTGGCCTTCATGAGGCAGTTAGTAGTTTAGGTCTTGTTTATGATTCCAAGAAGGTCTGTTAAGACCAATTGCGTGTAATAAGGTCATGCTGATCAGGATAAGATCATGCTGACCAGGCTTTTGCTATTTTTAGCTAGTTAGTTATAACAGCTGTCATGATGTATGTTCGGTGGGATCTCCCAGCCGCTTGGAGAGTTCCCAACCGCTTGGAGTCGGGTCAGTAGTACTCGTAGGGAAAGTCTTTATAAGCATGAGATCGGTTGATGTTGGACAGACAGACAGATATCATCGATCGAGCTTGAGTGAGACTAAGAGAGAGATTGATCATATTGTATTGCATCTTTGAAATCAATAAAGTGATCCTGTTTGTGTTCTTGCTCTGGTTGCATTCCATTACTTGATTGATCTGTTGGTTTGAGAGGGTGTCATGGATTGCCTGATCCATTCCACCGGTTGACTCATCTGATCGGTGGAATGGTAATGTATAGTAGGTTAGATTGTAGTTTGTTTTCTGTTTACATGCAGGTGTGCAGGATCGCGGTCGACAGATGCTGAGAAGCCTAGCATCCTCATGTGCTAGGTCAAGTTGATAAACTGGAGTTGGAAGATCACCCTGAGGTTGGATCAGGTCATCCCTGGTGGATCGGCGAAGGGAAATTTTGCTAAGTGAAGAAGTTCGTGAAGACGGCATCATCAGGATATCTTGGTGAATATCCTGCAGACAGTTCGGACATCGTCATCCGGATAAATGGAGAAGATCGGCATGATGTTGTCGATTGCATGAAGTGTGAGTTCGTCGGGGTGATCATCAGCAGGAGGAGCCGAGGAGTGTATCGGCATCAGGATCATCATATCGGGAGTGCCAAACATCCGCATATCGCGAGTAGATGCGGAAGAGAAAGTTCGTGTTTTTGGCTAAGTGTTGAAGAGGTCATCAGGATATTGGGTGACGTCATCGTCATCAGGATATGACGTCATCGTCATCAGGATATTGAGATATCCCCCCTATGTGAGTTCATCCTGCTGTCGTTAAGTATCGGCATCAGCAGAAAGTGTATTAGCGTCATCAGGAGGTTTCGAAGAGAACCGGATAAAGTAGATCATGATGCTGTTGCTTGTGTCGTCGGGTAGCGGAGCATCGAAGGTAAGCTGCTGAAGGTGAACGTCATCAGGATATTTGGGACAACCGGATGTTGAATATCCTGCTGACGAAGGAAGTGTTGCATATGATGATGACGATGGAGTTCGGAGCCCGATGAACAGTGCAACCGGAGGATGTGTGCGCCCGCTGAACATCATGATGATGATGTTAGAAGGAAAGCGGAGGTGAACAGTAGTCGGCAGGCGGATGTTTGCGATCGTCCGAAATATGATGATGCTGACTGTGTAACGTGAAATATGATGATGCTGACTGTGTAACGCAGAACATGATGATGCTGTTGGTGGTGTTAGGAAATATGATGATGATGGCGAAGATGATGATGATGAGGTTGGTCTGCAGACATTCATGCTATATGCGAAGGTTATAGTGTGGATGCCTCTGCATCAGATTTCTATAATGCAATTTTCTCACCACAATGGCATCTACCTCAAGGCATTTCTTGAACTACTACCCATAAGGGAATTGTATGGTTGATTCCATAAACAAGAACAAGTGATGAAGATTATTAAGAGGATTGGACTAGAACCAAAGTGACAATGGCACATACATTTAAAGTAGGATCTTTGGGATGACAAAATTACTCTAGAGAAAGAAACAATGAACTCTCCCTATATGCTATTTTATGGGAAAGAAGATCAACTTCCAATTTCTATAGAGCTACCAAACAATAAGCATCATTTGCCAAATAGAACTCTAGAAGTTGGAAATAATAGAGCTTTGGAAACAAGGCTAGTTGTTCTCACATAGCTAGAAGAGATAAAAACTATTGTCCAAATGAAAATGATCAAGCACGCAAGCATGGTGAAGAAATGGTTTGGAAGGCATGCTATAGTATAAAACTTCAAGGAGGGTGACTTCATGTTCAAATGGGACAAGAACAAATCAAAGGTGGGTTGCCATGACAAGTTGGATTGACTTTGGAGTAGACTATACAGCATAAATAGATACAAGTAGGTGAACACTTTTGAGCTCACAACACTTGGCAGCACCATTTTTCCAATCCTGGTGACTGGGATCCATCTCAAGCCATATCTATTAGTGGTCCTCCCACTATATGGTGTAGGAGCACCTAAGGGAACATCTTGGAACAAGGAGACACCAATGACTAAGAGAGGAGCCCATGGAGCAAGTCAAGTCAATTGGAACATCCTAAAACTAGTTATGGCATGTTGTAAGGGTCAAGATGATGTAATGGTCAAATGTCCTGAGGGTCCTGGTAAGGACCCTAGGACCAAAAATGATGTAAATTGGGCCAATAGTGCCTCTAGAGTCAAATATAGGTGTCTAAGATTAGGAAAAAAGTGTAATGATCCTAAGGAGATTGAACATGATAGTTTGGTAGGGTAGAAATCCATTAAACCAAAGTTTAAAATTCAAATTTTTGAAATAAGCATTTAGGCAGGAAAAGCCATTTCGAACTATTTTGATGGTTTAACCAACTCCAACCAATGGAAATTGGTTGTGGAAGTTGGGAAGAGGTTATATAAGCCTTTCTAAGGCATGAGATGCACATGTGGAAGCATTTTGAGACCTGGTTTGTACGGTCTGACAAGAATAAACAGAGTTTTTTCATCTAGTTCATGTTTTTCTTTGCATTTTTTATGATCTTTTGATTTGTGGTGGCATGGTAGTTGTCTTGAATCTTCATTGAATAGTGTTAGGCCTTATTTAATGCTCTAAGAAGGTTTCTACACTAGTTTTGTTTTTGTTCATCTGACTACCACAAAAAAATAACAGACTGTCTTGTGTGTTTTGAGAGGTTACAATGCATCATAGGACCTTTCCATGAATGTAAGACCTTGGTTCTCATGGAATAGGTCCTAGATAACTTGTACAATATGATTTCTAACCTAAATAAAGCAGGAGGAGTGCAGATTGGGAGGTGATCACCATTAGAAGGCAAGATTGCATGTGAAAGAGCATGGACATGATGGCACAGGTATAACAGTAAGAGATCTACCTTAACAAGGTAACCTTTTTATGATTGATGTTGTCCAATATGGTCAAGGGGATGGTGTTAGGCCTTTGAATGAGGTTTGGAAGTGATTGGAAGTGGGAGATCTAGTAAGCCCTAGATTTTGGGACCTAGAGATGGGGGTTTGATGTTTAAACATTTGTATGAGTAAATCATTGTCTAAAACCTTGAAAATCCACTATTTTGGAACCTCTCCTAAGACTGTTTAAAGGTTTGGAGTGAGTATGACAAATATGCAATAGGGTTCCTTTGAAAAGTGGGTGAATTAGACGTTGTAGGAAGGCTGCAGGGTGTCAGGACAGTCAGTTTGGTCTAAAACAATAGTATATGAGTCTTGGATATGTTATAGAACTTAGTAAAGGGTATTTAGATCAGTCATTTTTTTTAGAAGTTCTTTGGGAAAGATTAGAGAAAAGTGCAGATTATTCGCTGAACAGGGCTACTAGGATTAGGCCTAGTTAAGAGGAATTGTCAATGAACCAATCAAAATGGTGTGTGAGACCCTTTGAATCTTGTTGATTGTGGTATTTTGGAACCCTAGAAGGTGCAAGGTTGCATCTTAGAAGTTAGAACCCAAATTGAGCCCATTGGTGGAGTTTAGGGCAAGAAGACTAATGAGTCTTATTGGTTGAAGCCCACAATTGTTTCATTTTGCTAAATTGCCTCTAGAGACCTAACACCTCTGCATCAAGTGGTATTAGAGCAACAAGTAGGTCTTTGAGGGAGTAGTAGGATCTGGTGAAAGAGTTAAGGGTTGGTAATAGTTGGGAAGATGCCTCCTAAAAATCAGATGGCTATGGAGAATAATGAATTGAGGGAAGCCTTAGAGGCAAGAGAAAAAGAGTTGAGGGAGAGAAAAGAATAGGATGCTTTAAGAGAAAGAGAGTTAAGACAAGTCAGAAGAGAGAATGCATCAATCTTGGCAAGGTTGGAAGCATTGGAGAAGAATCCTAGAAGGGATGAACAAGGTGATCAAGAAGGAGATGATGAGGCAGATGAGAACCCTCCTGAGGATGAATTGGAACCTAAAGAAAGGAGATTTTTGAGGTTGTTTAAGGCAGTTCAAGGTAGTGGAACAAAGGCAAACGTAGAGTTGCCAATCTATTAGGGTAAGATGGATAGTGAAGAGGTATTAGGGTGGATAGATGCCCTTGAAAAAAAAATTGAGTATGAGGAAATAAGTGATGAGAAGAAGGTTAAATTTTCAAAGACAAAGTTGAGAGGGACAACACTTACATGGTGGAGTAGTGTACAAATAGAAAGAGTTGCTAGAGGTGGAACAAGAATCACTTTATGATATTTTATTTCAAGGTTTAACTGCGTAGTTTTTGAGTCAAACACATGACCCATATTTCATGAGTAGTGGTTCACATGAACCCATCTCTCATGTTAATGAATGGTCCACTTAGCACTCATTGCATCTAGGTGATGCACACAGGGGTGAAGCATCGGGACTTCCCGAGAGGTCACCCGTCCCAGTACTACTCCAACTCAAGCACACTTAACCATGGAGTTTCCCCCAAGATCAAGTCCACTTAGCTTGTGACCCCATTTGCAAAACCTTCAGCAAGTGTTGTGCCTTATGAACCATTCATTATAGAGCCCCTTTAGCTCATCAATTGATAAGTAGGAGGTATTTTTCGCAAGATGTCAAATTATGATATTTTATTTCAGGGTTTAACTGTGTAGTTTTTGAGTCAAACACATGACCCATATTTCATGAGTAGTGGTTCACATGAACCCATCTCTCATGTTAATGAATGGTCCACTTAGCACTCATTGCATCTAGGTGATGCACAAAGGGGTGAAGCATCGGGACTTCCCAGGAGGTCACCCATCCCAGTACTACTCTGACTCAAGCGCACTTAACCATGGAGTTTCCCCCAAGATCAAGCCCACTTATCTTGCTACCTCATTTGCAAAACCTTCAGAAAGTGTTGTGCCTTATGAACCATTCATTATAGAGCCCCTTTAGCTCATCAATTGATAAGTAGGAGGTATTTTTCGTAGCATGTCAAATTATGATATTTTATTTTAGGGTTTAACTGCGTAGTTTTTGAGTCAAACACATGACCCATATGAAAATTTCATGAGTAGTGGTTCACACGAACCCATCTCTCATGTTAATGAATGGTCCACTTAGCACTCATTGCATCTAGGTGATGCACACAGGGGTGAAGCATCGGGACTTCCCGGGAGGTCACCCATCCCAGTACTACTCTGACTCAAGTGCACTTAACCATAGAGTTTTCCCCAAGATGAAGCCCACTTAGCTTGCTACCCAATTTGCAAAACCTTCAACAAGTGTTGTGCCTTATGAACCATTCATTATAGAGCCTCTTTAGCTCATCAATTGATAAGTAGGAGGTATTTTTTGCAGCATGTCAAATTATGATATTTTATTTTAGGGTTTAACTGTGTAGTTTTTGAGTCAAACACATGACCCATATTTCATGATTAGTGGTTCACATGAACCCATCTCTAATGTTAATGAATGGTCCACTTAGTACTCATTGCATCTAGGTGATGCACACAGGGGTGAAGCATCAGGACTTCCCGGGAGGTCACCCATTCTAGTACTACTCTGACTCAAGCACACTTAACCATGGAGTTTCCCCCAAGATCAAGCCCACTTAGCTTGGTACCCCATTTGCAAAACCTTCAGCAAGTGTTGTGCCTTATGAACCATTCATTATAGAGCCCCTTTAGCTCATCAATTGATAAGTAGGAGGTATTTTTCGCAGCATGTCAAATTATGATATTTAATTTCAGGGTTTAACTACGTAGTTTTTGAGTCAAACACATGACCCATATTTCATGAGTAGTGATTCACATGAACCCATCTCTCATGTTAATGAATTGTCCACTTAGCACTCATTGCATCTAGGTGATGCACACAGGGGTGAAGCATCAGGACTTCCCGGGAGGTCACCCATCCCAGTACTACTCTGACTCAAGTACACTTAACCATGGAGTTTCCCCCAAGATCAAGCCCACTTAGCTTGCTACCCCATTTACAAAACCTTCAGCAAGTGTTGTACCTTATGAACCATTCATTATAGAGCCCCTTTAGCTCATCAATTGATAAGTAGGAGGTATTTTTTGTAGCATGTCAAATTATGATATTTTATTTCAGGGTTTAACTACGTAGTTTTTGAATCACTTCTTGGGGTAGGATGAAGGATATGATGAAGGATCAGTTTCTTCCATCTGATTATTCTATTCAAACAAAGAGGATGAGGTAGAATTTAAAGCAAAAGGACATGAATGTTATGTTCTAGACTGAGAAATTTCATAAGCTTAGTATTAGAGGAGGATTGGAAGATGAAGAAGAGAAAGTGGTAAGATACCTTAATGGGCTTAGGTACAACTTGCAAGATAAAATTAGTTTGACCATACGAAAATCACTTAGAGAATGTTTTCAATTAGCCATAAGGGCTGAAGAGAAGGTGAAGAGGAAGCAAGAAAGACAAGGAGGTGGTGGTAGAGGATATAGAGGTAGGGGTAGACCTACTAATGAAAGACAGAGCAGTAATGAGAAAGGCAAAGAGTTTTCTGCAGATCAGAGAGGTGGATATAGAGGTGGAGGTAGGTTTGGATCAGGTAGAGGAGTATTCACAGGTAGATGTTATCATTGCAATGAAGTGGGATACACATCTTTCAAATGTCCTAAGAGGGATGATGTTGATAAGAGCAAGGAGAGAAGAGTTCACTTGGCACAAGAAGAGGAAAAGAGAGAAGACCAAGAACCAGTAGTAGCCTATCCAGAAATAGATGGAGAACTTCTCATGGTGGAAAAAGGCAAAGCGCAGCAAGCACCACAGGTATCCATTTTTAAAACTAATTGTTTAAGCCATGGAAAAATGTGCAAGTTTATTATAGATTCAGGTTCACATGATAATTTAGTTTCTTGGGACATGGTACACAAATTGGGATTGAAGACATTTGATCATCCTAGTCCTTACAATGCCACTTGGGTAAGTCAAGAGCAAAAAGTAAGGATTAATCAGAGGGCATATGCTGATTTTTCAATTGGTCCATCTCATGATTCTGTTTTGTGTGATGTTATTTCAATGACATGTGGGAATATAATCTTGGGAAGACCATGGCAATATTTAAGAAGGATAGTTCATGATGGTTATACAAATAGTTATTTGGTGCACAAAGATGGTAAAATGTTTAAACTAATACCTTTACCTTGTGAAGACAAGAAGGAACATGCTATTGTCTTTTTTGGAGAAAAACTATAGTTGAATCTGCAGGTTAAGGATGGTTGGAAGCAACATGAACAATTGCAGCAGAGGAAGGTGTATGATAGTCCTAATGAACAACAAGTTTGGGACTTAAGTCATGTCAATATTGGGGACATTGATTGCCCTATAAGGAGGTAGGAAGCGGAAGGCAAACAACAGATATTACAGAGAGGAACAAATCAGAACCTTAAGATGGAGAGAGTAGAAGCATTACATCAGCAAGGTCCTAGGCAAGGACACCAAAATATGTTTTGTGATACTAACATTTTTTGTAAGAGCCATGCAGGTTGGATAAGGAGGATAACCCTTGGATAGTTCATGTTCCCTGTCACAAATCAGAGGGACTCTTCAAAAAGATTGCAGAATGTTTGAAGTAGGTCACATAACTCTTGCGACAAGAGTTTTCATCATGCTGGGGAGTATGGTGCAGGAGCACCTAAGGGAACCTTGGAACAAGGAGACACTAATGACTAAGAGAGGAGCCCATGGAGCAAGTCAAGTCAATTGGAACATCCTAAAACCAGTTATGGCATGTTGTAAGGGTCAAGATGATGTAATGGTCAAATGTCCTGAGGGTCCTGGTAAGGACCCTAGGACCAAAAATGATGTAAATTGGGCCAGTAGTACCTCTAGAGTCAAATATAGGTGTCTAAGATTAGGGAAAAAGTGTAATGATCCTAAGGAGATCGAACATGATAGTTTGGTAGGGTAGAAATCCATTAAACCAAAGTTTAAAATTCAAATTTTTGAAATAAGCATTTAGGCAGGAAAAGCCATTTTGAACTGTTTTGATGGTTTAACCAACTCCAACCAATGGAAATCAGTTGTGGAAGTTGGACAGAGGTTATGTAAGCCTGTTTAAGGCATGAGATGCACGTGTGGAAGCATTTTGAAACCTGGGTTGTACGGTCTGACAAGAATAAACAGAGTTTTTTCATCTAGTTCCTATTTTTCTTTGCATTTTTGATGATCTTTTGATTTGTGGTGGCATGGTAGTTTTCTTGAGTCTTCATTGAATAGTGTTAGGCCTTATTTAATGCTCTAAGAAGGTTTCTACACTAGTTTTGTTTCTATTCATCTGACTGCTACAAAA
Source organism: Cunninghamia lanceolata (assembly GCA_027924645.1). Lineage (NCBI taxonomy): Eukaryota > Viridiplantae > Streptophyta > Pinopsida > Cupressales > Cupressaceae > Cunninghamia > Cunninghamia lanceolata. The sequence continues at coordinate 2,679,767 of BSBN01001475.1, forward strand.
AAATAACAGACTGTCCTGTGTGTTTTGAGAGGTTACAATGCATCATAGGACCTTTCCATGAATGTAAGACCCTGGTTCTCATGGAATAGGTCCTAGATAACTTGTACAATATGATTTCTAACCTGAATAAAGTAGGAGGAGTGCAAATTGGGAGGTGATCACCGTTAGAAGGCAAGATTGCATGTGAAAGAGCATGGACATGATGGTACATGTATAACATCAGGAGATCTACCTTAACAAGGTAACCTTTTTATGATTGATGTTGTCCAATATGGTCAAGGGGATGGTGTTAGACCTTTGAATGAGGTCTGGAAGTGATTGGAAGTGGGAGATCTAGTAAGCCCTAGGTTTTGGGTCCTAGAGATGGGGGTTTGATGTTTAAACATTTGTATGAGTAAATCATTATCTGAAACCTTGAAAATCCTCTATTTTGGAACCTCTCCTAAGATTGTTTGAACGTTTGGAGTGAGTATGACAAATATTCAATAGGTTCCTTTGAAAAGTGGGCAAATTAGGCCTTGTAGGAAGGCTACAGGGTGTCAGGACAGTCAGTTCGGTCCAAAACAATAGTATATGAGTCTTGGATATGTTATAGAACTCAGTAAAGGGTATTCATATCAGTCATTTGTTTTAGAAGTTCTTTGGGAAAGATTGGAGAAAAGTGCAGATTATCCGCTGAACAGGGCTACTAGGATTAGGCCTAGTTAAGAGGAATTGTCAATGAACCAGTCAAAATGGTTTGTGAGACCCTTTGAATCTTGTTGATTGGGGTATGTTGGTACCCTAGAAGGTGCAATGTTGCATCTTAGAAGTTAGAACCCAAATTGAGCCCATTGGTGGAGTTTAGGGCAAGAAGAAGACTAATGAGTCTTATTGGTTGAAGCCCACAATTGTTTCATTTTGCTAAATTGCCTCTAGAGACCTGACACCTCTACATCACTGTACCATAGTTCTTGTATCATCTATCTCATTTTGTATAGTTTTCCTTCTCACCATTGTATCTATTCCATAATGGCCCTTTCTATATATATCTTCTTTCCTCACACTCCCTTTTGTTATGCATATTATCTAATTTTGAGCAAAACATGTGGAGGAAGTTTTTTGTTGTTTCACCTCTCTATAAATCCTCATACCAAAGCCTCAACAAAATCTAAAACCTTTTTCTAGAAAAAATAAGTGTATAACTTGGCCTCTTACTAAGAAAAGGGTGATATTAGTTTTTCCATGTCAACTTTCATTTGATGGCAACTACCAACTTAAAGAAATGTCTTTTTAAACTTTTGAGTAAAGCTCCCCCAAACCATCCATTTTCTTAGATGCTTTAATCATAGTTGTCTATCAAAAAGTAACTAACTTATACTATGATAAAATCCAACAACCTAGCATGATTTATTGATCTCTCCATGCCATTCAAATTTGATGGCTCTCACTAATTCCTAAAATTTCATTCACATAAAAGGTCCAAAATCCCTACACATTGTTGGATTTGGCTATCCCATCAAATATTGAGTGTCTATTCTAGAAGTATAGCTTATGTCTATATTGTAAATGGTCACATCAATGTAACATGTGTTGACACCTCACAGGTAGGAATCTAATGACTCCTTGCCTATACCAACTAGCCGCCACATCACTATCTCTAGCCAATAGTGACACAACTTTTTGAAATCTAAAAAATGGGTGCTATCTAGCTACTTTCATGTTGTAATAAATGATAGGTCATGTCATGATGATGAAGGATTCAAATTCAAAAATCTATAAATAGAAGTTCAATGGATAGTTAAACTATTTGGCAACCTATGCATTCAAATATACTAAGAGTTATTGTGAATATATGATTAATAAATAGAAGCAACAAAAAAATCAAAGCAAATAATGAAGATACTAGAACAACAACTCCAACCAATAGTTTCTAGCTATGCAAAATTCAAGTAGATAGGAAGGAAGAACAAGAGTTAACAAGATGGTCAAGAAGGTAGAAAAGTAAAAGTAAGAGAAGGTCACCATATTGGCTCCACCATTAGAAAGGGGTAAATTCATCCTTGAACTTGACCTATCCTATGTCCTATGTCTCTCTTACAAATATGTATCCCAAGGAGCCCATTGTCAAACCCAACACCCCATCTAATACACACAACCCACCAATTTTGATTGCATCCAAGATGATGCCAATTTTATTTGTGAGGCTTATTTCTCCACCCACCCCACTTTACTTAGACATAGCACCTTCCTTTGTCACAAAGTCATGTTTGAATAGAACTGTGGGTATGCTTCAAACATCTCACTAAATTCCTAGTTCTAACTATCCACCCATGCAACAATATCATCATAGCTTGTTTAAAGATATTTTATGTGACCAATAGTACCATCAATGGCATAAGATGGTCCAACCAATTCATGTAATAGGGGTGGGTCAGTGAAATGACCAATATTTGATAGGTAGGTAAAACTTTTCAAATATATTTGAATACATGCCATCCACATGGATGTAGGGTAGATTAGATGGTTTATCATGTGCAAAGGACAACTTTCACCCACATAAAGATGAGGCAATGTAAAGGCCATAGATAGATAAGAGTTTAAGGCATAATGAAAACCATTACTTAACACATTGTCTCAGAAACACATAGACCCACCGAAAAAGTGAACATCTACTACCACAACACAAGAGACCAAGGACCATACTAACCACCATATCTCCATGAAAATTAGGCCAATTGAGGAGTGATCACCATGGACAATGAATTAACTATTACAAAAACAACACTTCAACCATAAAGAGAACAAGGCTCCATAAAGTGAACATGAGTAGATTTCAAGGATAACAACCACCACCTCAAAGAAAATGTACCAAACCCCACAAACAATCACACTACCATGAAATAAGCATACCACTAGATAGACACATGAGGATGTTACACACTTAAATCTTTAGGACATAACCATTGCAACACCACAAGAAACGTAGGCCAAAACAACTCCATTACTATTGGAAAGACCATATAAACAAAGAAAAGTCATCATAACACAAGATGTGCTCATAATAATGTATGAAACCACCATATACCTAAGGAAGTCATCACACAAAAAAGGATCCACCACACAAGGGTAATATAGGTAGGTAGTTAATGTATTTTTCCTTTCCAATAAAAATAACAATGTGTGGAACACATGTAGTAGCAACAATGGGTAGGAACAAGTGATAGGAAGTCATTGGGAGATAACTTGGGTGATTGGAACATAAAAAATATACCACAACATGATGGAACCAAGAATAAGTAGTAGAACAACTCACAAGACAACACCACAAGTGAAGGATAAAACACTTATAAAAATCATAGTGAACTATCACACAAAATATGACCTATTAGAGGTATCTGGGAAACTAATAATATACCACAATAGACATAATCACTAGATTTAGTCATGAAATTGGGTGTAGTCTAAGATCTGACTTATGTTATTTCTCTTTTGTCATATGAACAAAATCTGGACTACCAAAAATTCTTAAATATGAAATCAAGGGTTTATTGCCTCTCCACACCTCATATGTTGTCTTATCAACCAAATCCAAACAAAGGTATTTGGTTACCAAGAATCATGTAGTACTCATAGCTAAATAGCCCAAAAACACAAATCCATCTATGCACTACTCAACATGCTTTTGGCTCTATCCATTAATGTCTAGTTCATATGTTTTGTAACCTCATTTTGTTGTAGTACTAATGTATAAGGGATAGTTTTATATTGCATAAAACCTACATGTTTGCAAAAATTATCAAATTCCATAGAGAAATATTTGCATCCATTTTTATATCTTAATGCCTTTATCTTCATATCTAACCATTTCTTAACCAAAGATTTAAATTCCTTAAACTTTGGGAAAACTCTAGATTTATGTCTCAAAAAATAAATCTAGGTAAACCTTGAGCAATCATTTATGAATGTAATATAATAATAAAATTTTGCACTTCTAGTAGACCAAAAACATCCAAATGGATTACTTCTAAACATATATTTTCTCTAGTGCTTCTAGAAGGAAAACTAACTATTCTATTTGTCAAACACATAGTGCTCACATAAATCAAACTCGACATAATAATTAAGAAAACCATCAACTATAGTTGTAATTATTCTTGGTCTTGTAACTTTGAAAATTGCATACCCTTGCAATTTCATGTTATGTGTTGCGCTCACTTTGGTGTCCATTCCCTTAGCATGTTTTTAGGCTCATTTTATCCCTTTTCCTATCCTTTTCCCACCCACGCTACTAAGTTTGTGTTTCTATTATGTCTCTTGTGTTTATTTTCATGAATTTTTGTTTAAGTGTTTTCTTTTCCTTGCTATCCTAAGGTGTTTGGAGAATTCATGAACTGAAGTTGATTGGATGTGAGTGTGATGCACATATGTTTGTGCAATATGCTAGCATCCTGTGACTCTCTATCATGTAATGACCATTTATGACTGCCTTCATCCACCTTCCTTGCATGTTTGAGTGTTTTTTGTAACACCTCTATCATGAGCCTGAATGACTCTTTTGACCCTAGCCTTCCTTCTTTTCCCTCTAATATTGTATTTTTGATTCTATCTTAGATCTTCTTGTGATTTTCATGCTTTGATATTTGGTTATCAATCTTTTTGAAATCTCCAACACTCTCTATAGATCTCTATTGTAATATTTAGTGTACAATGGCATTATTTTTCTCCTCCAACTCTCTACGTGAATAGTTATTGCAATCTTATTGCATCATTGTGAGGATTTAGACTACTACATCTGGCTAGACCTTTCACTTGTGCCTTGCTAATTGGTTGTGTATTTTTCATCTCCTCAATTGAAGTTGATAAAGTTATTTTCCTCTCTTTTGGTATTTCTTTCTTAGTGTAAAATCCAATTGTGTTGTATGAACTTTGTGGGTTTTCACCTTCCTTTTATATCCTTTACCCACACTAGTTTTGTTAGCCTATGTATACCTTAGTGATAGCATTCATATATTATTCTTGTTTTTTCACTTATTTCTTAGATGCACATAAGATAAGAGCACACTTGATTTATCCTTTTTATCATTAATCTTTTGTAGAGGTCAAAAGACCAAAACATGGGTTTGATCATTCTTGAAATACTTCTATATAGCCCCAACCATTTTTCCTTTTCTTGTAACTATAGTTTTTTTGTGGTAAAGATATTCAAACACACAAGGGTTTTGTTAATATCTTCTTTTTCCTTTCCATTTTATTATTTTACTTCAAGTAAATAGATTAAATCTTGTTATTTGGTTTTCTCTCATTCCCTGGAAGTCTTCTTGGTTGCTTTTGCTTTATTTCTGTGCAAACTAGGCATGGTTCTTGAGAAGAGATTTTGAGACTCTGTAGTTCATGTTGCATGGACTATAGTGTGATGCATAGACATATGTGTGAAACACTAGTGTTCTCCATAGAGGCTTCAAAATTTTATTTCCATGTTCTTCTCTACTTTGTATTTGTAGTTATGTATTTAATTTCACAAATTTGTATCTGGTAAATCTGTAAATTCGTAGTTTTCAATTTGCATTATGTTTTAACTTATTAGAAAATTTTATTTTATCAAGGGTAAAACATGTTAGGTTTAGCTAGATTGATTTTCTATTTCTATTAGAGTAGTAGTAGATTAGTTTCTTCTTTAAAAGAACTAGTTCTTTCTAGTGCGGTGCCATTCAAATCATTTGGCAAAGAGAACTAAACTTTTCTTTGTCAAATCAAATTTTATACACTAAATTTTTGTGCACATGATGCTCTCTAAAATTTAAACACATTCTTTTTCACTTGGTTCACCCTACTTTTGGTGAGCCCATCACTCTTTCATATATAAACAATTTCCTTTCCTTCAAAATTTAAAAACAATCTATAATTCTTCTCATCATTCTAGATTGTGTGTTGTGAGACCTAATTGATTTTATGAGAGTTAGGATCTAGTCTCTTTACTCAAATAACATTTTGCATAGAATCTATCAAAACATCATAATGTCTCACTCTCACACTTCTTATACTCTAATTAGATCAAGAATTGATTTTCCAAATGTCTCTTGTGAACCTACTACAAAAACTCTTCCTTCTCTGTCAACTTTCTCAAGTTCTCCTATCTTAATTTTCCATGACATGGATGTGGATTTTGACCATGAGGTCGCATTGCAGACTACTTCTCACCCCTAGGTGTAGGACTTAGACCACCACCTGGTAGATTATCATGCCTTCCTAACTAGTAAAAATGTGTCTAATTTTGTTTCCCCTATTGTTGATGCCCTTCATGCCATGTTGAAAAACCATCCTGATGGTCTTGACTTCTTTCATGGTATTTCTCACATCATGCATAGTGATGTTCTAGCTTAATCAACTTACCATGAGGATAGTCAAGACTTGTATTATAATATCACTAGTCACCAATTAGGAAAACCCTTATTTTTCCATAATGGGGTCGAGGAAAACCCTTATTATAATATCACATATGGCCACTAGTTTTACACAACACAATTAGAAAAACCCTTATTTTTCCATAATGGAGTAGAACCCCCTTCACTAATATAGGTTTGTTCCCCTTCCTAGCCTTTGTAGTTTACTCTTCTTGGTAGGCACCTTGGCACTTCACAACCCATACCCTGATAGCATATGACTTCCATGCATATATCTACTTTTCCTTTCATAGGCCCCACTATTTCTGTTGCTATTGCCACCCACTTGCACATGATAGACCACATAATAAATGAGCTCTTGTAGAGTGTGATCAACATTCAATGACACCTTGCCTCACTTTCTACCTCTTTTGCATAACTTTTTATCCCCTATACTACTGTTGCACTCTTTTATCCATTAATATTCTTGCTACCTATCTTCCTCTTGGTTTTCAGATGCCTCACTTTGAGAAGTATAATAGTAAAGGTGATTTGCAAACACATGTGTCTTCATTGTAGTATGTAGTGATTTTATCTTTCAAGATCAGTTGTTATAAAAAAAATTTCCCATGGTCATTGAAAGACACTATGTTGGACTAGTTTTACTCATTGCTAGACCATTCTATATTCTCTTTTGAGTAGTTGGTCAACAAATTCCTATAACACTTTCAAGCAAATATCAGGCCCCAAGTCACATTCACTAACTTGGTACACTAGAAACAAGATGCTCAAGAAAATGTTACTAACTTTATCTTCAGATATCAATCTATATTTTCTTAAATTCAAAATGCATTTCCTAACTTAGACATGTAGTGAGTTCTCATTATAAACTTGTAGCCTAAAATTAGGAAAAAAGTCTTCTTATGTGATATCCATAATTTTCTCATCTATGCATGGATTTTTGAGACTACTAGTAGATAGTAAGGAAATTTGAGGCACCACCATTGTAGGCTTCTACTGTGTCATCTAGGCCTTATTTTTCATTTAATAATTATAAAAAGAATAAAAATGTCTTCAAAAATAATACATCCACAATTGTTAACATCACTTCAAGCATGACACCATTTTCTTCCTGTTGGTGCATGCTTAGTCAATTAGATCTCAAATGCTAATATGCAGACACCTTCCCAGGGGGTCATCAAATTTTTCTATCTTGGATTGTCATCGGTGTGATATGGTCTATCGGCGAGGGAAACTTTGCAGCCACTGATGCATTTGGTCTGGCCTATGGATGTCCATCAGCGTGTGTGTGGTCATCGGCAGAGGCATTTTGTGGTTTGCCGATGGGAAGTGGTCTCGCCAATAGTGTGTTATTTGTTTGTGCCATTGGAGTGACTTGGCACATCGGGCAGATTGTGGAGAGTCATGCCGATAGGGATACTCTGGCCGATGAGCGTTGGACAATGTGTATCAGCATAACATGGTGCATCGGCGAAGGAGCTTTTTGTTGCTCCGATGGCTTTGGTCACACCGACGGGAGATGCCATCAGTGTAGTGTGTGGCATCGGTGACTAAATTTGATGTTCCACCGACGAGAATGGTATGGCCGATGGGGGCATGTTCAAGGTTGGTCATCGAAGAGAATTCTTTCATCGGCAGAGGTCTTTTGTGGATTGCCGATGTTGGGTGTCTGGCCGACGAGTTGTTCATCGGTATGAGTATTGCTATGGGCGATGGGCTTTTGGTTGAGGGTTAGTGGGTTGAGCGGGGTAAAATGCTTGACACTTACTTTTCTCACGGCCACGTTTATAAAGTAACGAGGAGGTCTCCACAGGGTGCATGTGGGACAAATCTTCCTGCATAAATTGAACTTTCAGTGAAATACATTTTGGCGGGAGGTTTTCAAAGGCACAGTTGTTGTATTTCTCGGTGGCCGTGTGTAGTTGGGCCATCAATGGCGATGTGCAGGGGCATGGGCAAATGTTCTAACAGTCATGTACCTAATTTATGGCAAGAAAATTCTCCAACGTTGGCACAAGGCTCAAGCTCAGCTACTCTTTCCCCTTCTTTCTTGCTCTTTCACATCTTGTCTTCCGCTGCATTTAATTTTGGTAGGCCATTTCCTCAAAATGGATGTATCTGGCAAATTTTGAAAGGGGCCATGTAATTAATTGCTGACTATGCTTCCCTGTGGTATTTGAGGGACTGTGTTACTCTTTCTATTGTTGTTGAAAACTGGACATTTTGGCTCTGTAATAAGATACTCGGGTTGCCCTATGCAGAGGATCTTGTGAGTTTATGAGTCTCATGTTTTATGTATTGTGCATAAATTCATTGGTTTCATGTTTTTTTAGATGAATAATGCTATACTACATGTGTTTTGTTGTCTCTCTCCTGTATTGAATATACTTTTCTTTTGAATTTGGATATCTAAGGGGTGTCTTAGGTTCTAGGATATGGGTTTACTATATCGAATGCTTGATCTCTTAACTTTTTCTCAAGGGATAGATTAAAGTGTTCTCAGGTCAAGTGTTGAGGAAAGTATATTGCAGTAAGGATATCATAAGTAGAGATAACTTAATACTCTGTTTTGGGAGGGATCTATAAGGCAGATACCATAACATCCCCTTGAAATTCAGTCTTGATATGTTTATACTGAACATTTACATGTGTATGTCTACTGACTCCAAGCCCTGGATAGGCACAAATCTAGCACTGTGTTGAGGTTATACACCAGGTCCAGCTTTGCATCCAAACATAAATCAAAATCAAACTTCAACCACAACCATTAGGACATTAGAATTAGTTTTAGGGTCCAAAATCCTCTGTCTACAACTAAACATAGGCCCAAAGCTAGCCCCTTTGCTCTTATCTTGCAGTTTTGGTCTACTTAATAGAGGATTTATCTACTTTGTATCAACATCCCAAGCCAATCCATAAGCATATTCTCATGGGTGTTGAATAGGGAATACCCCCCTAGGTTTTGCAGAGCCTGAAGAAGAAGAGGAGATAAAAATAGAGTCTATCTCCTACATTGTTGGCCCCTGGCCCAGAGATCCTATTGATCACCGATGGCTACCTTGTAGGGATATTTGGGAATGAGTATCTAGTCAGGGAAAAAACCAACAGAAATTGGTGACTCTACTGGGGAGAATTGAAATAAAATAGAAAATATTTGTGGCCCATCCGAGTCGCAATAGAAATTGGCGACTCTGCTGGGGAATATGTAGTAAAGAAATTATCTTTTCATCCCTGGTAAAAATAGTTCCTAGTTATAGGTGGCGACTCCAAAGTAATCTCCCAACCAGTCAAAGTGAAATTTATATGTAGGGGAGAAGATCCCAACATAATCCTCTATTTGAAGAGTTACCAGTAGAAAGAAGGATGATGTATAGAAGAAAGGGAACCATTTTAGCCAGTCGTGAGGGTTCCACCAAGAATAATGATGATATTCAGGATAACCCTAGGCCATCAAGGCAGCATGTGCCTTATTTTTCAAATACATAAGCTGATATTCAAGATGCATATGAGAGGCAACAGGGTGGTAGTTTAAGAATGAGGTCAGAGGTGTTCCAAGAATGCCCTTTCTTAGACCTTGGTGAAAGATTTGAAGAGGTAGAATCTCTGAGGGATGATGAAGATGATGACCAAAATGGTATGAGACCATCTACCTCCATGCCTAAAGAAGAATAGTTAGCTGAAGAAATCAAAAGCCTAAGAGCATAATTAGAATATCTACAAGCCATGAAAGTCAGAGATGACATGAGATAGAAAGTGCAAGCTTTAAGGACTGCTCACCAGGATGCAGTTCCAACTCTTGAAAATGCAAATGTATAGAGAAATCAGTGCAGGAATGAAGTGCAACATCAACAAAATGATCAAAGATAGAATGTAAATGATGCCAGAATACCATTAAACAATGTAAGAAATTAGAACGTAAACAGAAATATTAATGCCAATCAATTTGATAGACAACCCATGCAGTTAGATAGATTTAGACAACTGGTGTTTGATGGTATTCCTGGTTATCCTAACCCCATTGACAAGCATGTAAGGCTGCAAGTGCCAAAATTTTCAAGAAATAACATTGTGTCAGGGGAAGATCATCTGAAAGCTTTTCAAAATGTCATGGACAACTTTGAGGTTGAGCATGAAGATGTCTTTATGAAGTCATTCATGCAATCCCTTGTTGATGAGGCTAGAGAATGGTACAAGAATCTACCTGACTGGAGTATTTCATCATGGGATGATTTCAAAAGGATGTTTAAGGAGTAGTATGGTGACAAAACTGACCCTAGCTTTTTTGTAAATGAGTTCACCAGTATCACCAAAGGGTCAAATGAGTAGGTTGTAGATTTTAATGCAAGATTTACTAAAGTGTTGAACAAATTGCCACATCACATGAGACCAAATGAACCAATGTGTATAATATTGTATATCAATGCTTTCGATGCCAAAACTACATATGGGTTAAGAGATAAAGGTCCTGCTACACTCAGGGATGCTTTCAAAATTGCAGTGAATATTGAGAATAATAGGAAAGCATCAGGCAAGACAAATAGGAGGGATGATGTGAAAATTCTGCAGAATCCAAACAAGCCTCAAAACACTCAAGGTAATACATCTGCCCCTGAAGATAAAATAGACAAATTGGCAAATGTTGTTAAGGACCTAAGCTATAGATTGGCTAGAAGTGAAAAAGGGATAGGTCTTGATAGGCAAGTTTACCAAAGGCAGGAAAAGAGACCATCATTGCATGATATGCCATATAATACTGATTGGCATAATGGTAAGCCTGTATTTCGACATAACAACACAAATCAAAGAGCTCAACATACCAAGGAAACTCCTGATCCTTTAAAGAAAGCTATAAATATTGTTGATGATACTCCATGGTGCATAATCTGCTAGATGCCACATTCATAGTCACAATGCATGATTGCTCAGTCTTTGTATGATAATGATGTATCCTATAATGAATGCAATGAGACACATTATGTACAGGATGTTGATGTTAATATGTTGTCCATAAGTAGGGAGCACCCTCCTCATGATGCTGATGAGAGTACAGATGATGGAACTCAGGCCTGTCAACAGCTTTTTTATGATGAGGATAATGAAGATAGTTATGTGTATGCTCAGGGCTCACACAGTTTTTTGGGTAACTTGCAGAGACCTTCTGATGAAGAGATTCGGGCTCTCACAACTGCAGCAGTAGCCCAAGTCAAGAGCAATTACAATCTCAGAGGTAAAGCTTAGGTAAGTAGCCCATATCAACCAGTGCATAGTCATAAAGGGATTGAACCACAAAAAAGGTAGTGGGCTAATAATAAGAAAAATTTTAAGCAAAAAATAGGTCATGAATCTCAAAGACCAGAAAATAGAATCCCTCAAGTTGAAGATCAAAGCAAAGGTTCCCAAAACAAGAATGATGATCAGGGGACTATGAAGATGAAGACCGGATCAGTTCAAGATAAGAATAAAACCATGGAGCAAGCTACAACTATCATACAAAATTATGCTCCATTTGATATAGCTCAAATCTTGTCTCAGGTAAAGGTTTATGTCCCATTGATGGAACTGATGAAGGTTGAAGAAATCAGGAATAGGACAGTATCCCTAATTTCAGGAGCACCTTGTCAAGTTAAGTAAAATGTTCAGATCTAAGGTGAGAAGCATGTCTTATGTAATGAAGAAGATGAAGCTCCTGAGGTGTATTTAGGGGTGACCATGACAAAGTGCCCTTCACAAGTGGAACCATTTTATGTATCCCTGGTTATAAATGGAAGAGTAATTAGAAATTGTATGCTTGATTCTAGAGCATCTACAAATATCATTCCTTTAGCCATCATGCAACAAGCTGGATTGAAAATAGACAAGGCATGTGGAAAATGTTATGCTATGGATGCCAGAGAGGTACCAGTTATTGGAATCATGAAGGATGTAGATTTTAGACTAGCAGTATTTCCTGAAAAGAGCTACAAAATGAATATAACAGTGGTTGACATCAAGCCACAGTATGGTATGCTATTGTCAAGAAGATGGGCATCACTAATTGGTGGAAGTATGCAACTGGACCTATCATATGCCATGATTCCAATGAATGGTAGGGATGTTAAACTAATCAGAGAAGAAAGATCATCAGAGACAGTGGAGAATCAAGAATCAAAAGAACAGATATGCTTTGTGAACACTGACTGTGATAACTTCAAGGTTGTCTTAGATGATAAAGAGGATAAGGAGAAACATGTTTGTATTGAAGAGCTAGACCAACAGGGTTTATGGACCATGTATTTTGATGGAGCTTGTGCAAAGGAAGGTTCTAGAGCTGGAGTTGTTTTCCTGTCTCCAACTGGTAAGCTCCTCAAATTCTCCTTCTTGCTAAGGTTTGCTTGTACAAACAACATTGCAGAGCATGAAGCCTTACTCTTAGGCTTAAATATAGCTCTCAAACATGGAATCAAGACGCTAAGAGTATTTGGGGATTCTGAGTTAATTGTATCCCAAGTTAAAGATAGGTATGCCTCAAAGAACAAAAGATTAAAACAATATAAGCATGTTGTTTGGGATACAGTTGAATTATTTGATGCATTTTCAATAGGCTGGGTAGAGAGATCAAAAAATGTCATGGCTAATTTCTTAGCTAATGTAACCATAAGACCAAATGATATCACTCTATCTGATATTACAAATGTTGAGGTTAAAATCAGACCTGCAGTACTAGAAAACATATGCAGTTGGCAAGTGTTCGATGATGACAAGGACTTGTTAAAATTTTTGCACTGCATAGATAAATATGAGAACCAAGAAATTGATTTTCAAGCTTTTGTAGAAATTGTAGATGGAAAGGAAACTCTTACGGGGAAAGAAATAATTTAGTTGAAGACTAACAAAATCCCTAGAGGGTTAGTAGCTTTAGAAAGAGCTTTTGACAGTAGAGACCAATTGGTCACAAAGACATCTCCCACAAACAAAGATGACTTACAGGAGATAAATTTGGGGACATCTTAGGCCCCCAAGAAGGTATACATTGGTAAACAGCTCAAACCACACATTAGGAGCATGCTAATAGCATTGTTAAAAAGTATTAACATGTCTTTACTTGGTCATATGAAGACCTTAAAGATTATAGAGAAGACTTATTCCAGCATGAGATCCCATTAAGGCCTGGAGCTAAGCCATTTAGATAGAAGCAAAGGCCTATTAATCCTACCTTAGCTCCAAAAATGTAAGAAGAACTCAAAAGGCTTAGGGAGGCTGGAATAATTGTGCCAATCAGACATTCAACTTGGGTGTCTAACCTTGTCCCAGTCAGAAAAAAGAATGGTGATATTAGGCTTTGTGTTGACTTTAGAAATTTGAATGTATCCTCCTTAAAGGATAATTACCCATTGCCTAATATGGAAGCTATGTTATAGAAAGTGACTGGTTGTGAACTCCTATCCATGATGGATGGATTCTCAGGTTATAATCAGGTGAAAGTAAAGGAATCAGAACAATACAAGACTGCCTTCACCACTCCATGGGGAACATATGTATATGTTAGAATGCCATTTGGACTGACAAATGCAGGTGCAACATTTCAAAGAGCAATGGATGTTGCTTTTGCAAGGTTGATTGATTCAATCCTGGCTATATATCAGGATGATTTGACTGCATATTTGAGGAAAGAAGAGTAGCATTGTATGCACTTGGAACAGATTTTCATTAGAGCACTAGAGTATGGCATTTCTCTAAGTCCAAAGAAGTGTGCTTTTGGGGTAGTTGAAGGAAAGCTCCTGGGCCACATTGTCTCCAAGGATGGAGTTAGGATTGATCCTGAAAGAGTAGCTACAATTGATAGGATCTAGATGCCAAATACAGTAAAAGGAATCCAATCCTTCTTTGGACAAATAAATTTTGTTAGGAGATTTGTTCCCAACTTTGCAGAAACCACAAGGAACATTTCCAAAATGCTAAAGAAAGGTGAGATTGTCAGTTGGGAAGATGAAGCAAGCAGATCTTTTTAGGATATCAAGGAAGCAATCAAGATGGCCCCTATTCTTCAATCTCCTGATTTCTCTAGGCCATCTCAATTGTTTTCATTTGCTTCTTTCCACACTATTGCTACATGTTTGTTACAGAAAAATGAGGATGGTTTTGAGCAACCCATAGCCTTCTTCAGTATGTCCTTGCAGGCTTCTGAGTTAAAATATGATATCATGGAGAAACAAGCATATGTACTAGTCAGAGCAGTCAAGAGTTTCAGGCCATATCTGGTAGGATCCCAGATAGTTGCATATGTGCCTCATGCAGCAGTCAAAGACATCTTCACTCAGCATGAGGTAACAGGAAGGAGGTGCAGATGGATAAGCAAACTGCAGGAGTTCAACATAGAGATACAAATTACCAAGTTGGTAAGAGGACAAGGATTAGCCAAGATGATGGCACAGTCAAACTTGGAAGCATGCCAAATCAATGTAGTCCAAAATGAGAATGTTAATGTATCAAAATTTGAATGGTATAAGGACATCATATATTACTTGCAAAATTTGAATTGTCCTTCCCATTTCAGTGACAGTCAAAAGAGAACTTTAAAATTACATGCAATCAGGTATGTTATTGTTCAAGGTGAGCTGTATTGGAAGAACCCTGATGGTGTGCTGCTAAGATGTGTGGATGAAGATGAAGCTAACAATGTTTTAAATGACATGCATAAAGGATTGTGTGGTGGACATTATACTACCCAAACAATAGCTTATAAGATCCTTAGGGTAGGATATTGGTGGCCCACTCTCTTTTCAGATGCACAAAGGCTAATAAGGAAATGTGACCCTTGCCAAAGGTTCTCAGGAAAGTTAAGATATGAAGGTGCACTGCCCCTTAGAACTATAACTGTGGAGGCTCCATTTCAGCAATGGGGAATTGACTTCATAGGGGAAATTATAGAGAAATCAAGTGGGGGGCACAGTTGAATTTTGGTAGCAACTGATTAATTCACTAAATGGATTGAGGCTATTCCAACTAAAAGAGCTACAAGTAAGGTGGTGATGGATTTCATACTGGAAATTATTATCATCAGGTTTGGAGTACCATTCAAGATAGTCACTGATAATGCTATGTGCTTCAAATCTGGTGAAATTGTTGATTTTTGCAACAAATATGGGATAAATTTATCATATGTATCACCATACCACCGACAAAGAAATGGTCAAGCAGAGTCAAGCAATAAAAGCCTCATGAAAATCATCAAGAGGATAGTGGATAAGAACAAGAGAGCTTGGGATTCAAAGTTAAAGTTGGCATTATGGGCTGACAGGGTGACAGTGAAAAAAGCTATTGGAAGGTCACCTTTTGAGCTGGTATATGGTGCATTAGCCAGGCTGCCTGTAAATAATCTCTTGCTAGTTTACAAATTCATCCAAGAGAATGATGAGGAGATTGAAGACTCCATGACAGGAAGAATAAACCAGTTGATTACACTGGATGAAAGTAGAAGGGAAGCCCACCAAATCAATCTCAAGAAACAACAAAATGTGAAGTATCTGTTTGACAGGAGAGCTATAGAAAGGAAGTTCCAGATAAATGATTGGGTGCTCATTTGGAAGGCAAAAGGTCAGGACAAGGGCAAACATGGTAAGTTTGAACCCTTATAGATGGGCCCATATCAGGTTTGCAATACTCATGGGGAGGATTCCTATATCCTCCAAGCCCTAGATGGTGAGATGCTGGAATTGCCTGTCCATGGTCAATTCCTCAAGTTTTATTTTGTATAAGTGATCTGCCTCTATGCACATTTGTAAAAGTTTGTATATATTGTAAATATCTTGTAAATTTGGTGCCTTTTTTGTGTTTTGTCTAGTCTGCCCAGAGATCTGGTTCTTGCTGCAGTCTTGCACCTGCACGTCCCCAATCGGAGCCACTATTGGTGCCTACTTAGTCAATTAGATCCCAAATGCTAATATGCAGACACCTTCCCAGGGGGTCATCAAATTTTTCTATCTTGGATCATCATCGGTGTGATATGGTCTATCGGTGAGGGAAACTTTGCAGCCACCGATGCATTTGGTCTAGTCGATGGATGTCCATCGGCGTGTGTGGGGTCATTGGCAGAGGCATTTTGTGGTTCACCGATGGGAAGTGGTCTCACCGACGGTGTGTTGTTTGTTTGTGCCATTGGAGTGACTTGGCGTATCAGGCAGATTGTGGAGAGTCACGCTGATAGGGATACTCTGGTCGATGAGGGTTGGACAATGTGTATTGGCGTAACATGGTGCATCAGTGAAGGAGCTTTTTGTTGCTCCAATGGCTTTGGTCACACTGACGGGAGATGCCATCGGTGTAGTGTGTGGCATTGGTGACTGAATTTGATGTTCCACTGATGAGGATGGTCTGGCCGACGGGGGGATGTTCAAGGTTGGTCATTGGGGAGAGTTCTTTCATCGGCAGAGGTCTTTTGTGGATTGTCGATGTTGGGTGTCTGGCCAATGAGTTGTTCATTGGTATGAGTATTGCTATGGGTGATGGGCTTTTGGCTGAGGGTTAGTGGGTCAAGCGGGGAAAAACGCTTGACACTTACTTTGCTCATAGCCACGTTTATAAAGTAACAAGGAGGTCTCCACGGGGTGCATGTGGGACAAATCTTCCTACATAATTTGAACTTTTAGTGAAATACATTTTGGCGGGAGGTTTTCAAAGGCACAGTTGCTGTATTTCCCAGTGGCCACGGATAGTTGGGCCATCAATGGTGATGTGCAGGGGCATGGGCAAACATTCTAATAGTCATGTACCCGATTTATGGTAAGAAAATTCTCCAACGTTGGCACAAAGCTCGAGCTCAGCTACTCTTTCCCCTTTTTTCTTGCTCTTTCCCATCCTGTCCTTCACTGCATTTAATTTTGGTAGGCCATTTCCTCAAAATGGATGTATCTGGCAAATTTTGAAAGGGGCCATGTAATTAATTGCTGAGTACGCTTCCCTGTGGTATTTGAGGGACTGTGTTACTCTTTCTATTGTTGTTGAAATCTGGACATTTTGGCTCTATAATAAGATACAACTGGTTTGGGTTGCCCTATGTAGAGGATCTTGTGAGTTTATGAGTCTCATGTTTTATGTATTGTGCATAAATTCATTAGTTTCATGCTATTTTAGATGAATAATGCTATACTGCATGTGTTTTGTTGTCTGTCTCCTGTATTGAATATACTTTTCTTTTGAATCTGGATATCTAAGGGGTGTCTTAGGTTCTAGGATATAGGTTTACTATATCGAATGCTTGATCTCTTAACTTCTGCTCAAGGGATAGATTAAAGTGTTCTCAGGTCAAGTGTTGAGGAAAGTATATTGCAGTAAGGATATCATAAGTAGAGATATCTTAATACTCTATTTTGGGAGGGATCTGTAAGGCAGATACCATAACATCCCCTTGAAATCTAGTCTTGATATGTTTATGCTGAACATTTACATGTGTATGTCTACTGACTCCAAGCCCTAGATAGGCACCAATCTAGCACTGTGTTGAGGTTATACACCAGGTCCAGCTTTGCATCCAAACATAAATCAAAATCAAACTTCAACCACAACCATTAGGACATTAGAATTAGTTTTAGGATCCAAAATCCTCTGTCTACAACTGAACATAGGTCCAAAGCTAGCCCCTTTGCTCTTATCTTGTAGTTTTGGTCTGCTTAATAGAGGATTTATCTTCTTTGTATCAACATCCCAAGCCAATCCATAAGCATATTCTCATGGGTGTTGAATAGGGAATACCCCCCTAGGTTTTGCAAAGCCTGAAGAAGAAGAGGAAATAAAAATAGAGTCTATCTCCTACACTGTTGGCCCTTGGCCCAGAGATACTATTGATCACTGATGGCTACCTTGTAGGGATATCTAGGAATGATTATCCAGTCAGGGAAAAAACCATCACTTCCATGGCCCTTTCTTCATCTAAAGAATAAAGAAACAAATAGTTTACATCATTGTTTGAATATCTTTATTCTATTATGAAACAATCCTAAATAACAACTTGGTTCAACTATTTCCTATTTGTCCATTGGATACCAATAAACCCCTTTTTCCTTCTTACAACCCAAAGGCCTTTTGTCAATTCCATAGGGTTCCTAGACATGATACAAAGTTATGTTTGCATCTTAACATATTATTCAAGACCTCATCAACTCTAATGTCATCCAAGTCTCTGGTGTGAATGACAAAGGAAATAAGTTTATTGTGTAACCTAATCAAAATTTATAAATCTATTCAAACCCCTTTTCACATCATCCATCCAAATTTATTAACCTTACTTCCACTCAACTAGTGCTAGGTATTACTATTAATCAGTCCATTTCTCCTTTCCTAGAGATGGTAGGAATTTTGGATGCCCACCCCTGAGTCCCTTGAGGGTAGCCTATCACTGACCCTATCATTTATTTTTCTTTGGCTAATGTGTCCATTGGAATATACAATGGTCCTCTCTACATATTTTCATAGGTTAATGGAAAAACCATTTGTGTTATTCTCATTGACCCTATAAGCATGGTGATTGTGGTTATAGAAGATTTCTTGTATGTTCATGATTTTTATAAAGATCAATATGATAAATTAAAATTCTTTATATGCATTAATCACAACTTGTCTAAGCCTACTCTAGGCTCTCTTACCCTTTCTATCCAAGTGAGATTGAAAACCCTGGATGTTCTTATTGATGGGTGTTTTTGCATGCAACAACTTAGATAAAATACCAAGTATCTTATCTCTCTTGAAACAAATCAAATCCTAAATAATGGAAAATGACTACCCCAAGGTCTATACTGTCAAGTCTTGAATTGTGTAATAACTCAGTGGTTTTAGTGTATTTTTTGTTTCAACAAAGAGACCTTACATAGGAACTAGAAATAAAAAAGGGTTTTCAGATGGCATATTAGAAATTTGTAGAAACCTTTTAATAGTTTTCAGATATGAAATTTGCAAATAGACTTTCATCAAATTTAACAATGTAACGATGCTTTTGCTAACTACTATTACTTCAAACAAAATTCAAAAGATGGGGAGGCAAGAAAAGAGGTGAGAAATTCCTAAGGACAGCCACAATATTAACTAGATGACTTGGATAGATAGATTCCTGCAATAAACCACTTTCCATTGAAGAAGACTAATCACAGTGCTGCAGAAAATAGTGCAATCTTCAGAGGGAACTCAAGATTTTCAAATCATAAGACTTCATCAAACACCCAATAAATGGTGTAGCTTAATTAAATTCTTATGATCAAACTAGAATAAGGTAATTGTTTAGACTAACCATACACAACAACTTACAATCAACAAACTGCCAATAGTATGAACACGGAATCCATCGAATATCTTATGCATTCATAAAAATTGAAATTGAACTTTAATTAACTAAAGATGAGAAATGAACCATGAAGACCAAATTCCAATCAATAACACAATGCAAATTAGCATCAACACCTGAAAATCTATTTTTATTAATCAAAAAAATTGGCGGAGTCTTGAAATAATTATGTATTTTCCAGCTTACAAAATAAAGAGAGTGATTACCTTTATATAGAGGAGACAAGAGCACTAAGTTTACAATGAATGGTGTGGATTCATCCAACACCATTGGCCTAGATTTCATTACATTAAATTCTCATGGCAAGATTTTGTTACAAACTCGTTTTTACTCTTGTCCTTTGGAAAAAAGATGAAATTACAGCTTCTAGACTCATTCCAATAAGACAAAATAGCACTTTTTCATTAGCTACAACAAGACAAATTACTTCAATGAGTTGACAAGTCAAAATTGAATATGTGGCATGTTTTTGGGAGGGAGGCATAGAACTCGAATCTTCATGGGCTTATTGGATTGATGACTTCATCAAAATTTAGCTCTGAAGGTGAAGTGGTATCACTTTCAATCAAAACTTCATCAGATTTCTTCTCCTTATTCAAATATATCATCAAATCTTGTAGAGATAAATCAACTTCATCATGTGGGGGACCTTTCGTATGATGCAACCTACAAGTTTGACTATCATAGGTCTTTGTGAATGACTTGTAAGAAGACTTCCTTGTCTTGGTGCCACTTTGAAATTTATGAATTTTTTGCAAAAAAATTTGATGCTGCAATGATGCTGGATTTGTTGAAATCACAAGGTGTCTCCTACAACCATCATTGAAGAAACATTTTCCATTGAGGCTTAAATTCATATACCTCATTCAACAAGCCAAACTTCATTTCATCTCTATTGCCTACATATCTCCTCATTAGATCACTCAAAATATCAAAGCAGTCGTTCAAAATATCACATGCTTTGTCCCTTGCATGACTAGCCTCTTTCTTGGCTTTATTAGATATTTTGATTCCAAGCTTCATCACCTCCATCATATAATGAGGCTCTACAAGATTCTCTTTTGTCAGAATTTTCTCTCCTACCAAAATTTTAGCAGACAACTAGGTCATCATTTCTAGTGTAGGAAAGACTCTATCATGATACTCTTCATCCAAAATACAGTCATCCTCCAGTTGATCCACATCCCTCCAAATTAATTAAAAATCTTACCAAGCTTGGATAGCCACATCAATGGCTTAGCACCCTTAATTATAAATTTCATCAAGCCATTCCTAGGTTGCCTTAGCCATGTGCTTAACTTTATCAAATTCAACACATTTTTGTTTGGAGAGAATAGAAGGGGCAACTATAGTTACATCATGTTTTTTTAGAGGGCCTATTAGGTACTGGATGCAAGCACACAGTTCTTCATTTCACTCTCTTAGTTTCTTTTTCTTCAATTCATCCTTGTCCATCCTATAGATAATTATTGCAACTAAATCTTTGAATTCTTCAATTTCTTGAATTTTGGATGTACGACCCAAATTAACTAGTGTAACTTGAAATTCACTTGTCTCCATGCATCACTTATCTTTATCGACCAAGAGAGTTGCAATTTTTGCAATTCTAGATATGAGACAAAATTTTGGCTCTTTTCTTCTCTTTTGACTTATCTATATTATTCAAAAAACTTGTCAAATCCAAAGAGAAAGCCTCTACATTTGGTTTATTTCTTTTCAATTGAGACTACAACCAATTAGGAGTCAAGGAATCTGAAGAATCAAAGAACTTTTGTTAAGAAGAAGTGGAAACAAGAACCTCATTCTATTTTGTTCCTTTATTCATGTTATTTCCTTCGTTGGAATAATCTACAAGATCACTATATCCTTATTTGCTTGGGCATCAGTTATTGGAATTTTAGTATGACCTGTGGTTTGAAATTCCTTTGGTGGAGACTTAGTTGATAGATTTTCATCTTGATTATTACCATAATTCTCTATTTTCTCTGAACCACCCATTTGATGGTCCAATGGGACATCATCATCTGCCTCAAGATTAATTATTTCAATGTCCATTACATTATTCGTAACATCATCTTGTGAGGCTAAGGCAAGTTCCTCATTACTGCTGGGAATATTTATCTCTATACAAACCTTGTATATGCCCTCTAGAGATGGAACTTTAGGGGAAGAAAGGACATCCAAATAGATACTAAGTTGTGGGTCCAAAGTTTTACTAATATCTCCCAGAGTTAGGGTTGCCTCCTTTGATACATGAACTTGGCTCAAATTGGAGAAAGGGGAGGATGGAAGTGAAAATGGAATGGAAGGATAGGAAGGAAAAGTGATAGGTATGTGTATACACAATGGTGGCAAAGAAGAAGATAGGAATGTAGTGGTAAATGATGAAATGGGTGGGATAGATATGGAAGGAATGACTAGTGAAGGACTGGGATAGAAGGAATAGCGGGAGATAGAGGGATGGTAGGAGAAAATTAAGTGGAACGTATGGTGGAAACATCAATGGATGAGAGAATAGGGGAAGAAAGAGGTGGTGGAGATGGGATAGCAATCACAACTATGGATGAAGTGAAACTGGGTTGTGAAATATAAGCTTAAAGGGGTGGAGTAGAAGAAAAGTGGTAACAAGAGGAGATGAGGTAATTATAATGGATGGAATAGAGATAGGAGCTATGGATGAAGTGAAGATGGTAGAAGGAATGGGGGTGGAAGATATGGTAGCTAGAGAAATAATTGTAGCAGTAGTAGAGGTAGTAGTATCAATAGCAACAACAACATTAGTGGCAGCAAAAATAGAAAGGGATGGAGTTAGATCTTTCTTCTTCCTAGTCCTCTTGACCTATAGTGCCTTAGTTATTTGAGCCTGATCTACTTTGTCACACCCCAAATTTTGACTATGTATTGCTTTTTACTTGCACGTAATTAGTAGTTAATTATGCATGAATTAATGATTTGACATTATGTGAAAATGTCAAGATAAATCAATGATTAGAATTTAGACATGTGATTATAAGATGTCATGATTATTTATTCTTAAGGTTTATGAATTGAATAATGATGCACTAATTCTAGTTTGGTGATTCCAAGTTGTAACCAGGAAACATGTTTTCCCACCCTCTGAGAAAGAGAGGGAGAGCATCACCAGAGAGAAGAGAATAGATGTATGGATAAGAATAGATCATTTGCCATCTAATTCTCATGCTTTCACAGTTTAGTGAACCTTCGTCGAGTTTCATAAGTTGTGTTTGACCAATTGGTCTAAGTTTGGTTTTGGCTGACAATTAATCCCAATTTGGTGATTACAAGTTGTAACCAAGAAACATGTTTTTCCACCCTCCAAGAAAGAGAGGGGGAGCATCATCAGAGAGAAGATAATAGACATATGGATAAGAACAGATCGTTTGTCATCTAAGTCTCATTCTTTCACAGTTTAGTGAACCTTCGTTGAGTTTGGTAAGTTGTGTTTGACCAATTGGTCTAAGTTTGGTTTTGGGTTGACAAATTGTTGATTGTCAACTAGATATATTAAGCTTAGGTTTTGTCTAGAAAACTAAGTTAGGATAGTTTATGACCATCGACAACAAAATGGTCGATAGTAGTTAAACTACTTTATTATCAGTAATTCCTAATTGGAATTCTATCATGTTATTTTGTCTATTTTAACGTTTATGCAATTTTGAGAGGGGGAGAATACCTCAACCCCATTCTCATATCTTTTTGAGTGCTAGAAACAACATAAATATATGTTGTATACACCATTATTATGTTGTTATATCATATTGTTTTGTTGTCGATGAGCTTCTTAAGGGAACATGGTTTAAATTCCAAATTAAATGTAAACCACTTCATGTTAGTTATGGATGCTTGACTCCTTTACTCCATGATGGTTTTGGAGAGTATGGAGGAGCTTTTGATCAATTTGGGAGTGGTCTTTAAGACTAGTTACTCCACCATTGATTTGTATGCACCGTAGAGAGTGATTATAGTCTTGAATTTGGCAAGGGATCTCTGTGGGTAAGGGAGAGTAAAGCCTTGAAAAGGTTATATTATAGATAGTGAGGAGAGTGAGATCATTTGGTTTGTAACAGGCAATTGATAGATCCAATAAAGTAGTCAGAGGAGTAGGGAAGTGTGGGACCTATTGGTTTTTTCCCTGACTGGATGTTCATTCCCAGATTTCCCTAAAAGGTAGCCATCAGTGATCAACAAGATCTCTGGGCCAGGGGCCAACAGTGTAGGAGATAGACTCTATTTTTATCTCCTCTTCTTCTTCAGGCTCTGCAAAACCTAGGGTGGTATTCCCTATTCAACACCCATGAGAATATGCTTGTGGGTTGGCCTAGGATGTTGATACAAAGCAGATAAATCCTCCTATATGAAGACCAAAACTGTGGGATAAGTGCAAAGGGGCTAGCTTTGGGCTTATGTTTAGTTGTGAATTAGAGGATCTTGGTCCTAAACTACTTCTAAGGTCCTAATGGTTGTGGTTGAAGATTGAATTTGATTTATGTTTGGATGCAAACCTGGACCTGGTGTATAACATCAACACAGAGCTAGATTGGTGCCTATCCAGGGGTTGGAGTCAGTAGACATACACCTGTGAATGTTCAGCATGAACACACTAAAACTAGATTTCAAGGGGATGTTGTGGTATCTGCCTTACAAATACCTCCCAAAAATAGAGTGTTAAGTTATCAGTACTTATGGCATCCCTATTGCAGTATATCCATCCCAACACTTAATCTGGAAACACTCTAATCTACCCCTTGAGTAGAAGTTAGAAGATCAAGCATTTAATACAGGAATTCTATATTCTAGAATCTCAAACATCCCTTAGATATTTAGACTTAGAAGGACACATGCAATACTAGAGACAGAATTAACAAAACACATGCAAATACAACATTACTCATATAAAAGCAATCATGAAATCAGTAGATTCATGCATGAGACACACAACAGGAGATACATAAACTCACAAGATTTCCTGCACAGAGCAACCAAAAACAGTCGTGTCTTATTACAGAGCCAGAATGTCCAATTTTTCAACAACTTTACAAATGAGCAACACAGCCTGCTATATACAGCAAGGAGGTGCTCAGCATTAACTACATGGCAGATCAAAATTTGCCAGATACAGTACATTGAGAAAATGGCACTCATCGCATTGAATGCAGTAGGTGGAGGGGGGAACATGAAGAAACCTTGAGCCCTGCGCCGCCATTCGGGGATGTACATCATCAATCGGGTGGTTGAAATGTCATGCCACTACCCATACCTCTACAACAACTACCATTAATGGTGCACCAACACGCGGCCTTGGGAAATGTAGAATACTGTGCATCGCAAACCTTTCCCGCCAAAATGTATCATCCTGATATTTGAAAATATGCAGGATCAAATTATCCCACATGCACCCCGCGGCAACCTCTCATCACCTTATATACTAGGTTGTGAGCATATATGATGTCGGTGCTTTTGATCCCAATGGCACCTAGTATAAGTCTCGTCATCATCATCACCTGCATGAGTTCACCCTGATAATTCACATCACCCCGCAAAAAAATATCACCCTACGGGAAAGTATCATGCCGTCCGCATCACCTGATAAAAAAAAATCACCCTGATGCACAAATATCAGCCTAACATTCACCCTCATCGGCACAACTTGATCCATTAGAGGAAGATCCTCCTTCTTAATCGATACCAAATGTCTGGCCGATGAACATCCTGATGATGTCATCGTCATATTTAGAGCAAGGGTGATATTTCAAAGATGACCTGATATTGAGAATATCATCCTGCAGAGAAAAAGATGAAGGCAAAGGTTGCGCAGATATCACCCCCGCAGGAACCTGACATCAGTAGCATCCAGATGTTGAACAAATATAAGGTGATAAAATATCATCAGGGTGATCTTAATAAAGATCACCCGATATTCAAATATGATGACCCTGATGAAAAGTGGGTCATACTTAGAAATTTCATAGCGCTAACATCAGGATGATCTTGACTAAGATCACCTGATGTTAAAATATCACCTTGCGGTAAAGGTCGGGTCAGTAAATGCATGATGACCCCCATAGGATATCTTGACATGGTGAGAAATGACCCTCGCAAGAAACATCAGGTGGATGCATGGAAATATGATGATGATGATGATGACCCCTTCCTTGAAAATATCTTGATGATGCAGCAAAACATAAAGAGGGTCTAAGACTTAGAAAATTTATGAAAACCTAGGAAGGTGCCTGCAAGCTAGTAACCTGGAACCTGATAAATGATGTAGGCACCAACAGTGGCTCCGATTGGGGACGTGCAGGCACAAGGCTGCAGCGAGAACCAAACCTCTGGGCAGACTAGACAAAACACAAAAAAGCACCGATTGTACAAGATATTTACAATATACACATACTTTTACAAATGTGCATAGAGGCAGATCACTTATGCAAAATAAAACTTGAGGAATTGACCATGCACAGGCAATTCTAGCATTTCACCATCTAGGGCCTGGAGGATATAAGAATCCTCCCCATGAGTATTGCAAACCTGATATGGGCCCATCCATAAGGGTTCAAACTTACCATGTTTGCCCTTTTCTTGACTTCTTGCATTCCAGATGAGCACCCAGTCATTTATCCAGAACTTTCTTTCTGTAGCTCTCCTGTCAAACAGATATTTCACATCTTGTTGTTTCTTGAGATTGACTTGGTGGGCCTTCCTTCTGCTTTCATCCAGTGCAACCAGCTAGTTTATTCTCTCTATCATGGAATCTTCAATCTCCTTATCATTCTCTTGGATAAATTTGTAAATTGGCAGGAGATTGTTTATAGGCAGCCTGGCTGATGTACCATACACCAATTCAAAAGGTGACCTTCCAATAGCTTTTTTCACTGTCACCCTGTCAGCCCATAATGCCAGCTTTAACTTTGAATCCCAAGCTCTCTTGTTCTTATCCACTATCCTCTTGATGATTTTCATGAGGCTTTTATTGCTTGACTCTACCTGACCATTTCCTTGTGGGTGGTATGGTGATGCATGTGATAAATTTATCCCATACTTGTTGCAAAAATCAACAAATTCACCAGATCTGAACCACATAGCATTATCTATGACTATCTTGAATGGTACTCCAAATCTGATGATAATATTCTCTAGGATAAAATCCATCACTATCTTACTTGTAGCTCTTTTAGTTGGAATAGCCTCCATCCATTTGGTGAAGTAGTCAGTAGCCACCAAAATCCAACTATGTCCCCCACTTGACTTTTCTGCAATCTCCCTTATAAAATCAATTCCACATTGCTGAAATGGGGCATCCACAGTTACAGTTCTAAGGGGCAGTGCACCGTCATATCTTAACTTTCCTAAGAACCTTTGGCAAGGGTCACATTTCCTTACCAGCCTTTGTGCATCTGAAAAGAGAGTGGGCCACCAATATCCTGCCCTAAGGATCTTATGAGCTGTTGTTTGGGCAGTACAGTATCCACCACACAATCCTTTATGCATGTCATTCAAAAACATTGTTAGCTTCATCTTCATCCACACATCTTAGCAGCACACCATCAGGATTCTTCCAGTACAGCTCACTTTGAACAATAACATACCTAATTGTATGTAGTTTTAAGGTCCTCTTTTGACTGTCACTGAAATGGGAAGGACAATTCAGATTTTGCAAGTAATATATGATGTCCTTATACCATTCAGATTTTGATCCATTGACATTCTCATTCTGGACTGCATTGACTTGGCATGCTTCCAAGTTTGACTGTGCCATCATCTTGGCTAATCCTTGTCCTCTTGCCAACTTGGTAATCTGTATCTCTATATTGAATTCCCATAGTTTGTTTATCCATCTGTACCTTCTTCTAGTCACCTCCTGCTGAGTGAAGATGTCTTTGACTACTGCATGAGGCACATATGCAACTATCTGGGATCCTTCCAGGTATGGCCTGAAACTCTTGATTGCTCTGACTAGTGCATATGCTTGTTTCTCCATGATATCATATTTTAATTCAGAAGCTTGCAAGGACCTACTGAAGAAAGCTATGGGTTGCTCAAAACCATCCTCATTTTTCTGTAGCAAACATGCAGCAACAGTGTGGAAAGAAGCAAATGAAAACAATTGAAATGGCCTAGAGAAATCAGGGGATTTAAGAATGGGAGCCATCTTAATTGCATCCTTGATGTCCTAAAAAGATTTGCTTGCTTCACCTTCCCAACTGACAGTCTCACCTTTCTTCATCATTTTAGAAATGTTCCTTGTGGTTTATGCAAAATTGGGAGTAAATCTCCTAACAAAATTTATTTGTCCAAAGAAGGACTGAACTCCTTTTACTATTTTTGGCATCTAAATCCTATCAATTGCAGCAACTCTTTCAGGATCAATCCCGACTCCATCTTTGGAAACAATGTACCCCAGAAGCTTTCCTTCAACTACCCCAAAAGCACACTTCTTTAGATTTAGAGAAATGCCATACTCTAGTGCTCTAATGAAAATCTGTTCCAAGTGCATACAATGCTGCTCTTCTTTCTTTGAATAGGCAGTCAGATCATCCTGATATATAGCCAGGATTGAGTCAATCAACCCTGCAAAAGCAACATCCATTGCTCTTTGAAATGTAGCACCTGCATTTGTTAGTCCAAATGGCATCCTCACATACACATAGGTTCCCCATGGAGTGGTGAAAGCAGTCTTAAATTGTTCTGATTCCTTTACCTTCACTTTATTGTATCCTGAAAATCCATCCATCATGGATAGGAGTTCACAACCAGTCACCTTCTGTAACATGACCTCTATATTTGGCAGTGGATAATTGTCTTTAAAAGAAGACACATTCAGATTTCTGAAACCAACACAAAGCCTAATATCACCATTCTTTTTTCTGACTGGGACAAGGTTAGACACCCAAGTTGAATGTCTAATTGGCACAATTATTCCAGCCTCCCTAAGCTTCTTGAGTTCTTCTTGCATTTTTGGAGCTAAGGTAGGATTAATAGGCCTTTGCTTCTGTCTAAATGGCTTTGCTCTAGGCTTCAAAGGGATCTCATGCTAGAATAGGTCTTCTCTATAAGCTTTAAGGTCTTCATATGACTAGGCAAAAACATGCTTATATCTTTTTAGTAATGCAATCAGCATGCTCCTGATGTGTGGTTTGAGTTGTTTACCAATGTACACCTTCTTGGGGGCCTTAGATGTCCCCAAATTTATCTCTTCTAAAT
Source organism: Cunninghamia lanceolata (assembly GCA_027924645.1). Taxonomy (NCBI): domain Eukaryota; kingdom Viridiplantae; phylum Streptophyta; class Pinopsida; order Cupressales; family Cupressaceae; genus Cunninghamia; species Cunninghamia lanceolata. The sequence goes on from BSBN01001475.1 coordinate 2,708,681, forward strand.
CATCTTTGTTTGTGGGAGATGTCTTTGCGACCAATTGGTCTCTACTGTCAAAAGCTCTTTCTAAAGCTACTAACCCTCTAGGGATTTTGTTAGTCTTCAACTGAATTACTTCTTTCCCCATAAGAGTTTCTTTTCCATCTACAATTTCTACAAAATTTTGAAAGTCAATTTCTTGGTTCTCATATTCATCTATGCAGTGCAAAAATTTTAACAAGTCCTTGTAATCATCGAACACTTGCCAACTGCATATTTTTTTTGGTACTGCAGGTCTGATTTTAACTTCAACATTTGTAACACCTGATAGAGTAATATCATCTGGTCTTATTGCTACATTAGCTAAGAAATCAGCCATGACATTTTTTTATCTCTCTACCCAGCCTGTTGAAAATGCATCAAGTAGTTCAATGGTATCCCAGACAGCATGCTTGTATTGTTTTAATCTTTTGCTCTTTGAGGCATACCTATCTCTAACTTGGGATACAATCAACTCAGAATCCCCAAATACCCTTAGCATCTTGATTCCATGTTTGAGAGCGATATTTAAGCCTAAGAGTAAGGCTTCATACTCTGCAATGTTGTCTGTACAAGTAAACCTTAGCAAGAAGGAGAATTTGAGGAGCTTACTAGTTGGAGACAAGAAAACAACTCCAGCTCCAGAATCTTCCTTTGCACAAGCTCTATCAAAATACATGGTCCATAGACCATGCTAGTCAAGCTCTTCAATGAAAACATCTTCCTTTTGGTTTTCTTGATCACTTGAGACAACTCTGAAATTCTCACAGTCAGTGTCTACAAAATAGATGTGTTCCTCTGATTCTTGATTCTCCACTGTCTCCTGTGATCTTTCTTCTCTGATCAGCTTGACATCCCTGCCATTCATTGGGATCATGGTATATGACAGGTCCAGTTGCATACTCCCACCAATAAGTACTACCCATCTTCTTGACAATAGCATACCATACTGTGGCTTAATGTCAACCACTGTTATATTCATTTTGTAGCTCTTTTCAAGAAATGCTGCCAGTCTGAAATCCACATCCTTCATGATTCCAATAACTAGTACCTCTCTAGCATCAATGGCATAGCATTTTCCACATGCCTTGTCTATTTTCAATCCTGCTTGTTGCATAATGGCTAGAGGCATGATGTTTGTTGATGCTCCTGAGTCAAGCATACAATTCCTAATTATTTTCCCATTGACAATAAGGGAGACATAGAATGGTTCCACTTGTGAAGGACATTTAGTCATGGTCACCCCCAGATATACTTCAAGGACTTCATCATTTTGCTTAGCTTGACAAGGCACTCTAGAAATTAGGGATACTGTTCTATTCTTGATTTCTTCAACCTTCATCAGTTCTATCAATGGGACATAAACCTTTACCTGAGAGAGGACTTGGGTTATATCAAAGGGAGCATAATCTTGTACCACAGTTGTAGCTTGTGTTGTGGCTTTGTTTTTATCCTGAGATGATCTGGCTTTTATCTTCATAGTCCCCTGATAATCATTTCTGATTTGGAAACTCTTCTTTTGATCTTCAACATGGGGAATTCTATTTTCTGGTCTTTGAGAATCATGACCTATTTTCTACTTAAAAATTTTCTTGTTGTTGCCCCACTGCCTTTTTTGTGGTTCAATCCCCTTATGACCATGCACTAGCTGACCTGCAAGAACATTCTCTGGTTGATGTGGGTTGCTTACCTGAGCTTTACCTATGAGATTGTAATTGCTTTTGACTTGGGCCACTGCTGCAGCTGTGAGGGCCCTAATTTCTTCATCAGAAGGTCTCTACAAGTTACTCAAAAAATTGTGTGAGCCCTGAGCATACACCTAACTATCTTCATTATCCTCATCATAAAAAATCTGTTGATAGGCCTGAGCTCCATCATCTGTATTCTCATCAATATCATAATAAGGGTATCCACTACTTATGGACAGCATATTAACATCATCATCCTGTACATAATGTGGCTCATTGCATTCATTACAGGATACAACATTATCATACAAAGACTGAGCAATCATGCATTGTGACTGTGAATGTGGCATCTGGTAGATTATGCAACATGGAGTATCATCATCAATATATATAGCTTTCTTCAAAGGGTCAGGAGTTTCCTTGGCATGTTGAGCTCTTTGATTTGTGTTGTTATGTGGAAATACAGTCTTACCATTATGCCAATTGGTATTATATGGCATATCATGCACTGATGGTCTCTTTTCCTATCTTTGGTAAACTTGCCTATCAGGACCTATCCCTTTTTCACTTCTAGCCAGTCTATAGCTTAGGTCCTTAACAACATTTGCCAGTTTATCAATTTTATCTTCAGGGGCAAATGTACTACCTTGAGTGTTTTAAGGCTTGTTTGGATTCTGCAGAATTTTCACCTCATCCCTCCTGTTCATCTTACTTGATGCTTTCCTATTATTCTCGATATTTATTGCTATCTTGAAAACATCCCTGAGAGTAGCAGGACCTTTATCTCTTAACCCATATGTTGTTTTGGCATCAAAAGCATTAATATATAATATTATGCACATAGGTTTATTTGGCCTCATGTGATGTGGCAATTTGTTCAACACTTTAGTAAATCTTGCATTAAAATCTGCAATATGCTCATTTGACCCTTTAGTGATACTAGTGAACTCATTTACAAAAAAGCTAGGGTTAGTTTTGTCACCATATTGCTCCTTAAAAATCCTTTTGAAATCATCCCATGATGAAATGCTCTGATCACGTAGATTTTTATACCATTCTCTAGCTTCATCTACTAAAGACGGCATGAATGACTTCATAAAAACATCCTCATGCTCAACCTCAAAGTTGTCCATGACATTTTGAAAAGCTTTCAGATGATCCTCCCCTGACACAGTGTTATTTCCTAAAAATTTTGGCACTTGCAGCCTTACATGCTTGTCAATGGGGTTTGGATACCCGAGAATACCATCAAACACCAGCTGTCTGAATCTATCCAACTGCATGGGTTGTCTATCAAACTGATGAACATTAATATTTCTATTAGCATTTGGATTTCTCACATTATTTAATGGTACTCTAGTATTGTTTGCATTCTGTCTTTGATCATTTTGCTGATACTGGACTTCATTTCTATGCTGGTTCCTCAGGGCATCTACATTATCAAGGGCAGGGACTGCATCTTGTTGAGCAGTCCTTAAAGCTTGCACTTTCTATCTCATGTCATCTCTAACTTTCATGGCTTGTAGATATTCTAATTCTGCTCTTAGGCTTTTGATTTCTTTAGCTAACTGTTCTTCTTTAGGCATGGAAGAAGATGGTCTCATTCCATTTTGGTCATCATCCTCATCATCCCTTGGAGATTCAGCCTCTTCAAATCTTTCACCAGGGTCTAAGAAAGGGCGTTCTTGGAACACCTCTGACCTCATTCTTAAACTACCACCCTGTTGCCTCTCATATGCACCCTGAATATCAGCTTCTGCATTTGAAAAATAGGGCACATGCTGCCCTGATGGCCTAGGGTTATCCTGAATATCATCATGATTCCTGGGGGAACCCTCATGACTGACTGAGACGGCTCCCTTTCTCCTATACATCATCTTTCTAGGTAATTCTTCAAATAAAGGATTACGCAAGGATCTTCTCCCTTGCATAAAAATTTTCTACTTTACTAGTTGGGAGGTTGTTCGGAGTCGCCACCTATTACTAGGAATTATTTTCTAGGGTTCTTACAAAGGTTATCCCCAGCAAAGTCACCAATTTCTGTTGTTTTTTTCCCTGACTGGATGTTCACTCCTAGATTTCCCTACAAGGTAGCCATCAGTGATCAACAGGATCTCTGGGCCAGGGGCCAACAGTGTAGGAGATAGACTATTTTTATCTCCTCTTCTTCTTCAGGCTCTGCAAAACCTAGGGGGGTATTCCCTATTCAACACCCATGAGAATCTGCTTGTGGGTTGGCCTAGGATGTTGATACAAAGTAGATAAATCCTCCTATATGAAGACCAAAACTGTGGGATAAGTGCAAAGGGGCTAGCTTTGGGCTTATGTTCAGTTGTGAATCAGAGGATCTTGGTCCTAAACTACTTCTAAGGTCCTAATGGTTGTGGTTGAAGATTGAATTTGATTTATGTTTGGATGCAGACCTGGACCTGGTGTATAACATCAACACAGAGCTAGATTGGTGCCTATCCAGGGCTTGGAGTCAGTAGACATACACCTGTGAACGTTCAACATGAACACACTAAAACTAGATTTCAAGGGGATGTTGTGGTATCTACCTTACAAATACCTCCCAAATATAGAGTGTTAAGTTATCAGTACTTATGGCATCCCTATTGCAGTATATCCATCCCAACACTTAATCTGGAAACACTCTAATCTACCCCTTGAGTAGAAGTTAGAAGATCAAGCATTTAATATAGGAATTCTTATTCCAGAATCTCAAACATCCCTTAGATATTTAGACTTAGAAGAAGGACAAATGTAATACTGGAGACAGAATTAACAAAACACATGCAAATACAACATTACTCATATAAAAGCAATCATGAAATTAGTAGATGGACACACAACAGGAGATACATAAACTCACAAGATTTCCTGCACAGAGCAACCAAAAACAGTCGTATCTTATTACAGAGCCAAAATGTCTAGTTTTTCAACAACTTTACAAATGAGCAACACAGCCTACTATATACAGCAAGGAGGTGCTTAGCATTAATTACATGGTAGATCAAAATTCACCAGATACAATACATTGAGAAAATGGCACTCATCGCATTGAATACAGCAGGTAGAGGGGGGAACATGAAGAAACCTTGAGCCTTGCGCCGCTGTTTGGGGATGTACATCATCAATCGGGTGGTTGAAATGTCACGCCACCACCCATACCTCTGCAACAACTACCATTAATGGTGCACCAACATGCAGCCTTGGGAAATGTAGAATACTGTGCATCGCAAACCTTTCCCGCCAAAATGTATCATCCTGATATTTGAAAATATGCAGGATCAAATTATCCCACATGCACCTCGCGGCAACCTCCTCATCACCTTATATACTAGGTCGTGAGCATATATGATGTCAGTGCTTTTGCTCCCAATGGCACCTAGTATAAGTCTCGTCATCATCATCATCTACATGAGTTCACCCTGATAACTCACATCACCCCGATGTGAAATATCACCCTGTAGAAAAATATCACCCTGCAGGAAAGTATCATGCCATCCACATCACCTGATAAAAAAAAATATCACCCTAATGCACAAATATCAGCCTGACATTCACCCTCATCGGCACAACCTGATCCATCAGAGGAAGATCCTCCTGCTTAACCGATACCAAATGTCTGGCCGATGAACATCCTGATGACGTCACCGTCATATTTAGAGCAAGGGTGATATTCTGAAGATAACCCGATATTGAGAATATCATCCTGCAGAGAAAAAGATGAAGGCAAAGGTCGAGCGGATATCACCCCCGCAGGAACCTGACATCAACAGCATCCTGATGTTGAACAAATATAAGGTGATAAAATATCATCAGGGTGATCTTAACAAAGATCACCCGATATTCAAATATGATCACCTTGATGAAAAGTGGGTCATACTTAGAAATTTCATAGTGCTAACTGTAGACACCCAAATTTGTCCCAACTTTGTTTATGTCTAGCAACACCTTGTTAAATCATTATTCATTAAGCCAATTAATTAAATAAATTTTATTTATTTAATTAAATCCCATCCTCATCCCACTTAGCCAATTAATTAAATAAATTTTATTTATTTGATTAATTCCACATCATTTCTCTGAGGCGCCTGAGGATGAGGGATTTGATCTTCCTGTTGCCACTGATTACCATGAGAAATCAACTGTGCTAGTTGAAAAATCACAAGACATGAACTTGGGAACAGAGCAGAATCTGAAGATCACTTTTTTGGCGGCATCACTATCAGAGCAAGAATGAAGAAACTTCATAGCATTTTTTATGAGAAGAGCTATAAATTTTGCATGGACTTATGCAGACATGCCAGGTTTGGATCCTTCACTTGTGGTACATCATTTAGCAGTATCTCCTGATGCAAAGCCTGTCAAACAAAAATTGTGCAAAATGCATCCACAAGTTGCCTTATTGGTCAAAGCAGAAATTTAGAAACTGTTAGAAGCAAAATTTATAAAGCCTATTGATTATCCAGAATGGGTTTCCAATTTGGTACCTGTCGCAAAACCAGATGGACGAGTTCGCTGCTGCACAGACTTTAGAGATCTTAACAAAGCATGTCCTAAGGACGATTTTCCACTACCAAGCATAGACAACATTGTAGATCTTACAGCTGGACATGAAATGCTATCTTTGATGGATGGATTTTCAGGTTATAATCAAATCTGAATAGCAGAGGAAGATCAAGATAAAACATCCTTTATCTGTCCATGGGGTACATATTGCTGGGTTGTAATGCCTTTTGGTCTCAAAAATGCTGGAGCCACCTATCAACGAGCCATGACAGTTATTTTTCACGACCTTTTCCATACTATCATGGAAGACTATGTTGATGAAATCTTGGGAAAATCTAAGACAAGAGAAGGACATCTACATGTATTGGCACAAATCTTTGATCAATTAGAAAAATATCAAGTCAGACTAAACCCAAAGAAGTGTGTATTTGGTGTAACATCAGGAAAACTGCTGGGATATATTGTGTCTCAACGAGGAATAGAAGTGGACCCAGCTAAGGTAAAAGCCATTATAGAAATGCCTCCACCAACGAATCTCAAATAGCTCCGCAGTTTACAAGGTAGGCTACAATCTATCCGCAAGTTTATCTCACAACTAGCAGATAAATGTCATCCTTTTTAGCATCTTCTTTGTAAGGGTGAACCTTTTAAGTGGGATGAAAAGTGTCAACAGGCTTTTGACAAGATAAAGGAATACTTGGCAACACCTCCTGTGTTAGTACCTCCGATACCTGATTGTGCATTACTGCTCTATATATCATCAACAACCGCAGCATTGGGTGCCCTTCTAGCTCAACATGATGATTCAGAAAAAGAACAAGCCATTTACTACATTAGCAGAACCCTTGTGGGATATGAACTCAATTACTCATTCATGGAAAAAGCTTGTTTAGCATTAGTGTTTGCTTCCCAAAAGTTACGACACTATATGTTGAACCAAACCACAAAACTCATCTCTAATGTGGATCCCCTCAAGTATCTCCTTTCAAAAGCACTTCTCACAGGGAGATTAGCAAAATGGGTTATGATCTTAAGTGAATTTGACATACAATATGTGAACCACAAAGCTATCAAAGGACAAGTTATTGCTAATCAATTAGCTGAAGCACCCATCACAGACATTCAGTCAATATATCCAGAGTTCCCTGATGAAGGATTGTTTAATTTGAATTCTCCAGCACGATGGCAACTATACTTTGATGGATCATACACATAACATGGTTCTGGAGCAGGTATCTTGTTTGTCACCCCTCAAGGAGATTGTATACCTAAATCATACAGAATAGCATTCCCATGTACCAACAACATAGCAGAGTATGAAGCTTTAATCACAGGCTTGCGCATGGTAGTACAATGGGCTATCAAATAGTTACGAGTCTTTGGTGATTCTTAGCTGGTTATCAAACAGGTCTTAGATGAATATCAAACAAAAGACGAGAAGCTTCTTCCATACAAGCTAATGGTGGACGATTTCAAGAAATATTTTAAGGATATTACCTTTGAGCAAATTCCAAGACTACAAAATAGAGCAGCAGATGCCATGGCTATGATTGGATCTCTTTTAGACATGCCATCTAACACCCATAAATGTGAATTCTTGGTCGAACAGCTTTTGATCCCAGCATTTGAAGTTCCACAGTCTGAGCTCATATGTGAAATTGTTGGTCCCAACTCATCGTGGTACAAGGATATATATGAGTATCTTCGTAATCAAACCTTTCCATGTCAACTATCTAACACCCAACGCAAAACCTTTATCTGTCGAGCCTCTCGTTACACTATCTTAGTAGACACCCTTTATCGCCGGAGTCTTGATGGTATCCTTCTTAGATGTCTTGATTCTGAGGAAGCAAAAACGGCCTTACGTGAAGTACATGAAGGTGTCTGCGGTTCGCATTCTGTTGGCCCTAGCCTTGTTAAGAAACTTCTATGAGCAGGATACTATTGGCCAACTATGGAAAAAGATGCACAACAATTTGCAAGGAGATGTTTACAATGTCAGAAACATGGAGATTTAATACATGCACCAGCACATGAGCTTCAGCCTATTGTCACTCCATGGCCTTTTTCGCAATGGGGACTTGATCTCGTAGGTAAAATCCATCCTACCTCATCTAACGGTCATAAGTTCATTATTACTGCCACTGAGTATTTCACGAAGTGGGTAGAAGCCATACCAATGAGCTATATCACAGGTAAACAAATAGCCAAATTCATCTTACATTATATTATCTGCCGTTATGGAGTTCCTCAAGCTATTGTCACAGACAATGGTCTCCCTTTCAAGAACCAAGAGGTTAGAGATCTTTGTAACAAGTTCCATATTCAACATAGATTCTCTACGCCTCACTATCCTCAAAGCAATGGTCAAGCTGAAGCCTCTAATAAGACAATCATCAAGATCCTTAAAAAGACTGTTAATGAAGCTGGTCGAGATTGACATCTACAATTGCATCCTACATTATGGGCATATAGAACAAGCATCAGAACTCCCACTGGAGCCACACCCTATGCTCTCGTCTATGGCACTGAAGCTATTTTGCCTATCGAGGTTGAGATCCCCTCTTTGCGCATATCCCTGCAACATACTATCTCAGATGAAGAATATCGAGTATCCAGACTCCATGATCTCGAGCTATTAGATGAACGCCGCCTTACAGCATTGAACCATCTTCAAGTCTACCAAAACCGGCTATGCCGCAGCTACAACAAAAAGATCAGAGAACGTAGATTTCAAGTTAGCGACCTTGTCCTTAAAGAAAACCAAAGGAATCAACAACATCGAGAGAAACAGGGCAAGTTTGAACCCAATTGGCTTGGTCCTTTCATTATCACAGCAGTCTATGGATCGGGTGCATACACTTTGTCAACACCTGAAGGCATTCCCTTAGATGAACTAGTCAATAGCATTCATCTCAAGAAGTTTTATCCATGAATCTTAGCTATCCCTAAAAAAAAAAAAAACATAAGATAAATAATCCGTCCTCTGGTGAAAACCTAGTAAATAGGCACCTTGGATAAGTACCATAGTGAAAACCTGGCAAACAGGCGCTATGTGTAGTGACTAGCTTCCCTCATATACTTTGGTTCGTTTGATCATATTTCCCCATTTCATCTTGTATAGTCCATAATCACAATCCACCTCGCAATGCCACACATAGCCTTTCATCTTCATCTTTGCCAATGCTAGCTATCATATTTGAGACATTGTCATGATACCTATATCTTTTGGCACCTTAGCATCTTGGCCACATCTTTTCCGCATTGTCGCTTCTGCATAATCAACCTCATCCCGCACTGGGGGCATTTGTTGAGTCTTATTTGGAAGTGGATACTGCTATCTCTAGCTCATAATACATCAAACAACTCAGCTTACAACACAACAAACCTTATCAACTTCAGCCATGGCATATATCCAACAACAAATGTGACCTAACAATTTGCAACCAGGACCCATTTCTTCACAATCTATCCATATTCATCCAACAATCACAACAAACATCGCTTGATCAAACATCCAACCAATTAGCGACAACAATAAGAACTACATCCAACTCTATCGTTGACGCCTTGATCCTGTGGATACAGGGTATGTAGGCAATCTGAGATGCGAAGGAAAAACTTTGATTTAGGCTAAGACGTAGCCCCTTTCATCATTCATCTTTCATCTTTCTTCTAAACATCCTTCAATCTTTCAGCTCACATTCTTCTATCTTTCATCACTTACATCATCAATAAAACCCAGAACTACATATTCATCATGTCTCATCTTCATCGTAAATGTGCTTTGATCCCGTGGATACAGGGTATGTAGGCAGTCTGGAATATGAAGGAAGTGTCCAGTACTCAAGCACAGATGATCCACCCCATCTTCTTCTCTTTGAATAGCTCAAACAAGAAGCAAACCATGTGTATATTGAAAGCTCAAGCACTTTAACCAATCACAGGTAAGCCAGAAGCTATTTGTCCGCATGCCTTAAGCCAACATTTGCTATAGCAGTTTATCAACAACTTTAGCCTTCAACAGGATGTAGCTTTCCTCTTAACAAGGCACCAGCTTGATCCATCCAAGAGCACCCAAAATTTGGCAAGAGAACGTGATGACAGTATCTTTTGTTTTATCTTTGATTTATCTTTTGTCCCTTTTCTATGCCTAATCACGATTGCCTAGATCTATTTATATCTTGGTATGTTGCGATGAAGTAAGGATTGGGGCATGGTCATATAGCTTTCGTATGCCATGTTTACGGGATGATCTTATTCTCTTCCTATGCGTATTGGTATCTTGTACGTGTTGGGATTAGCATCTTACATATCAATATCTCTAGCATCTAAGAAGATAAATAGTCTCTTATGCATTTGAGACTATTCTATGTTAAGACTAACTCCATACATATAACCAGCAAGCTATCATTATGTGTAGTGGAGGTAAGCTCAAACCATTGTTTGTAGCATCAAAGACCAATGCTAGCTGTTATTCATATCTTGTGCATGTTGGCTCAACATCTTGACCTCATGCTTTCAGACATGATTGTAACACGCTAGTTGCGCATTGGATATCTTGACACCTTGGTCTCTTATACCCTGGTGCATAACATCCATATGCTATATCAAACATAAGGACTACATTTCTTTTCATTCTGAAAAATCACTTGAAAGCTGCCCATCATCCTATCTAGAACCTACTTATAGCCCTTCTCAAAACCCTAATTCTTCTCTGCCATAGCCTATTTTCTTCCATGCAACCCCCATTTCCTTCGTGTCTGCCTTCTTTTTAGCCTTTTCTTCTATCGAGAGCCAACCTAGCCCTTCCTGGTTAGCCTGGCTTACCTCTCGAGGGGGCATCACCTGCCAGTTACACTGGGGCATAACTTGTTTATCGAACGCATATCGTATCTTCTTTGACACAACGCTCTATCGAACATTGTATCAAAGAGGGGTTAAATGTAGACACCCAAATTTGTCCCAACTTTGTTTATGTCTAGCAACACCTTGTTAAATCATTATTCATTAAGCTAATTAATTAAATTTTATTTATTTAATTAAATCCCATCCTCATCCAACTTAGCCAATTAATTAAATAAATTTTATTTATTTAATTAATTCCACATCATTTCTCAATCATATCTTATCCCATCCTACTCATTTATCCTATTAATTAAATAAATTTTATTTAATTAATTAATATCCAACTCATATCCCAACTAATTCAAATATTTTATTTGAATTAACTACTCACCTTTCATTACATTCCAACACTTGTCCATCTCCCCTTAATCATGTGTTGTCATACAACTTTCATTTAAAATTCTTCACATGCATAACTAATTGGATCTAAATTTAGTAACTTTCAATCCTAGCCATTCACATAGCCTCTGAATCTCCACCGTCGATTGATCTTGGCTGACCCCTATATAAACACCCTCTCATTCCATATGAGAGGATCCAGCAATCATATAGCACCTACATTATCATCTTGAGCATCTTGAGCATCTGAGCATTCATTGAGCTTTTATCATCCATCATGGCAGCTTTCAGCATTGCAATTGTTCATTGTTGAAGAAGCAGTCCACATCTCACAAGCAAGGAATCATACGGTCTAGGTGATGTTATACTTGAATTGCATTGTTCTTTGATTTCATTTAGATTAGATTCCTTGATGATGGTAGGGTTAGGGTTTCATGACTATGTCTGATCTGCTAAACCTGACTTTCACCTATCACACTAACATTAGGATGATCTTGACTAAGATCACCTGATGTTAAAATATCACCTTGCGGTAAAGGTCGGGTCGGTAAATGCATGATGACCCCCACATGATATCCGGACATGGTGAGAAATGACCCTCACAAGAAACATCAGGTGGATGCATGGAAATATGATGATGATGATGACGACCCCTTCCTTGAAAATATCCTGATGATGCAGCAACACACATAGAGGGTCTAAGACTTAGAAAATTCATGAAAACCTGGGAAGGTGCCTGCAAGCTAGTAACCTGGAACCTGATAAATGATGCAGGTACCAATAGGACCGAGTAGAATAGAGAGCTCTATTAACACAGGGAGCTTCATTCTCAAATAGAAACTATGGGGGAAAGAGATAGAAAGGTAGGAGGTGTTAAGTTAATCTCGAGTAACAGGGAGATAGTAAGAACTTGCTCAGGCTTTGGGAACCAACGATGTATAGAGGTAAGGATATCTCTTTTATACAACTCATTACATCATAAAACTACAATATTTATATTCTTTGTGAACTTTTAGAGATAGGATGAAACCACATAATGCAGGTGATGGCTAAGTATGAATTTGTGATAGTAAAAATATTTTTAAATAGCAGTTTGAAATATAGAAGATAAACAATAGAATGTTTTAGTTTTCAACATGGATACTATGGAAGTTAACTCTTTTTCATGTCATCATTGTATCATTAAACCCATAGAGAATATTTATGGTAAACCTTGTTGGTTTGATAGCCTTAAGTTTATGTTTTATTAGACAAAGTATACAAGAAGACCATATTTGTATTTACATGTAACAATTTGGGGAATGGACTGGTGTTTTTATACCCTTTTCTTTGATCAAATCTGCTACATATGTTATCATTTTTCTCCATCTGCATATAAGATTCTTCTTTCTTTTTCTACAAATCAATGCTATGCTAGAGACTTAATTTCCACCATGGACAATGACCATAGTTGTGATTGTTAGCCTTCACTAGATTACTACGGGTGAAGTGTCCTTACCACAAAACTTAGAATAGATCCTTATCTGTACCTGCCTATTTTTCTTGATTGGTGGGGAATTTATTTGCTGGTGGTCTCCATGGTTTATTTGGCATTGCTTTTGATTTTCTCCACTTGTTAGATGACCTTGCATCACATATGCTAGTTCATCTAAGATGCTCATGGAAGAGTTTTTGAACACAAAGTATATCGGTCATTTTCTATTACTGTCAAAGTGGTAACTAGATAAGTTATATACATAAGTCTAGAGACTAAACTTGTTGAGAACTCTAGTATTAACCTAGGAGTAAGATTGTAGAAAGTTTAGACAGAGATAGGTTTACATTTCCCAAAGTTTTATATGTATAAGTGTTACTATTTTCAATTAGAAGATTTTGTGATAGATATTCACATATTTTAGAATATATATATCATTGAAAACACCTAGTATTGCGATATAATATCACATATGTATTCTACAATAATGATAAGTGTTATCATTATATTCAAAGGATGTTATACATGAGTTCATAACCTATTCTACATCAAAAAGTTGGTGGACCTAAGAAGACCAAGAGGTCAAAAATATTGTATTATTAATATTGTAGACTCAAACCTATTTAGGTTGAAAGATTGAACTTAGTCAAGAGTACTTATGATAATGATAGTATTCATTAATATCTTATATGAATGAGGATAAACCTCATGTTCTATGTTTGTACATGATATGATAAATGTGAATTTGAACAATGCCCTAGTGGTCAAGAGAAGACTAGAGGTTATTGTTTCCATGTTATATTATTATTGATTTTTACTTTTGGAAAACAAGTGTATTTGATATTACAATGTATTGGGTTAGAAAAGTTAAAACCCTAGAATTGACCCAGAAGGGTTAAGAAAACTTGAAAACTCTTAAATCAGTTATAACATTGATTTAGTCTATTGTTTACTATGGTCGACAGTGAATGATCGAGAAATAATAGATCAAGATAGTATAATAGGAAGAGTCTAAGAAGCACTTTGATAAATTTAAATGATTTCTTAATAGAGTCAAAACTTGATATATTCCACAAGTGCTAAATCTTTGGGTCTTTGAGGAGAATGATAGGAAGTCATAGACCCTATTATTTGTATGTAAAGAGGGACTCTCTAGAAAGGTTAAAGTCACTTAAACCCACATATTTCATATATCCTAGATTAAGGATTAAATTCTAAGTTAGTTTGACTAGGATTTGAGTTTAGTCAAGACAATTCATGTCTAGAGATACTAATCAAGTAAGTCAAACTGTAGGATGAGGTAGTTTCCAAGTCGAGTTAGAGGTGTGTGAAAACATGACTATGTTTATATCAAACATCTATTTATACAGAAACTTTGGCCAAAGTGATGCATTTGTATTTACATGCATTAGTAAGTTCACCATGTCTAGATTGCATGACCTATCAAAATGATCATACATAGCTAGAAGATTGTCTAGAGTTGTATGGTCGATTGAGTTATGTAGGACACAACACTAGGACTCAGATGGCAACCAGTTGGTTCCTTATGTCTATACTCTTTGTGAAGGGTAAGGCCACTTCCAGATGGAACATGAGTGGGGGACTGTCAGTGTGTGGTTGGTGGAAAAGCACTCAGATGATGATCTCCCTCTATAGCAGGAGACTTGCCGAGACTTGTGAGATAAATACCAAGATTTCATATGCAGTATACTTCATGATTGACTTACAATTTTCAAACTTATGTAAACTTATTCATATTTCCAAGTGCAAATTATTTGTAATTGTAAAGAGAAATGATTTCACTATGATTTTATCTTTTGAATATATTGTAATTTCAAGGTTGAAAATATTCAGAAAAGATATGCATTTAATTCTATGAGATTATGCAAATGATAAAAAAAAATTCATTCATGTTTATTAATGTTCATTTACTTTCTTAGTAAATTTTGTGATTAATTCTAAGTTGTATGAGTTCGTATGTTACATATGGTATCAAAGCTACCCGGTTCAACACATGGACCTAGTAGCTCACTATAAGAAAACTAGTCAACATTTAGCAAATTGGCTAATGTTTGAAAATTGGTTTTATGCCAGAATGGCGTGGAGAAGAACCAAGAAAACTTCCAGGAAGTTTATTCCTTGGAACTTACTCATGATATTGGTTAAGAAGGAACCAATTGAGGAGGTTATTTTGTAAGTACATGCTAACTGGTGTTGTCATTGATGTCAACATGTATGTGTTGTCATTTGTGTCAACTATATCTTCTGATATAGCTACTTGTTAATTGATTAAAGAACACTGCCTGAGTATTTTACTCTACATTTTCTCTATATTGAAGACTAGAGTATGAGCTTTAGATATGATTTAGAAAAGTGTTTGAAGATGCTACATCTACAATTTGGTGGTCTTGATCGCTATGCAGAAAAAGTTCCATTCACCAGTTTGAAGACTGTCTGGCAAGGTTTACAGAGTGACAGGGAGAAAGTCTTTTGCTCCACATTTCTCTGCATATTGGATTTTGGCTTTGCATTTCTAGAATTAAGCCCATAAGGTTCTTAGTCATCTTCATTCCAAAGGATATGTGATTTGAAGCTCTAGAAAAAAAGTTTCTAATTAGTAGAGTTTGACAGTGTCTGATAAGAAGTAGTCTGTGATATGTTCTTCAAGTGATATATCTTGTGTTCAAGTAAGATCTATTGCAGTTGCATTTTTTGACTCCCAAGTGATTCTATGTTGTTTGTGGATGTCTCAAGAATGTGTTAAAGGTATGTTCTTGATCCACAAGCTACAATGAAGATCTTAGAAGAATATTTCTAAGTGTTCTTGATGTGTGCATAAGTTTTGACCAACCTGGTTTGTCACACTTGTTGTGAAGGTGATTCATGGATTGTGGAAATGTGTCCAAGCATGTGATGATGTATTTGGGTTCAAGATAAGTCATGATGTGTTCATCATTCATTCATTTTCTCTGCAAGTTTGTTTCTATCTACTCCTAATTTGATTTATGTATGTATGCCGACCTTGGAGAAAGTTCCAATGGTTGTAAATTGTAATGTCGACCTTGATGTTCATTCCAAGGTTGATGATAGGTATAAATACATCTAATGAATTCATGTTTGAAGAGTGATTGGGCAAAGATGTGAAGATAAGTGCAAAGTGTAAAATCATAGTAGAGCAGAGGAGTTATATTGTGCTTCAATGGAACTGAACTCAGGCATGGTGTAGATGCTACTAAATCAGTGCACCCTTTGGTAGTGAGGCACCCTCGGTAGTGAGCCACCCTTGATAGTGAGCCAACCCTTTGGTAGTGAGACATTCTTTTAGGAAGTGAGCCCTTTGGTAGTGAGCCACCTTTTGATATTTGGTATTGTTACTATATTATATTGTGGGCTAACACTCACCATGGTTTTTCCCTATTTAGGGTTTTCCATGTAAAAATCTGGTGTCCATGTGTGTATGGCGTTGATGTTTTCATGTTTTGATTATGCTATTCATGTTTAATGTTCATAATAGAATAAGGAAATAATTTAATTTATTGTGAAAATGTTTATGGTTTAAAGACGTTAAAGTAGTTGATACAACTGATTCACCCCCCCTCTCAATTGTCTTGTGCCTTTCAACAATTGGTATCAAAGCAAGGTTTCTTTGAAGAAAGCGTAACAACTTAAGGTAGATCCAAGATGGCACACAGGAGAGACATTCCTTAGTTTGATGGATCTGACTATGCCTACTGGAAGGTACGAATACAAAGTTATCTCATTTCTCTTGGTTATAATGTTTGGGCAATGGTTAAAGACAAATACACGGTTCCTAAAGATCTAGAGTTTGAAGAAGAGATTAAAGAGTTTGAGGCTCAATCACAAAGCTAAAAATGATCTATTAAATGCCCTGTCTAACATTGAAATGGCAAAAGTTGTGAATCTGGATACTGCCTATGAGACTTGGGAAAAATTAAAGTAAGTCTATGAAGGTGATGCATCTATGAAGAAGGCCAAGTTGCAGAACTTAAAGACCACATATGAAACCATGCAAATGATTGAAGATGAGAACATAACAAGTTACTTATAGAAGATTGATGAAGTTGTCAGCAACATCGGGGTCTTGGGGGAGAATTAAAGGATGAGGATGTTATAGATAAGATACTCAGAACTCTTCCCAAATCTTATAGCCACAAGGTATCTTCCATTGAAGAGTTTCTTGATATGTGGAAGCTTACAAAAGATTAATTTCTTGGTAAACTGATTGTCTTTGAGATAAGAGAGTTTGGTACTATTGATGGCCCTATGAAAACTATGAGTGCTTTCAAGGCCAAGGAAGAAACTAAAACTTCTAGATCAGAGAAATATGTTATGGAGTCAGATGATGAAGATTTTGTAGAGATTGAGGCAAAATTTGCAAGCAGAATGAAAAGGGCTAGCAGAGGAAAGTTCAAAGGTAAGTTACTTTTCAAATGCTTCAATTGTGGTAAAATTGGCCATTATGCTTCAAGGTTTCCTGACAAAGCTTTGAAAATCAATAAAAGTAAAGGAAAGATGGTAAGAAAGACTTATTATGTTAGAGATGATGATGGTGTAACTAATGATGAATCTAATTCTGATGATGGTAATAGTAGTGAATGCTTGTTTATTACACTTAGAGAAGAACCTATTTCTGCTAATCTTGCAAGCCGTGTGAAGGAAGGAAGTCCACGAGAGTTGTCTACATTTCATACTGAAATGGAAGATGAATGGATCATTGACAACAGATGCTCAAACTACATGATAGGAGATAAGAGTAAGTTTGTTAAGTTTGAAAAGTATGGTGGAAGACTTGTTAGGTTTGGTGATGATGCAGCTGGTAAGATTTGTGGAAAAGGGTCTATTACTTTTGATGGCAAGCATAATATAGATGATGTTATTTATGTCAAGGGCCTAAAGCATAATCTACTAAATGTTGGACAAATGTGTGACAAATGGTATAATCTTGTGTTCAAGGACAATGGGTGTAAGATACAGAATAGCTCTAGAACCTTAATTGCTACTGGTAAGAAGACTCCTAGTAATGTTTATCATTTGAAAGGTGCTGAAAATTGTTGCTTGTTGGCTAAGTTAGATGAAAGTTGGTTATGGCACAGTAGAATGTGTCACATTAACTTTAATAATCTAGTGAGAATAAGCACTACTCAAGCTGTAAGAGATCTGCCCAAGATTGTGAAGCCTGCCAATGTTATATACAAAGAATGTTAGTTTGGGAAGATGCCAAAGACTACTTTCAAAAGAAAAGAACAATCCTCTACCATTTTGTTGGAGCTGGTAAATATAGACCTATGTGGTCCCACAAGAACAAGAAGTCTACAAGGTGAAAGGTATTCCATGCTCCTTATTGATAATTTTTCAAGAATGACTTGGGTTACTTTCCTTAGAGAAAAAGTAGAAGCTTTAGATAAGTTCAAGGCATTCAAAGATATGGTTGAAAATGAATTGGATTTGAGAATCAAATGCTTAAGATCTGACAGATGTGGTGAGTTTACCTCAAATGAGTTCAATGCTTTTTGTGAAGAACATGAAATAAAGAGACATTTGTCTGTTCCCTAGACTCCTCAACAAAATGGAGTGGTTGAAAGGAAGAATAGAATTGTTCAAGAAGCTACTAGAGCAATGATCAATGAAGCAAACCTACTAGAAGTATATTGGAAAGAAGCAATACATACTGTTGTCTACATTCAGAACAAAGTGCAAGTCAAATCAGAATAAACAAAGACACCTTATGAAATGTGGTATGGTAGAGCTCCTACTGTCAAATACTTCAAAGTTTTTGGAAGCAAATGCTACAACGAAAGAGATGAAGAATTAGAGAAGTGTGATTCTAGATGTGATGAAGGCATATTCCTTGGGTACTCCACTAAGAGAAAGGCTTACCAGTGCTATAACAAAAGATTGATAAAGATCATTGAAAGTGCAAATGTAAAGGTAGATGAAGATATCCAACCCGATGGATATGAGTTAGATGAACTTGCTGATACAAAAAAGACTAAAAAAGGCAAAGAAAAGGAAGTTCAAACTAAAGAACAATCTACTCTGGAAGAAGAAGAAACTAAAGATGAGGCTCCAGTAAGAACTCCTAAAACTCCTAGGTATATGCAATGAGACATTTTAAAGATCAAATTATTGGTGACAAAAGGAAAGGTGTGATGACAAGAAGTAGGATTACAGAAGAACAAGTAAATCTCTACATCCTTTCAAAGGTGGAACCCAAAACAGTAAATGAAGCATGCAATGATGAACATTGGGTTAAGGCAATGAAAGAAGAATTGTTGTAGATTGAAAAGAAAAAGACTTGGGAACTTGTCCCTAGGCCTGCAATCAAGAATGTGATTGGAACAAAGTGGGTTTTCTGGAACAAACTGAATGAAGTTGGAGAAGTTGTGAGAAACAAGGAAAGACTTGTATGTAAAGAATGCTCCCAAGTTGAAGGAATTGATTATGAAGAGACCTATGCTCCGGTGGCAAGAATGGAAGCTATCACACTATTTTTGGCATTTGTAGCACATAAAATCTTCAAGGTATATCAGATGGATGTGAAATCTACCTTTTTGAATTGTGAGCTAGAAGAAGAGGTCTACATAGAGCAACTAGATGGGTTCCATTTATCAGACAAACTAGACATGGTGTGTAAATTGAAGAAGGCCTTGTATGGATTGAAGCAAGCTCCTAGAGCTTGGTATGAAAGACTAGATAAGTTTCTACTGCAGCAAGGTTTCAGTAAAGGGTCTGCAAATAGCAATCTGTATATCAAGGTAAGCAAAGATCAAATCTTGATTATTGAATTCTATGTAGATGATATCATTTTTGGTGGAAATTAAGAGATGTGCAAGAATTTTGCAAATGAAATGCAAAAAGAATTTGAGATGTCTATGTGTGGTGAAATGAGTTTCTTTCTTGGACTGCAAATCAATCAGACGAACAAAGGTATTTTCATTTCTCAATCAAAGTATGTTAGGGAATTGTTGAAGAAGTTTGGAATGGAAGACTCTAAACTGGTATTCACTCCTATGGTTACTAGTTTTAAACTAAGCAAGAATGATGAATCTCCTAAGGTTGATCAAAGCAAGTACATATCAATGATTGGAGGACTACTTTACCTAATTGCTACCAGACCATATATCATGCATGCAGTCTGTATTGTGGCCAAATTTCAATCAGATCCCAGAAAATCTCATGTGATGGTAGTTAAGATGATATTTAGGTACTTGAAGGGTACTCCTGATCATGGATTGTGGTATCCTAAGAACAATGATTTTTCTTGGAGTGCCTATATAGATGCAAATTGGGTTGGATGTGCTGATGATAGGAAAAGTACAAGTGGAGGTGCATTCTTCCTTGGAGATAGAGCAATGTCCTGGCATAGCAAGAAACAAGACTCAATCTCCTTGTCTACTACAGAAGAAAAATATATTGTTGCGGTATCTTGCTGCACTCAAGTGCTCTTGATGAAGCAGACCTTGAAAGATATCAAAGTTGAGTTTGATGAACCAATCCCCATTCTTTATGATAACACAAGTGCCATAAATATTTCAAAGAATCTAGTGATGCATTCAAAGACAAAGCACATTTCAATCAAGTATCACTTCTTGAGGGGGAAAGTTGCAGAGAATGAGGTAAAGCTTGAGTATGTGCCTACAAAAGATCAATTTGTTGATATATTCACTAAGGCTCTTCCAAAATACACATTTGATTATCTTCAAGAGAAATTAGGGGTTATTTTCTCTCTTTCCTTGAACTAGTTGCATAGGAAGGTGCATCATTCTAGTGTGCTTAAAAGTACATTTCTTCTTTTGGACTGATGTTGAAGGCTACCTCTTAGGGGGAGCAGGTAGTGGTTTGAGATGATTGTTGCATTTAGGGGGAGTAAAGAATGGTTTTAGACTGATCAGAGCAGTAGTATGCAAGTATGTGCAGTAGAAGAGATGTGATGCCCTTTGCCATTCATGTCAAAGGGGGAGAGAGATCATGTGAAAAACTCAGGAGGAGTAAGAGTGTAGAAGTATAAAAAGAAAGGGGGAGTTCTATATTGATGATAGAACATGTTTTTCACATCATATGTTGCCATCAATGACAAAGGGGGAGATTGTTGCAGGTATGTTCTAACTGGTGTTGTCATTGATGTCAACATGTATGTGTTGTCATTTGTGTCAACTATATCTTATGATATAGCTACTTGTTAATTGATTGAAGAACATTGTCTGAGCATTTTATTACGTATTTTCTCTGTATTGAAGACCGGAGTATGAGATTTGGATATGATTTATAAAAGTGTTTGAAAATGCTAAATCTATAATTTGGTGGTCTGGATCACTATGCAGAAAAAGTTCCATTCACCAGTTTGAAGACTGTGCCTAGCAAGGTTTACAGAGTGACAGGGAGAAAGTGTTTTGCTCCGCATTTCTCTGTATATTGGATTTTGGCTTTGTGGTTCTAGAATTAAGCTCATAAGGTCCTTAGTCATCTTCATTCCAAAGGATATGTGATTTGAAGATCCGGAAAGCAAGTTTCTAATTAGCAGAGTTTGACAATGTCTAATAAAAAGGAATCTGTGATATGTTCTTCAAGTGATATATGTTATGTTCAAGTAAGTGTTGCAAGTATGGGCCTAACTGGTGTTGTCATTGATGTCAACATACTCATGTTGCATTGATGATAAGGATTGGATGAGATGTGTGCTGAGGATATTGAGAAAATTAGTCCTAATCAGGAACAGAGAAGAATAGTGAAGACAGTAAGCTAAAATCCTAGCTAAGATGAAGATCAGAGGATATGCATCAAAGGGTTTGTAGATATGTGTCTTAAGGTGATCTAGTAAAGATTTCAGAGGTCTGCATGAAGATCTAAAGAAGTTGTGGCCACTCAAGTAAAACTGGTTCCGACAGGTGTTTAGAGGTGATAGAGCGACACAGATAGGTCTGGTGAGATCCAAAAATGCAATAGCCTGTTCTACAGATTTGAATATGAATTGACAACTCAATTGGTTCATGGTCTAGAGGTCCACAAGCATCTACTCCATTGTGACAGTGATGACAGACTGTGTTCTTGAGGTTCTAGATGAAGGAGATAAGGATTTCAGTAAGCAGATGTAGTGTGGATGTTCCTGGTGATTCAGGAAAGCTTGTGGAGGTCTTTGGATCATGTCTAGTTCGTGTTGGTGGTCTGCATTGGATTTTGAGCTCGTAATTGAAGAATTACTTCTGGATGATGGTGTTCTTCCTAAGTCTGGCAGACCGGATGAGTTACACATCCTGCGGATGATCTTGAAGATGCTATGTGAAGACTGGCATGTTCCTAGAAGAAGATTGAAGTCTCAGATCTATGTGGCCAATAGTGTGTTGTTTTGCATGAAGTCTTTTGTAATCATTCATGATGTATTTATGTTTTTTCTTTGTAATATTTGCCAACTTAGATGATCATTCCTAAGTCGATGTCTTGTATAAATAAGAAATTATAAAGTCATTTCATAGTGATATGAACAAGATGAGAGTGTGGTAGCAAAGAGGAGAGTGAAAAGAAGAGCAGAAGTATTGGGCTTAAATAGAATTGACTCAAGCATGGTGAAGATGCTATTCTCCAGTTCAATTATGTGATACTCATTATTTTGTAGACAGTGTGTCTCTTGTAGGCAGTGGGCCTCTTGTGAGCAGTGTGCTCAGGTAGTGAGCCCTAATTGGCATGTGCCATTTTGTTCTTTCTATTCTTCTAATAGAGAATACAATCTTGGGTTAATCACCCCATGGTTTTTCCCTTAACCAAGTTTTCCACGTCAAAAATCTTGGTGTCTTATGTGTTGATGTGTTTCTGCTCTTGATTTAATGCATTATGTTTCCATGATTGATTTATTACTATTCTACTGAATTACAAAGTGGAATTAAGTGTTTAATTGGAAGAAAGTTTTGGACAACTGATTCACCCCCCCTCTCAATTGTCTGTCCTAAATCTAACAATTGGTATCAGAGCTAAGTTCCTCTAAAAGAGCTTAACTGCTTAAGGAGATCCATGATGTCGTCCTACAAGAAGGATAGTTTGAAGTTTGATGGAACCAAATTTAATCTTTGAAAAAGTCGCATGCAATGTCACTTACAATGTATGGGAATGTAGTATTGGACCATGGCTTCAACGAAGTATACTCCTCCACAGAATGGCCCGAAAATTGCAAATGAAATCACAGATGTTGAAAACAATATGCAGACCAAAGAAGCTCTTCGATGTGCCTTCTTTGATTCAGGGCTGACAAATGTTGTTGACCTACAAATGGCCTTTAAGATTTGGAAAAAACTAGAACTTCTACATGAAGGTGACAAGTATGTCAAATGTGCAAGGCTACAAAGTCTGAAAGGCAAATTCAAAAATCTGAAGATGAGAGAAGATGAAAATATCACTACTTTTATGCCAAGAGTAAATGAGCTTGTTTGTGGCATTAGATGCACTGGTGGAGTCTTGGATGAAGATGAGATTGTTGGCAAAGTTCTCAGATCCCCTCCTGCTTCTTATAAATACAAGGTTGTTGCCATCAAAGAAATCGGAGCCCATTCAGGTGTCATAACAGATCAATTGGTTAGTAAATTGGCTACATTTGAATTGACTGAGTTTGGAGATACCACCCCCAAGACTGAATCTGCATTCAAATCTAGTGCCTCTATAAAAGGTAAACAAAGGTTTGATCTAGGAGAGAACTCTTCAAGGAAACTATCATGGTATAAAAAAGCAAGAAAAGACCTGGAAGAAGAAGAAGCAAAAATTGCTCAACTTGAAGCCCTTATTGCAAAAAGACTACCAAGAGGATCTGGTAAGTATGAAGGGAAATTGCCCTTTAAGTGTTTTAACTGCAATAAGA
This sequence comes from Cunninghamia lanceolata, assembly GCA_027924645.1. Taxonomy (NCBI): domain Eukaryota; kingdom Viridiplantae; phylum Streptophyta; class Pinopsida; order Cupressales; family Cupressaceae; genus Cunninghamia; species Cunninghamia lanceolata. The sequence continues at coordinate 2,732,478 of BSBN01001475.1, forward strand.
TTGTTCATTTTGCCTCAAGGTGTCTGAAAAGATTTTCAAGGCCAAATCCTAATAGATCAAGGTTCCAAAAGAATTGTTACTATGTTCATGAAGAGGATGATAATAAAGGAGTAACAGATGATGAATCAGAAACAGGAAACAAATCTAGAAGTAATTGGGTGTTTATTACCATCAAGGAAGAAGATCTAATGCCCTCTAAATCTGTCAATCATAAAGTTGTAGAAAGAGCTCTGGTTGCCCAAGTTGAAGAAAAGGATGATTGGGTCATTGACAGTGGATGTTCTCAGCATATGACAGGTGACAAAAATAAGTTCATAGATTTGGAAAGGTATAAAGGAGGAGTGGTAAAGTTTGGTGATAATTCTGCTAGTAGAATTAGAGGTAGAGGAACTATTTCTTTTGATGGAAAGAACAAAAGTGGTAATGTACTGTATGTTGAAGGATTGAAGCACAATCTTCTCAATGTTGGACAGTTGGTGGACAAAGGCTATGATCTTTGATTCAAGAATGGAAAATGCAAGATCTTTGAAAGTTTCAGAACAGAGATTGCATCCGGTACTCAAACAAAAGGTAATATCTTCCATTCAGTTGGTACTGGTAAAAGTTGTCTATTTGTACAAATTGATCAGAGTTGGTTATGGCATAGGAGGATGTGTCATGTGAATTTTGATAATATCATCAAGATAAGAAACACTCAGGTTGTAAGAGATCTTCCAAAACTAGTGAAACCTACAAATAGTTTGTACAAAGAATGTCAGTTGGGGAAACAAAGCAGAGTCTCATTCAAAAGCAAGGAATAATCTTCTACCGGATTATTAGACTTAGTTCATACTGATCTATGTGGTCTAGCAAGAATCAGGAGTGTGCAAGGTGATAGATACTTCATGTTATTAATTAATGACCATTCCTAGATGATGTAGGTTACTTTTCTGAAAGAGAAATCAGAAGCTCTTGAGAAATTCAAAATATTCAAGGCTATGGCAGAGAATGAAACCAGATTAAAATTAAAATGTCTGAGGTCTGATAGAGGTGGAGAGTTCACATCTGGTGAGTTCATAGAATTCTGTGAGAAACATGGAATAAAGAGACAGTTGTCTGCTCCTAGAACTCCACAACAGAATGGAGTAGTGGAGAGAAAGAACTGAACCCTCTAGGAAGCATCTAGGACCATGATAATGGAAGCAAATGTTCCTCAAATCTATTGGAGAGAAGCTATCAACACTGCAGTCTATACTCTCAATCGAGTACAAATCAGAAGCAGTACCGGTAAGACTCTTTATGAACTTTGGTTTGGCATCACTCCTACTGTGAGGTATTTTAGTCTTTGGTAGTAAATGTTACATTAAAAGAGATGAAGATCTAGGAAAATTTGATGCTAGAAGTGATGAAGGAATATTCTTGGGTTATCCTACTCAAAGCAAAGCATACCAGTGGTATAACAAGAGATTAAGGAAGATTATGGAAAGTACAAATGTGAATGTTGATGAAGGAATTGAGAAACCCTCAAGGTTTTATGAATATGATGAAGATGATCAAAATGATGTTTTTGTTCAAGAAGTCCAATCTCACTCTGAAATTCAGATTCAAACTGATCCGGTAAATCAAGAAGAAGAGATAAGTTTGAATGAACCTGTTCAAGAATCAGAAGTGCAAGAAACTCCCAAAGTTCCCAGGTATGTAAGACTGAATCACTCTGAAGATTAGATTATAGGTGATAAAGTAAAGGTGTACAAACAAGAAGAAGGATTGCTCAAGATTCAGAAGAGTATTGTATGATTTCAAAAGTTGAACCTAGGACAGTGAATGAAGCTTGCAATGATGAAAACTAGACTAAGGCAATGGAGGAAGAACTAATGCAAATTGAGAAGAATCACACATGGGATCTTATTCCCAGACCTAAAAACAAGAATGTGATTGGAACCAAATGGGTCTTCCACAATAAACTGAATGAACTTGGTGAAGTTATCAGAAATAAAGCCAAATTGGTCTGCAAGGGTTACTCTCAAATAGGAGTTGATTTTGAAGAAACTTTTACTCCAGTGGCAAGAATTGAAGCAGTCAGATTATTTCTTGCTTTTCCTACCTTCAAGGATTTCAAAGTGTATCAGATGGATGTCAAGTCTACCTTCCTGAATGGTGACTTGGAAGAAGTATACATTGAGCAACCAGATGGATTTCAATTGTCTGATCATGGTGATATGGTCTGCAAGTTGAAGAAAGCACTGTATGGACTCAAGCAAGCCTCAAGAGCCTGGTATGAAAAATTGGACAAGCATCTTTTGAAGATTGGTTTTAACAAAGGTACTGCTAATAGTAATTTGTACTTCAAAATTGATCATGAAAATATCTTGATTGTTGAAGTATTTGTTGATGATATCATTTTTGGAGGAAGAGATAGTATATGCAAAACCTTTGCAAATCAATTGAAAAGTGAATTTGAGATGTCCATGCTTGGGGAAATAAACTTCTTCTTGGGTTTGCAAACCATTCAAACTAAGAAAGGAATCTTCATTTCTCAGACCAAATATGTGAAAGAATTGTTGAAGAAATTTGGGATGGAAGAGTCAAAACCAATGAGTACTCCCATGGCAACTAGATGTAAATTGAGCAAAGATGATGACTCTCCTAAGACTAATCAGAAAAAGTACAAGTCAATGATTGGAGGATTGTTGTATCTCACTCAAACTAGACTTGATATTATGAATGTTGTTGGTCTTGTTACTAGATTCCAAGCTGATCCTAGAGAATCTCATGTCATGGCAATCAAGAGGATTTTTAGGTATCTAAAAGGGTCAGTTAAGTATGGTTTGTGGTATTCTAGAGATCATAATTTCTCTCTTCATGCATAAACAAATGTGGACTGGGTAGGAGATGTGGATGACCGAAAGAGTACTAGTGGTGGAACATTCTTTTTGGGAAAAAGATTGGTTTCTTGGCTGAGCAAGAAACAAGAGGTAATATCTCTGTCCACTGCAAAAGTAGAATATATTGCAGCAACAGGTAGTTGCACTCAAGTTTTGTGGATGAAGAAAATGCTAAGATACATAAGAGTGGAGTATGAGGAGCCTATCACAATCTTCTGTGATAATTCAAGTGCAATAAATATATCTAAGAATCTGGTGTTGCATTCAAAGACTAAACATATATCCATCAAGTTTCACTTATTGAGAGAGCAAGTGAACAAGAATGAAGTCAGATTGGAGTTTGTGCCTTCCAAGGATTAGATTGCATATATCTTTACCAAACCTCTACCTAAGGACTCTTTTGAGTATCTCAAGGAGAAGTTAGGGTTATTACGCCTCTGGTGATGAACTAAGGTGCACTGATGTGCATCAGTCCAGTAGATATCACAGTCATATCTTGTGGTCCAGATTGAAGATGGGGAACTGCTACTCAGGGGGAGCAGCTGGTATGATTCTGAAGTGGTGGAGTTGAAAGTATGTGCCCTTTGCCATTGATGTCAAAGGGGGAGAGAAGACATGTCGAAAACAAGTGGTTGTTGATCAAAGGGGGAGCAAGAAAGGAAGAGAAGTTGTGACAATGAGGAGAAGTTCTTGTCTTGATGATTAAAATAGTTTTTCACATCATATGTTGCCATCAATGACAAAGGGGGAGATTGTTGCAAGAATGGGCCTAATCGATGTTGTCATTGATGTCAACATACTCCTATTGCATTGATGATAAGGATTGGATGAGCTGTGTGCTGAGGATATTGAGAAAATTAGTTCTAATTAGGAACAGAGAAGAACAGTGAAGACAGTAAGCTAAAGATCCTAGCTAAGATGAAGATCAGAGGATGTGCATCAAAGGGTTTGTAGATATGTGTCTTAAGGTGATCTAATAAAGATTTCAGAGGTCTGCATGAAGATCTAAAGAAGTTGTGGCCACTCAAGTAAAACTAGTTTTAGCAGGTGTTCAAAGGTGATAAAGTGACACAGATAGGTCTAGTGAGATCCGGAAATGCAATATCCTATTTTGGGGATTTAAGGGAATGTTTAGGAAGTCAATATGAATTGACAACTCAATTGGTTCATGGTCTGGAGGTCCACAAGCATCTACTCCATTGTGACAGTGATGACAGACTATGTTCTTGAGGTTCCAGATGAAGGAGATAAGGATTTCAGTAAGCAAATGGAGTATGGATGTTCCTGGTGATTCAGGCAAGCTTGTAGAGGTCTTTAGATTGTGTCTAGTTTGTGTTGGTGGTCCGCATTAGAGTTTGAGCTCACAATTGAAGAATTACTTCTAGATGATGGTGTTCTTCCTAAGTCTGGCCGACCGTATGAGTTACACATCCTGTGGATGATCTTGAAGATGTTATGTGAAGATTAGCGTGTTCCTAGAAGAAGATTGAAGTCTCAAATCTGTGTGACCGATAGTGTGTTATTCTGCATGAAGTCTTTTGTAATCAATCATGATGTATTTATGTATTTGCTTTGTAATGTTTGCAGACTTAGATGATCATTCCTAAGTCAATCTCTTGTATAAATAAGAAATTGTAAAGTCATTTCATAGTGATTTGAACAAAATGAGAGTGTGGTAGTGAAGAGGAGAGTAAAAAGTAGAGCAGAAGTATTGGGCTTAAATGGAATTGACTCAAGCATGGTGAAGATGCTATTCTCCAGTTCAAGTATGTGATACTCATTATTTTGTAGACAGTGTGTCTCTTGTAGGTAGTGGGCCTCTTGTGAGTAGTGTGCTCGAGCAGTGAGCCCTAATTGGCATGTACCATTTTGTTCTTTCTATACTTCTAACAGAGAATAGAATCTTGGGTTAATCACCCCATGGTTTTTCCCTTAACCAGGTTTTCCATGTCAAAAATCTTGGTGTCTTATGTGTTGATGTGTTTCTACTCTTGATTTAATGCATTATGTTTCCATGGTTGATTTATTATTATGCTACTGAATTACAAAGTGGATTTAAGTGTTTAATTGGAAGAAAGTTTTGGACAACTGATTCAACCCCCCCTCTTAGTTATCTATCCTGAATTCTATTGCGGTTGGATTTTTCAACTCCCAAGTGATTCTATGTTGTCCTTAGATGTCTCCAGAATGTGTTGAAGGCATGTTCTTGATCTGCAAGCTACAATGAAGATCTTGCAAGCATGTTTCTAAGTGTTCTTGATATGTGCATAAGTTCTTGCTGACCTGGTTTGTCACACTTGTTGCGAAGATGATTCATGGATTGTGGAAATGTGTCCAAGCAGATGAGGATGTATTTGGGTTTGAGCTAAGCCATGATGTGTTCATCCTTCATTCATTTGCTCCACAAGTTTGTTAAGGTCTAGTCCTAATTTGATTTATGTATGTATGTCAACTTTGGAGAAAGCTCTAATGGCTATAAATTGTAATACTAACCTTGATGTTCATTCCAAGGTTGATGATAGGTATAAATACATGTAATGAATTCATGTTTGAAGAGTGATTGGATGAAGATGTGAAGATAAATGTGAAGTGTAAAAGAAGAGCAAAGCAGAGGAGTTATATTGCGCTTCAATGGAACTAAACTCAAGCATGGTGTAGATGCTACTAAATCAGTTCAACCTTTGGCAGTGAGCCACCCCTTGCAGTGAATCACCCTTGACAGTGAGCCACCCTTGGCAATGAGCCATTCTTTTGGGCAGTGAGCCCTGGGCAATGAGCCCATTGGCAGTGAGCCACCTTTTTATATTTGGTATTGTTACTAAATTAGATTGTGAGATAACACTCACCATGGTTTTTCCCTATTTAGGGTTTTCCATGTAAAAATTTGGTGTTCATGTGTGTATGGTATTGATGTGTTCATGTTTTGATTCTTCTATTCATGTTTAATATTTATAACTGAATAAAGAAATAAGTTAAGTGATTGTGAAAATGTTTATGGTTTAAATACATTAATGTTTTTGATACAACCGATTCACCCCCCCCCTCTGAGTTGTCTTATGCCTTTCAACAATTAAAACTCCAAGAAAATATTAACTATGTTGAGGGTGCATGGCTGGAAGACTTTGAATCATTGGTTGATGCTCTTAAGCGTAGTTGACTAGAAAATAAACAATGCAATAAACTGGCTAAGAAACCCATTGATCCTACTCATGTAGTTAAACTGAGTAAACTATCTGCTAGTCATGGCATGCCATTTGGGTGTGGTCATGATGCCCCTGCATTAGGAAAAAAGGTGTTGGAGGAGTACATACGTGTACATCCACCCTCTAAATTTGTTATACTACATTCTGATGGGGAAGAAGAACCTGAGGAATATCCTTTAACTGACAATGACATGTAGTCTTGTTGAGTTATCTATATGAATAAGGATGTATTTAAACCCAAAATAAACTATAATAAAGATAAGATTGTTTTGCACAAATCTAAGTTTTGTGAATAGATTTATTGATGAATTTTGAATTAATGAGATGCATTATTTTTGAATTCTAATCTATAACTTAATATGAATATTAGGTGTGATGTAGATTATCATCATGGTTTGAACTCAAAAAAAATCCTGGAGATAGTCAAGAAGAATCAAATCCTTCTGAAACCCAATGACTAAGATGGATCAAATATTGACCATGTTGAATTAAACTAAGGAAAGTCTTGGAAACCTAGAATAGGAAGTGAGGGGTCAAGGCATACTCGAAGGAGAAAAAAAGGACTCACATCAAGGGGATGATGATTATGTCCATGAACCAAGTTCTTATAGTGAACGAAGGGAGGATGTTGATAAGACTAAGTCTTAAGAAGAGAGGATAAATAGACTTGCTTTAGAGCTATTAAGAGATATGTAGAAAGTGATGCTGTAGAAGCTTGGTTGAAAAAGATGGAAAAGTATTTTGAGATTAGAAACTACTCTTAGATAACCAAGGCAATATGGGGTGCCTATCAATTGGTAGGTGAAGCATCTATGTGGTGGATGAACAAGAAAATAGAACTGGGGATAAGCTTTTTGAGCTGAACTTGGGATCAATTTGTGGTCATATTTTGACAGAGGTGATTACCTTAGCCTTTCTTTGACCAAAAGCTAACAAATTTTTAGAATCTATGAGAAGGAGAAATGTTATTGGTTGAATATTGAGAAAAGTTCACCTATCTCCTGAAGTGTGTGCCATAATATCAGAAGGACAAAAGGTTCTAAATCAGAAAATTCATCATGGGTATTATTGGAGATAGTCAAGGAGAGTCAAATCATTCTAAAAACCTAATGACTAAGTTGGATCAAATATTGACCATGCTTAATGAAACCAAGGAAGGCTTGTAAACCTAGAATAGGAAGTAGGGCTAAGGCATACCCGAAAGAGAAAAAGAGGACTCGCATCAAGGGGATGATGATTATTTCCATGAACCTAGTTCTCATAGTGAACGAAGGGAGGATGTTGATAAGACTAAGTCTCAAGAAGAAAGGAGAAATAGACTTGCCTTAGAGCTCTCAAGAGATATGAAGAAAGTGACGCTACCCAAGCTCGATGGAACAGTAAGTGGTGATGTTGTAGAAGCTTGGTTGACAGAGATGGAAAAGTATTTTGAGATCAGAAACTACTCTAAGATAACCAAGGTAGTATGGGGTGCCTATCAATTGGCAATTGAAGCTTCCACATAGTGGATGAACAAGAAAATGGAACTAGGGCTAAGTTCTCTGAGCTTAACCTAGGATTAGTTTGTGGTCATATTTTGATAGATTTCTTCAACCAAAAGCTAACAAATTTTTAGAATCTGCGATAAGGAGAAATGTTAGTGGTTGAATATTGGGAAAAATCCACCCATCTCCTAAAGTATGTGCCATAATATCAAAAGGATGAAAGTTTCTAAATCAAAAAATTCATCATGGGTCTGAATGCCCAGATAGGTGGAGAAGTGGATGTGCGTGGTCCTACCATGATGGACCAAGTTTTTGAGAAGGAAAACAAACAAGAGAAAAAATGAAGATATTTTTTACATATCATGAGAAGAATTGTAATAGGTTTAGTAAGTCACCAGCTTCTCAACCTTTGAAGAAAATGAATGGAAAACATGATGTGAATAAGAAAAGTGACAAGGGCTTTAGAAATAACAGGAATGGACCCAAAAATGAGAAGAAAAATAATAGCAATTTCTAGAAGAATGATTCAAGCAAACCTACTGAAAAGAGAGGACCTCCTGGAGGATGTTTCTCTTGTGGTGGAGATCGTTATGCAACTCAATGTCCAACCAAGAACCAAGGAGTTCAACAATGCATTACCTACCCAGCAAGAAACTTTTCAATAGAGGATCTATGCGGCATTGGACAATCACTAGGTGGAGTACCCAATTACTCCTATAGAGATGATAGGTACTTTGTTTGGAGTTCCTATTTCTATTTTAATTGATACTAGAGCAGCTCAAATTTTTATTTCTCCAAGAATATTGTAAATTTCCTAGAAGAGCTGGATATATGGCTAAACCCTGGTCAATTGAATATGCTAACCAGATCAAAGCTTAGGTAGAGCAATGCATGTTTGAAGCCAAGATTGACCTTCCTAGTTTTTCAACTGATGTGAATTTGTTTGTAGCCCCTCTAGGTTCCTATGATGTTATCTTAGGAATAAATTAGCTATGGAGACATACGGCCAATGTTGTCTATTTCATAAAAATAATTGAGTGTCTAGACAATGTAGGAAAAAAATTCTTTCTACAAGGCACACAAATAGAAGTCAAGATCCGACCAATCTCTACTATGCAATTAAAGAGGGATAGGTGAAAAGGATGTCAACTTTTTGTAGTCAAAATGAAACAAGTAGAAGAGGATCCTAGTAAACAAAAGGTACCTATAGATTAGATAATGTAAAATGAAAGAAAACACTAAATCAAATGCAAAAACACAAGAGATTATACCTCACGTGCACAACCTAATCCCATCAAGGGAAAGAAGGAGCCTTTGCACCCAAAAGAAGCTCCTAAGACTAAGATGATCACTAGAATATTGATTCAAATGTGAAATGCTCTTCAAATATGCAACTCATTATTAACTCAAAGGTGATTTTGGCATGGTAACTTTGCATAAAAATGGGTGATGAAAATGACTTGTGAGAGGTTGTATTTATAGACTTTTGGAGAGGATTTTGATCCAAGGGTGGAGATTGATTGGAGAGATCAATGGTGGAGGATGAAAGTGAGGTGGAGGGCCTAGATTTGATCTTGGAAGATGGAGGGCTAGGAATAAAAGTAAATCTTTTATTCATTTTTGGGAAAGGGGTGAATAAATGAGGTTGGGTGAGATGGATTATTTGTGAATGAAAAATTCACATGGGGAAGGGCAAAATGAATTAAAAATTCATTTGGGGAAGAGTGGATATGACATGTGTAAGGGATGTGTAAGAGGAGTAAATGTGATGTGTGATTTATTTGAATTTTAAATTTGGGAGGTGTGGAGAGAAGTGCTAATGAGGATTTGACTTTCTTAATTAGGGTGATTAACCTAATTAATATGGCTGGAATAAATTAGTAGAGGGATTAGAGGGGGGATAAGATTAATTAATTAGTGATTTAATTAATTAATCCTAAGGCTAGGATGGGATAGGCTAGAATAGGCAATTAAATAATAGCTATTTAATTGTCTAGGGTAGGGATAGGCTAATTAGTAGGCTGGATTAATTAGTTAACATGGTTTTAACTAATTAATTGGATTTAGGGAAAATGGGGAATTGATTTAATAAATTTTGCGTATTTATTAAATCATTTGGCTAAGGTTTGGACTATTAAATTAATAAAATTAATTCAATTTTGGGATAAAATGGTGTGGATTTAGAAAATGAAAGGGGTGATTAATTAAATAAAAATTTAATTAATTAGTTGGAAAGGGAATTGGTAAGTTTAGGGATGTCGGGAATCAGTTTGGTGGTTGAGACATTTTTAAGTGTCTACATTTGCCCCTCTTTGACGTGGCGTCAGGACCTAGGAGGGAAATGGCGTCAGGTCGAAGAAGAAAAATATGCCCAGCTGTCGAGAAGGAATGAGATGGACAAGGGATGCCCCCTCGAGAGGTTGGCGGGAAAAATAACAATTTTGCAGGTAAACGCTCGAAAGGATGTGACGGAAGTGAAAGTTGGAGAGGTGCTGGAAAAAGAAGATGGTGGGAGGAAAAATGGAGGAAAAAGGCTGAGATCTGCACCCTGGAGGGAAAAGGAAGGGATGGAGGGAGGACATTGCCCACTATATTAGGAAAAGTGGGCCCAAAGAGTGCCACATTTGCACCCTTTTGACCTTCTAGAAGAAAAGACAAAGGAGAGATGGGTGAGCGCAACCCACAGTTCCCGCGACTTCATCACATCTCAGAGCGATTCCAAGAGGTCGGGCGGTCACCCGAGGCTGGACCCCAGGTAGAGCCTAACCCGAACTTTGTGATTTTTTACTTTACGCACGTGTTTTGGGGTTTCGGGATATGGGTTAGGAGCGCGTGGCGCCATAGACAAGGTGGATTAGTGCAATCCTGCGGATTGGCGCTATCCGCCAGGGTAGGCCAAGGCGATTTTGTCACCATTTTAGAGGAATATTGGCGCCATCTTCTGGATTGGCACCAAAACTCAAAGCGAAGCAAATATGGCATTTTGACGCCATAATATGGGTATAACGGCGCTATCGTCGGGAATAGTGCCATAATGGGGAATAGCGCTATTATTAGTTTTAGCGCTAAAAGTTTAATTGACGAAAAATGGGGTACGGCGCCATCGTCTGGATTGGCGCAATACGGGGAGCGCAGTGGCGCCATTGTTGGTATTGGTGCTATAGGTAGGGGAAAGTAGCACTATTTTTAAATAGCACTTAGGGATTGTCTGTGTGGGGCCACATGATTTGGGCCTTTGAGATATTTAGAAGAAAAAGGTGTGGGGGGAAAGTAGTTTTGTTTCTAACAAAGAAGTGGTGGATGCAGGATATGTGGCGATTTATACTGCAGTCGCGAGAGTGATGAGTGCGATCCGTGATGCCGCTATTTGATGAGACATGGCGACCTCGACTTGCGAGACTGGGGCTTTGGATGGTGGCAGCGATGCCAGTGCTGCGAGCTCATAGAGTTCTGATGATGGCCGTAGTGGAGCGATACCGTAGCGAGACTTCTAGCTTTCTGCTACCAACAGGAGAGATGACCATCACACTTGAGGATGTTTATCACATCCTCAAGCTGTCGATTCATGGTCGACGTGTGAGATATGACATGAGGAGGGGGCGGACTGCGTTGATTAGAGTGTTCAGAGCAGAGCACGTGGTGCTTTCAGCAGATGGGAGGGAGATGGATTATGATAGGACGCTGGCGGCGGGTGCAGATCCCTTTGCCTTATATTTGTGTGCACTGATTGGAGGAGTGGTGCTGCCAGATAAGCGAGGCAGAGGTTTTCCTGTGGGCTGGGGTGGGATGATAGAGGGGATGGTGAGGCATGAGACTGTCTATGCATGGGGGCCGGTGATGCTAGCACAGTTGCTGCATGAGATGTACACGGTCGCCTATCTTCACGACAGGGCCTTATCTGCTGGGGTTACACTGCTACATGTATGGCTTTGGGAGCATATCCCCATGACTCGGCTGACATGCGGTTATTATCGGTGCCTATTTGAGGCATTTGTGTTTTTTGTATCAGGATGCACTGTATACCTATACTAGACAGGTCCGCCATTGGCGGAGGATATTGGATGACGTGATTAGCGTGGTATACCGTCCATATATTGATTGCGAGGAGTGGCCGGATGATGTTATCCATCTCCCGTACACCTTTCAGCAGAGATTTCTTATGGGTCGTGCAGATCAGACTATAGAGATGTACCTACCTTCACGGGTGATGCGGCAGTTTGGACGGGTACAGGATGTGCCTCAGCAGATGGCTATATATGCGCGGACACCGCGGGATACAGCCTACTAGCCCACAACATTATAGCCACAGGTTGCGCTGAATGACTGGGCAGCACTTCGGCCAGTTCAGTGGGATTGGAGGAGCACCGTGGTGGATGCAGGTACTACGCCTGCTTATGATGTATGGTGGCAGACGCATCAGCCTACTCGATTGACAGATCCGACAGTGGCGTTATCGGAGGATGAGGGAGATGGATATGGAGATGATCCAGATGGGGGTGGGGATGAGGTCATTGCAGATTTCATTGTAGAGGTGATGGATGATGGGTTGGAGAGGGTGATCGCCAGAGATGGTCAACTTGTGGATGAGGGGGTAGCAGCGGTAGCGGGACAGGGGCCAGTGGGGCAGGAGGTTCCTGTGCAGCAAGTCCAGGCTAGGGGTGGACGGCAGGGTAGAGCACCGCGACGACGCGGTGGACGACCGAGGACAGAGCAGGGTGATCTATCCCCATCACGAGTGGAGCAACTGCGGGTCGGTAGGCATGATTTCAGGGCAGGGAGCTCCAGGGCAAGGATGGAGGTAGAGGTTGAGAGGCTGACGCCTCGGCAATGGTCACGGGAGGAGATGGAGGAGATAGAGACACTACGTGCTCAGATGGCCAATTTAGAGGAGGCATTGGGGCGTCGAGAGGCTGAGTTGGGACAGTTATAGGGAGTAGATGGGCGGTTAGCAGTTGCAGAGGCTCAGCTGGCTCAGGCCAAAGAGGATATGGAGGATTTGAGGATAGAGCGGGATGCAGCGCTCGTGAGAGCACAACAGGCAGAGACTGTGTTGAGCAGTGCACAGGCTATGGGTGGGGGCCTTGCCCTGATTTTGGCAGGGATGCAGACTCAGCTGGCTTAGGCTCAGACACATGCACATCAGATACAGGGTCAGTTGAGCCAGGCATAGGGACAGGTGGCTCAGGTATAGGGACAGGTGGCTCAGGTACGAGGGGAGCTAGCAGAGGCGAGAGCATGGACGGAGTATTATTGGGGGTTATACTATGCAGCCGTACCTACAGCGCAGCGAGCACCGAGTTACAGCCAGGTCAGTAGATCGGGGGCGTCGAGATCACATCGATCTAGATCTATTCAGTCAATTCAGCAGACAATGCCCCCTCCCACATATGTGCCCCAGCAAGATCCTCAGGTACCAGTAGCACCATAGCCACAGCTGCTGCCAGGATCACAGGCTCAACCAGGGTCATCATCTCCTACCCCCTCAGAGAGAGGATCCTCGATGTGATAGTTATACCATGATAGCCCTTAGAGGCATTGTATTAGGACACTTTATTTTTTGATGATGTGAGCGATGTACATTTTTTGCGGTGATTATATATGATGCGAGACTTTTGATGGCTTATGATGTTCTATTGTGATGATGCTTATATGATGGATGCACATGTTATATTTTATATGTTGTGGATGTATGATGTGTTTTCAAATGATGTGTGTGATTTGGTGGATGTAATTTTGTGTTTGTGATATATGCATGGTGTTGTGATTTTATGGACTATATGATGTAACTAAATATGTGAATTAACAAATATTTATTATGGATGCAAATGTATGGGATTATGTTATATGCCACTAGTTGTTTCAATGGTGATGTTGGTGATGTTGTAATGCAATTTAAATGTTTATGAGATGTTGATATGTATGGAATGCAATGTGATGATACTATTTTTAATATGCACCTATGATATGATGTGTAATGATATGCAGCTGAAATGAATCTACTTGTGTTTTATGCAAACTTAAATGGATTTAAAATGAACCTAATATGTGATGCAAACAGATTAAAATGAACCTAACATGAGATGCAAATGGATTAAAATGAACGTAAAATGAGATGCAAATGGATTAAAATGAACCTAACATGAGATGCAAATGGATTAAAATGAACCTAACATGAGATGCAAATGGATTAAAATGAACCTAAAATGTGATGCAAATGGATTAAAATGAACCTAAAATGTGATGGACATGGATTAAAATGAACCTGACATGAGATGCAAATGGATTAAAATGAACCTAACATGAGATGCAAATGGATTAAAATGAACCTAACATGAGATGCAAATGGATTAAAATGAACCTAACATGAGATGCATATGGATTAAAATGAACCTAACATGTGATGCAAACGGTGGTGAGATGTAGTTAAATGATATGTGCTAAATGCAGTATCGGTGATAGGTGGTATGCAAACTAGGTGATAGGTGAGGTAGCCTAATCCTGATACACATGATGTTCCTTGTGTTGACCCTGAATGGTGAGACTGTGGGAGAACGTGTTAGGTGTTGTGGATGATAGGGGTGAGAGCGTCTAGGGGATGGCAGTGGGGGGATTGGAGGATGGTTAGGTCATAAGATACCACGTCATTGAGGGGGGGGGGTTTGGTTCAAGATGTGTTAAGTGGAGACGGGGTTAGTGCGGGAGTTAGATTGGTGGGGGGGTTGGAAAGTGTCGATCAAATCTAGGCCGATATGGGATAGGTGACTGAGTGATTAGGATGATGATGTTGAGCTAGTATCAGTAGTTGCACAAAATTAATTGAGAGCATTTCTTAGTTTAATGTAGCAATGTTGGATACAATTCACGAAGGTATGAAATGACCTAGGTGATGATGTATATCCGACAATTGCATGGACTAGACCCACAAACAATAGGTTGGTTTCATGCATGCCCAATGTAGTATAATCTTGTCTAGTAGAGGAAGGGGACTCATAGCAGTGAGTGTGAATAATGCATATAAGGTGTTGATCCCTGTATATGCAAAATAGGACTCATTATGCTAGAACCGACCTGAACTTCAAGATATGAATACTATTCTTGGAGTAACGAAACCAACCCACAAGCACAGCATACTGAAACAATGACTATGTCTACTCCAAGGGCTATCCGCTACGTACCATGATATAATGAGATCAAGGTAGCTTTGGAGATTACTTGGAGTGAGACAAAAAGATAAAAATCAATAAGCAAAAAGACCAACAAAAGATACAAATAGCCTTTTGTGTGCTCTTGCCAAGAGACGTGATGATAGAATGATAGATTTTTGTCCATTGTAGGAAAGATGTATCCTAGGACGCAGATCTATTTTTTGATCGGAGAGTTTTTGTGGAAGATGGGCAAAAGAACATTCGGGCCAAATGGAAGATTATAGTTGGTATATTGCTTGATGATTTTTGTGTGAGGGACCATGTTTCAATGGTATGTGTAGCATGCGTATCGTTTCGTAAATCTAGAAAGCTTAGTGAGTGGGGACCATCCCAATGGGTGGGATGGGTGCATCTTAGATACCTGAGTACTGGAAACATCCTTCGTATTCCAGACTGCCTACATACCCTGTGTCCACGGGATCAAGGTACTTTTAAGATGCGGGTGAAATGAATATGTAGTTCTGGCAAGACTTGATGATGTGGGAATGGTTGGCGATGTGATGTGATGAGGGTTGAGATGTGTTTAGATGATTGTGGTGGGATGTGAGATTGATGCATGGGGTGATTATTTTTGGATTTTCTAATTTTCTGCTATTTTTAGATTTTCTGATTTTATGATGTTTTTGGATTTTCTGATTTTATGATGTTTTTGGATTTTTTAATTTTCTGATGTTTTTGGATTTTCTGATTTTATGATCTGTACAAAGGAGAGCTTATAAGGATCCTTGTTCACTGGGTGGGATTGTGGGTGGGTGAGGTAGTGCAGGATGGGCGAATAAACTTGATGTTTCAGCATTTCAAGCCATGGGATGTGTGGGTATGGAGTGTTATGCTGGAAAGAGGACTTATTAGATGGTAGAACCGGCCATTACGCATGGCGCCTGAAACAGGTTTTCACCATGGTACTTATCCAAGGCGTCACCGAAGTGGTTTTTACCATTGGAAGTTTTTATTGCACTCTGATTTTCTCTTGATTTTTTGATTTTTTTTGGTGTTTTATTTTTTTGCCTTTGTTTTTGATTTTTTGACCTTGTGGTATCAAATGGGTTATGCATAGAATCGATTGAGGTGCAAGATGTTCATTGGCGCATCTAGAGGCTGCCCCTTGGGTGTTGCAAGGTGATAAGCTCCTGACCCATAATCGGCGGTGATGACATAAGGTCCTAGCCAATTAGGTTCAAATTTTCCTTGCTTCGGACGCTTTTACAGGTTCTTTTGATTTTCCATTAGGACCAGGTCACCTACCTCAAACTTTCTAGTTCTGATCTTTTTGTTGTAGCTTCTTCTGAGGCGGTTTTGGTATGCCTGTAAGTGATTTAATGCATTCAGGCATTTCTCATCCAACAATTCAAGTTGATGCAACCTTGCGACACGATAGTCTTCATCAGAGATAATATTTTGCAGTGATACTCGGAGGGACGGGAGCTCAACCTCTATAGGTAAAATGGCTTCTGATCCGAATACTAGTGAGTATGGAGTGGCTCTAGTAGGAGTACGGATGCTAGTGTGGTAAGCCCATAGGGTGGGGTTAAGTTGGAGGTGCCAGTCGCGGCCAGCTTCATTGACTGTCTTCTTTAAGATGCGGAGGATGGTTTTGTTAGAAGCCTCTGCTTAACCGTTTCCTTGGGGGTAATATGGTGTGGAGAAGCGGTGTTTGATGTCGAACTTTTCGCACAAAGTGCGAACTTCTTGGTTCTTAAATGGCTTTCCATTATCAGTGACAATGGAATGGGGGATACCATAGTGGCAGATAATGTAGTGGAGAATGAACTTGGAGATTTGGATGCCTGTGGTGAAGGTGAGTGGTATTGCTTCCACCCACTTTGTGAAGTATTCGGTAGCAGTTATTATGAATTTATGGCCGTTGGAAGATGGAGGGTGTATTTTACCTACGAGGTCGAGTCCCCACTATGAGAAAGGCCATGGTGTTGTGATTGGTTGCAGCTCCTGTGCTGGTGCGTGGATGAGATCGCTGTGCTATTGGCATGGGAGGCATTTTCTGATAAACTGATGTGCATCTTTGTCCATGGTGGGCCAATAATAACCAGTCCTCAGGATCTTCTTAGAAAGAGCTAGTCCACTTGAATGTGCCCCACAAATACTTGTGTGTACCTCTTCCAAAGCTGCCTCAACTTCCCTAGAGTCTAAACATCGTAGAAGCGTACCATCAAGACTCCTTTTGTAGAGGGTGTCACCTACAAGGATGAAACGGGAAGCTCGACAGATGAAGGATTTTTTCTGTGATGGGGATAGGTTGTTGGGGAGGATGTTATCATGAAGATAGAGGTAAGTTTCCTGATACCAGGGGGATAAGGGACCAACAATTTTGCACACTAATTCAGATTGGGGAACGTCATATGCTGGAACGGGGAGCTCTTCGATCAGGAATTCGCATTTCTTGCTGCCTTGCTTCATGTCAACCAGAGATCCAATGGTGGCCATGGCATCTGCCACTTTTTTGTTTAACCTTGGGATCTACTCAAAGTGGATGTCACCGAAATAATCTTTAAAGTCATCGACCATCTTCTTATAGGGAAGAAGCTTGTCGTCCTTGGTTTTATATTCATTATTAACTTGCCTGATGACTAGTTGAGAGTCGCCATACACAGTTAGTTTGTCTATTTTCCATTGGATGGCCATTCGGAGACCTATGATGAGGGCCTCATATTCTGCTACATTATTGGTGCATGGAAATGTGATTTTGAATGATTTAGGGATCGTGTCACCTTGAGGGGTAACAAACAGGACGCCTACCCCCGAGCCTCTGTGAGTGTAGGATCCATCAAAATACATCTTCCATGTATCTGTGGCTGGTGTGATTGTCAAGATGGCCTCGTCTGGAAATTTTGCTATCGTAGGATGCTCTGCCTGAATAGGTGCCTCAACTAGTTGATCTGCTATGACTTGTCCTTTGATTGCCTTCCTCTCTGTGTATTCTATGTCAAATTCGGTGAGAATCATGACCCATTTTGCCATCCTTCCTATGAGAGCTGCTTTGTTTAGCAAATATTTGAGTGGGTCGATCTTAGCAATGAGCTTAGTCTTATGATTGAGCATATAATGTCTTAACTTTTGTGATGTGAAGACGAGGGCCAGGCATGCTCGTTCAATTTGTGTGTAGTTAAGCTCATAGGAAATCAAGGTGCGGCTGATGTAGTAGATGGCTCTTTCCTTTCCCTGTTCATCGTGTTGTGCTAACAAAGCCCCAATTGTTGTGTCGATTGCAGAAATATACAAGAGGAGGGGCTCTCTTTGTGTTGGTGGAGATAGGATAGGGGGATTAGCCAGATATGCTTTTAGCTGGTCGAAGGCATCCTGACACTGAGTAGTCCAGGTGAAAGCTGTATCTTTTCGGAGGAGATGCTGGAATGGTTGGCATTTGTCAGCAAGTTGAGCAATGAATCGGCGAATAGACTGTAGTTTACCCTGTAGGCTTCTCAATTGTTTCAAGGTTTTAGGAGGTGGCATTTCAGTAATAGCCTTGACTTTTGCCGGGTCCACCTCGATTCCTCATCTGGAGACTATGTATCCCAATAATTTGCCTGAAGTGACGCCAAAGACACATTTTTTTGGATTTAGACGAACATTATATTGCTCTAACCTGTCAAAGATCTTGGCTAGCACGTCTAAGTGCTCTTCTCGGGTCTTTGATTTGCCGAGTAAGTCATCAACGTAGTCCTCCAAGATGTGGTGAAAGAGGTCGTGGAAGATGACAGTCATTGCTCGTTGATAAGTAGCTCCTGCATTCTTTAGGCCGAACGGCATTACTACCCAACAGTATGTCCCCCATGGGCATATAAAGGATGTTTTGTGCTGATCTTCTTTGGCAATTTTGATTTGATTGTATCCTGAAAAGCCATCCATGAGGGATAGCATCTCATGCCCTGCGGTAAGATCCATGATCATGTCAATGTTGGGAAGAGGGAAGTCATCTTTTGGGCAGGCCTTGTTGAGGTCTCTGAAGTCAGTGCAACAGCGGATTCTGCCATCTGGTTTAGCAAAAGGTACTAGATTCGAGACCCATTCGGGATAATCAATTGGACGTATGAACCCCATGTCTAGTAACTTTTTAAGCTCTGCTTTGACAAGAAGGGCCACCTGAGGATTCATCTTTCGGAGCTTCTGTTTGACTGGTTTGGCATCAGGACGCACTGCAAGATGATGTACAACCAAGGCGGGATCTAGCCCTGGCATGTCTGCGTAGGTCCATGCAAAGTTGCGATTTCTGCGTGTGAAGAATGCCAAGAAGTCCTCCTGTTCGAACAGGCTGAGAGATTCTGCTCGATATGTGATTTTCAGCTCTTCCTCTGTCCCTAGATTCATTTCCTGCGCTGGTTCAACCAAGATGGGTGATCTGTTAGGATATACTTTATCAATTTCAGGGAGGCCCATGCTTCCATCTCCTAGCGCCTCATGGAGGTTTTCACCAGGAGATACGTCCTTTATTTTTACTTTTTTAGGATCTGACACTGCCGTGGAACGGTTTTCACCATCAGATCCATTTTTTGTTTTTGTATTTTTGCGACTAGAAGTAGGGGTTGTCTCCCCAAAATAGGCAGCCGGATTGAGTTCCATGATGTATCCAGCTCTGTGGTCTCCCAAGGGGAAGTTGTCTCTTACTCCCATCATTTCAGCAATGGCTTCATCATTAGGTGCAATATCCAAAATAGGAGGTCCTCGTTGGTCCCAGTCGATGAGGTCAGGGTATACTAATGGTAGGTCATTAGGTGATGAGGCGAGAGTAGTGACAGAGTAGATGGTGCAAATGGAGGAGGCGAAGAAATCAACAAATTCACTAAAGGAGTCTTGTAGGTCAGTTTCGTTAATGTGGTCGACGTCTAGAGAAACTAGAGCAAACTCAGCTAAGATACATTCGTCGGTATTAAGGATGCGTTGTGGTTGACCATACCATAACCCTTGAGTATAGGGGTTCCTTGTTGCTTGCAGTGGTTCCACAATGCCCTGTTCATGAAGGCCAATGCCGCCTTGTCCTTTGTAACCCATGCTTTTGACTATCTCAGAACCTTTGCCGTAACTGTTTGCTGGGATGGTGGGGATGTCTTGTTCTATTTCCTCGTCCTTGTAAAGCCAAGATGAAATATCTTCAAGAATGTCCTGATCTAGAAGGTGTTTTTTCTCAAAGACGGGCGAGGGTTTGCATTTGATGATGACTGTGTCAGCTGCCTCTGTGTGCAGAGTGCCAAATGTCTTAGGAGTGGGTAATAAGCCCACGCAAAAGGTGCCGTGAAGGTTGTATTCTCCACAGCCTTGGTCGCTAAGCTTGATCTTGACCTCAGGTGGTGAAGGTGTTTGGGATGAAGTGGTGGCAATGTTGGCAGGGTCGATGTATGAAGTGGAAGCTATTGGGGTGATTTGGTTGGTGGCTTTATTGTACGAACAGAAGGTTTGGTTGTGTCCTTCCAGAAAACTATAGTATTGGAAAGGACGAGGATCGGCATAGATAGTGACTTCAGTGCCATTGTGGGGGAATTTGAGACATTGATGGAAAGTGGAGGGGACGGCTTGCATGGCATGGATCCATGGGCAGCCGAGAAGAATGTTATAAGGGAGGTCAAGATCCAGAACCTGACATTTGGTTTCAAGGATTTTCTGTCCCACTTGAATAGGAAGCTTTATGGTACCTTCTGATAGCCTCTCGGTGTCATCATATCCTTTGATTGTTATGCACTCGCTAGCATCCACAACCACATATGAGTACCCCAAGTGTTTTAGCAATTTTAGAGTGCATATATTTAGGCTGGAACCACCATCTATTAGGACCCTTTTAATGGTGTGTTTGTGAATGCGGACCTCGATGTGTAGTGCATCATTATGTAGGTGCTCGGAGGCAGGAAGGTCTTTTTTAGAAAATGTGATATGGTGTGTTGTGGCAATATGGCCAACCATGGCTTGAAATTGATTGACATCCAAGTTTGCAGGGACTTGTGTTTCCAAAAGGGCCTTGTCGAGAATGTCCTTGTGGCGGGGTGATGTACGAAGGAGCCCAAGGATGGAGATTTGCGCGGGTGTCTTTCCTAGATGGTCTAGGAGGTTGTATCGAGCGGTGGGTGATGGACGAGCATTTGGACGAGGGGGGAGGGGATTAGATGTGGATGGGGGTGTTGGTTCAGTGGGAGGGGCAGTGCGGATTGAGACACGGCCTCGACAGGTTGTGATGGCGCAATCGGGTGCTTGTGCCCGAATGGTGATTGTGTTGACAGAGTGGGATGAGGGTTCAATGCGGCCGACAATGGAGTCGTAGTGTGTGGGTGGTGGAGTGACATTGTACGCTTGATTGGATGATGAAGCTTTGTTATGGTTGGGTAAGGGATCCTTGTAAGCTCCAAGATTGGCATTTGGTGATGGCTGTGTACTGTGTTCAAGGTTGACAAGATTTTGATCTATTAGGTCTTGGATACAATGTTTTAATTGTATGCAGTCTACTGTTTTATGACCTGCCACACGGTGGTATTCACAATAATCATTTTCATTATACCATGCTGCTTTGAGGTCATTGTCTTGGCGTGGTCTGACAGGCGGGAGTGTGATTTCTCCTTGCTTGAGACATCGATCGAGGATGTCCTCAATAGGTTCTGCTAACGGCGTGAAATTTTGGTGAGGTTTGCGGAGTTTGTTTGGTCCTCGTTGGTTATTGGTGTTCACTGCATACGTGTGTGCCGGTGTGTGATTTTGGATGTGTTGGACGGCCTTTACATCGGTGACGCCGTTGTTCAAATTATTCTTGTTCTTCCCCCAATAACGTGATTTATCATTAGATTGCGTGCTGGTATTGTTGTTGTTGTTGTTGTTGGACTTGGGATCGTAAAGTTTGATGGAACCCTTGGCAATGAGGGCTCGTTCCATAGTGGTGCCTTTGTCGATAACCTCTTCAAAGGTAGATGCGCACAGAATCTGTAAGTGAAAGCCTAATTCCTGATTGAGATTGGCCACGAACATGGTGACAAGTTGTTTTTTAGGAATAGGCCATGGGAGCTTGCTTGCTAGGCCCCTCCACCTTTGTAGGAAAGAAGCGAAAGCTTCGCCGTTCTTTTGTTTGGTGTTACAAAGGTCGGTCATTGACACCTCATGTTCAAAGTTGTAGGAAAAGTGATTGACAAACTTCTCCACAAGCTCGGGAAATGTTCGAATTCCTGGTGGCAGATGGGCAAACCATTCAGCAGCTTGGCTGCCAAGACTTCTTGGGAAGAGTCTCATAAGATACGTGTCATTGTGAGAGACTTCGAGGAAAGCAATATAGAATTCCCTTAGGTGGTCCCTAGGGTCTCCCTTTCCCTTGTATTTGTCAAATTTTGGTGTTTCAAAGTTTTTAGGGAAAGGGGGCATGTACAAGGTGCGATCAAACAGGTAGGGACAAATATCCTCAAAAGAATAGTATTTGCGTTTGCCCCCAGTTTGTAAGTCATCCACCTTTTGGATTAAGCTTTGCAGCGCGGTGTTGAAATCCTGTGGTTGTTGTGGTTGAAATGTGTAGGTTTGTTGATTAGTGAGATATTGGAGGTGGGGTGGGAGTTGGTGTTGGGGATTGGTTTGGATGAGATGTTGATGTTGCGGGTTGGTTTGGATGAGATGTTAGTATTGCGGGTTGGGGTTTGGATTGAGATGTTGGTGTTGGGGATTGGTTAAGATGAGATGTTGGTATTGCGGGCTGGGGTATGGATTGAGATGTTGGTGTTGGGGATTGGTTTGGATGAGATGTTGGTATTGCGGGTTGGGGTTTGGATTGATTGGTGTCTGTTGTTGTTGGTGTGCGTATAGTTGTTGGAGAACATGTGGTGGTATTTCGGGATTGGGATTGTGTTGACTTGTGAGATTGATGTTGGGTATGTGGACGTTGGATGGGTTAGACGTGTTGTGGGATTGTTGTGCGAATAGTTGTCGTAGGTATGCAAGGGTGTGAGGGTTTGGTGGGGGCACACTTGTGGAGGTATTTGCTTGTGTGATGTTGCCTTGTATGCCCGTTGTGTTTGAAGCGGAAGGGTTGACGGTAGTCATGGTAGTGGAGGTGATGACAGGTTGGGAGATGTTAGCAGTGGATGTGGAAGTAGTAGATGTGGTAGCGGTTGAGGTTGTGGATGTGGTAGATACGTTAGGTGTTGACGTTTGAGAGATGGTGGGTTCGGTATGTGATGTAGATGCTTGGGTATTTGATGGGGTTGGGACAACTGTAGAAGTGGATGGTTGTGATGATGTTGTGACGGGGGGAAGTTGAGCACCTAGTTTGAGAAGATGGTCAAGATATCTCTTTGGATCCAATCTTAGGACTTTATCAAGTAGGTCCATATTATCGGCATCTTGCGTGAAAATCAAGACATCTAGGTCATCTTGGGGTATGATGGGGACATTTTGTGGTGGTGGTGGGGTTGGTGTTGGTGCTTGTGGTAAGAAGTGAAAAGGGTCGTTGGCGCCAAATGGGGGGATGAAGGAATATGTAGGTGGATTGTATGTTTGATAGATGGGTATGTTGGTACTGTCGGTGTTAGGCATGCCAAAGGGCCATCGTTCCGCCATTTCTTGATTTCTTTTGTGTTGTGATCTTGTGGTGGGCATACACGTATGGATTTGATTTCTAGATGTGGGATGAGGTGGAGACCTTAGAGAATCGAATTGATTGTGTTGGACCCAAAGATGGATGTGGTCGTGAGATGGAGTAGAGGGATATGATGACGATCGATATGTTTTCCAAAGGTTTTATCCTAAGGGTGATATGAATGGGTGATATTGATTTTTTTTTGCACAAATTTTGGACCAAAGGTGGATGATAAGAAAGGGATTTGATGTTTTTGATTTTTTTGATTGATTTAGGATGGTGAGGATGATATTGTTGATGTTTCTCAAATTGAGCTTTTGGATAAGATCTAGATTTTGATTTGGCACACAAAGGATGATGATTTTCTTTGTTTGGGGTAGACTAATGACCTTACACAAAGAGAGGTGATTTGTTTTTCTTGAAATGTAGACTAATGACTTTTCAAGGAAAACGTGATGTTAATGATAGGATCTAGATCTAACTTTGGCTCCAAAGGGGTGACAAGATTTGATTGGTGATTTGATGAGGTTTTGATTTGGATATGAATTTTTGAAATGATTTTATATTGGTCCAAGGAGATATGCAAAAGGAATGAATGGGGATGGAGAGATATGTATGATGTATCAAAGGGGTCCAACAAGGGTGGTGAGTGATCCTCTAAGGTCAAAGAGAATGTGTAATTTGGAAAATTTTGGAAGAAAAAATGGCTGGACGGTTGGCAGATTTCTAAGAGATGGGTATAGATTATGGCAGAACAGAAGGTGTAGATCACAACAAAATGGGTCTCTACTTCAGGCAAGTCAATCTAAGAATAGCGCCAATCCACTGGTGAAAAGGCACTACAATCAGACAGATATAGCACTAAAACAGTTTACACAGATTCCTGATGACAAAATTTTGGGACTTCTGAAGGCAGATTTTTGGATTTGTCTGTTTCAGATGTGACCAACTGGTTTATTCTGTCTCAGGCAAGTCAATCTCAAAATAGGGCCAATAAACGGGTGAAAAGGCGCTACAATAAGAATGATATGGCACTGAAACAGGGTTTGACAGACTTCTGATGGCAAATTTTTGAATTTCTGAAGGTAGATTTTGGGTTTGTCTGTTTCGGATGTGACCAACTGGTTTGTTCTGTCTCAGGCAAGTCAATCTCAAAATAGTGCCAATACACAGGTGAAAAGGTGCTACAATAAGAACAATATGGCGCTAAAATAGGGTTTGATAGACTTCTGATGGCAAATTTTTGAATTTTTGAAGGTAGATTTTGGGTTTGTCTATTTCGGATGTGACCAACTAGTTTATTCTGTCTCAGGCAAGTCAATCTCAAAAATAACACCAATCCACGGGTGAAAAGGCGCTACAATAAGAGTGATATGGCGTTGAAACAGGGTTTGATAGACTTCTAATGGCAAATTTTTGAATTTGATTGTTTAGACTATGACAATTGATGTGTTCTGTCTCTTGGCAAGTTTGTTTGTGAAAAATCAATGCACTTTAACACACATTTGAATGCAAAACAAGCAATGATTTTTTTTTTTTTGTGAAATGATATGACTTTGTTTAGAACAAGCACATTTTTACAACCTATGGCGAGAATGGGATAGTATTTGTTGAATCCCCTAGCTGCGCCTATTCAAAACAGGTAGCTCTAGGATCTTGGTAGCATCAGCTCCTCCTTACATTTGCACACACTTCTCACGCATACCAAGATCCGGGTTTCTTATAAGGCTTGACCCTCTCCAAACCTTTAGATTGTCCCTGCTACCTCGGCTAAGAACCGCATGAATCAGGCCTGCTTCAAGGGTTTTGCCCTCTGCGTCAACAAATAGAAGGATTTTGGCTTACTACAACAATGGCTCTTAGTAAGGGCATCTGTTCAGGTGGTTATACGTGCGGCAGCGCTACTCTCCGTTATGGAGTCTCCCAGCCTCCAAGGGTTGCGCCTTGGAGGGTTTATGGGGAGGTTGGCTATCGGTATAACAAAACAACACCTGTCGCTTGAGACTTTCGTCCCAAACACCTTATTTTATATAGCGGCTTGGAAGAGCTTAGCTTTAGCTCGTTGCCGCTTGGGTCGTTCCCACCTTTTGAAGCGGGGTGGCAGGCCCTCTAAGTTTTACAAAAGCAATACAATCATGAAAACACTTTTGATCCCCAAGTTCATACAAAGATGCGAGGGGAGAGCATACGTGTTCCCTATGATTATATCACACTCAACATGGTTCAATTTTAGATCTTTGGATTAGATGGGGGGTGATTAATGCAAAGTGTTGTGAGAAGTTTTTGATTCCCAAGATCACCAAAAAGGTGCGAGGGAAGAGCATACACTTTCTCACTCTACTTGACACAATCACAAAGACACTTCACACAATTTTATAGATTGTCTTGATTAGATGTGTGGAAATGCAAGTTTGTTGTTCTTTTTACCCAATGAAGTATGCAATTTGTTGTTCTTTTTATAGCCCAAATTGAAGTGTTTTGATTGTTTGTTTGTTGACACACAAAAGAAAGAAGTATATTTTAGAGCACCAAAAGCAAATGTTATGATCACACACTTCAATCAAGGAGTTGTTTGGTTTGATTTTAGAACACCAAATGGAAATGTTTGTCTAAGACCTAACAAAACAAACAAAGGTTCGTTTTAGTTCCCAAATTGAAATGTTTGCTAACTAACCACCAAACCATCCTGCAAAAAATTTTGTTAGTATTCGCAGTACCTGCAAAAAACAAAAATGCGAAATAGCGCTAAAAATGACATACACAGGCGCCACTGCAGGTAGAACAACCTGACTTATGTAAAAATGGCGCTAAAATAACGTAAGGCGCTAATTACAACCTAAGATAGCGCTAATTTAAAAGCGTTGATACAGACGATAGCGCTAATTAAACCTAGGTTATGCACTAAAACAGAGAATAGCGATAATCGACACTAATGAAGGTGCCACTGCGCGGTGTTTCTGAATCCTCGGGTAGACACAGATAGCACTGATCTGAAGGATGGCGTCAAAACACGGAACTGATGCTGTTTGGCCGATTCTGTCAAAAATTTGCCATAACTTCCCCCTGTAATTCCTTGTTTTCTTGCAAAACAGAGAACAAAAAGCACAGGACACAGTAGAAAAAGCAAAAATCAGACGTGAGTAGGGTTAGCCTAAAAAAAAAACAATCGCGCAGAAATAGCGCCAAAGGAGAAATGGCGCTAAAATACGACAGTTATGGCGTCGCTGCGACTATCGAATAGCACCGATCTTGCAAAAGGCTGAATACTAACACAACAACTCACAAACAAGGATTAGATTGGACCTTGTGGGTCCCACCGGGCGTGCCAATGTAGATTAGATAATGCAAAATGAAAGAAAACACTAAATCAAATGCAAAAACACAAGAGATTATACCTCACATGCACAACCTAATCCCATCAAGGGAAAGAAGGAGCCTTTGCACCCAAAAGAAGCTCCTAAGACTAAGATGATCCCTAGAATATTGATTCAAATGTGAAATGCTCTTCAAATATGCAACTCACTATTAACTCAAAGGTGATTTTGGCATGGTAACTTTGCATAAAAATGGGTGATGAAAATGACTTGTGAGAGGTTGTATTTATAGACTTTTGGAGAGGATTTTGATCCAAGGGTGGAGATTGATTGGAGAGATCAATGGTGGAGGATGAAAGTGAGGTGGAGGGCCTAGATTTGATCTTGGAAGATGGAGGGCTAGGAATAAAAGTAAATCTTTTATTCATTTTTGGGAAAGGGGTGAATAAATGAGGTTGGGTGAGATGGATTATTTGTGAATTAAAAATTCACATGGGGAAGGGAAAAATCAATTAAAAATTTATTTGGGGAAGAGTGGATATGACATGTGTAAGGGATGTGTAAGAGGAGTAAATGTGATGTGTGATTTATTTGAATTTTAAATTTGGGAGGTGTGGAGAGAAGTGCTAATGAGGATTTGACTTTCTTAATTAGGGTGATTAACCTAATTAATATGGCTGGAATAAATTAGTAGAGGGATTAGAGGGGGGATAAGATTAATTAATTAGTGATTTAATTAATTAATCCTAAGGCTAGGATGGGATAGGCTAGAGTAGGCAATTAAATAATAGCTATTTAATTGTCTAGGGTAGGGATAGGCTAATTAGTAGGCTGGATTAATTAGTTAACATGGTTTTAACTAATTAATTAGATTTAGGGAAAATGGGGAATTGATTTAATAAATTTTGCATATTTATTAAATCATTTGGCTAAGGTTTGGACTATTGAATTAATAAAATTAATTCAATTTTGGGATAAAATGGTGTGGATTTAGAAAATGAAAGGGGTGATTAATTAAATAAAAATTTAATTAATTAGTTGGAAAGGGAATTGGTAAGTTTAGGGATGTCGGGAATCAGTTTGGTGGTCGAGACATTTTTAGGTGTCTACAGTACCCTTGGAGAACTATCCTTTCCTTTAATATTTTTGGGATGTTTTTCCAGATGAACTTTTGGGATTACCTCTGAAGAGAGATTTTCATTTCTCTATTGATTTAATACCTAGATCTGAGTTGATTTCAAAGGTGTTATACTATATGACTACTATCGAGTTGATGGAATTGAAAGCCCAACTTCAGGAGTTGTTGGCTAAAGGGTTGATTAGACCTAGTGTTTCACCTTGGGGAGCACCTATGATCTTTGTCAAAAAGAAGGATGAAACCTTGCATTTGTGTATAGACTATCATATGCGAGCAACAAAGAAATGATAAAGAATGAGTATCCTCTACCATGTATTGATGATCTTTTTGATCAAATGTGTGGCGCAACAGTATTCTCAAAGCTCAATCTACAATTTAGATATCATCAGCTAAGAATAAAATATGAAGACATTCATAAAACAACTTTCAAAACAAGGTATGGACATTATGAGTTCATAGTTTTACCATTTGGACTTACAAGTGCCCCTACAACATTCATTAATTTGATGAATAGTGTTTTCTGAGATTGCTAGGATAAATTTGTTCTAGTGTTTCTAGATGAAGAATGAGGAAGAGCACTTGCAACATCTACGGTTAGTTCTACAGTGGCTGAGAGAACATAAGTTGTAAGGGAAGCTTTCTAAGTGTACTTTCTTTCAAAATGAGATACAATGTTTGGGACATATAATATCAGCTAAAGTAATTTTAGTAGATCATGTGAAGATCAAAGCTATACTTGAGTGGCATGTGCCAAAGAATGTGCATGAAGTGTGCAATTTCATGGGGTTAGCTAGATATTATAGGAAGTTCATATTAAACTTTTCTAAGATTACAAGCCCAATCACTTCACTTCAGAGAAAAGGAAAGCATTTTGACTAGTCAAAAAAATGTTAGGAGACATTTAATCAGTTAAAAGAGAGGTTGACAATTGCACCAATATTGAAAGTTCCTAATTCAGAAGGCCAATTTGTTGTAATCATTGATGCCTCAGAAGAAGGTTTAGGAGGAGTGCTTTTGAAGAATGGATGAGTGGTAGCCTATGAATACAGAAAGATGAGAGCATATGAGCCTAATTATGCTCATCATGACTTAGAGTTAGTAGTAGTTGTGCATGCTTTGCAAGTGTGGAGACACTATTTGCTAGGAAAGCCTTTTGAACTGAAGTTAGACCATCAAGCTCTTAAGTATATATTTTCCCAACCTCATTTGAATGCTCCACAAAGAAGATGGTTGGAATTGATATCTGACTATGACTTTGAGATAATTTATATCAAAGGTAAAGAGAACTGAGTAGTAGATGCTTTGAGTCAACAGAGACATATCTCATCAATTTTCTCTATCCACTCAAACTTCAAGGATTTAGTGTTACAAAATTCTTCAGGTGATGAGTACCATGAGCAAGTTAAGTAGGATCTCTCAATAAATCCTCAAGACTCAAGGTATGATGGGTTCTATTTTGAACCAGATGGGCTTTTAAGATATAGAGGAAGGATGTATGTTCCAGACTCTATAGGATTAAGAAACCTTGTGTGGAAGGAAGTTCATTTTGCACCATATTTCGGTCACCCTGGAGTAACCAAACTCCTAGCTGATGTGAAGCCTCTTTATTTCTAGAAGGGAATGAAGAATGATGCTGTAAGATTTGTAGCAAGTTGCCTAGAGTTCCAGAGAGTCAAGGTTGAGCATCAACATCCAACAAGACTTTTGTATCCACACAATATTCTAGAGTGGAAGTGGCAGGTCATTAGTATGGACTTTGTGCAAGGTCTTCCAATGTCTCGAAATAGACATGATTCTATTTTAGTGGTGGTGGACAAGCTCACCAAGGTAACTCATTTTATACCTAGAAATCTAATGGATGGAGCACCAATTTTAGCTTGCAAGTTTGTGCAAGAAGTGTATAGATTGTATGGAGTTCCTGAAGAAATTATCTTAGATAGAGATGCATGCAGGACATCAAGATTTTTGCAAACTTTATTCTCAGTGCTAGGAACTCAACTCAATATAATCTTGACTTATCACCCTAAGATAGATGGTCAGAACGAGAGGGTAAATCAAGTTCTAGAAGATTTTTTATAGATGTATTGCATGGATCAGTAATACAAGTGGGAAGAATATCTACCTCTTGTGGAGTTTGCTTATAACAACTCCTACAATTCTACTATCAAGATGGCTCCATTTGAAGCATTGTATAGAAGAAGATGCCAAACTCCTATAAGTTAGGATAAGCTAGAGGATAGGATAAGCATTGGTCTAGAAATGTTATCAAAAATGGAAGAACAGATCAAGCTAATCAGAAATGGATTGATGGAAGCAAATGATAGACAAAAAAGTTACTTTGATGCCAAGCGTACACCAAGGAAATTCTCAGTTGGAGAAAAAGTTCTTTTGAGAGTCATAAGAGTTCCATAAAGTTTGGAAAGTCTTCAAAACTAGCTCCTTGATTTGTAGGAACCTTCAAAGTTCTCTAAGTGATCAATTCGATTGCCTATAGAATCACTCTACCACTAGCTCTTGGCAGGATGCATAATGTTTTTCATGTTTAATATTTGAAAATGTATATGACAGGTGGTAATCATATTCTTGATTGGAATGCTTTACAGGTACAGGACGCAGGAGTGGTCATGATCGAGCCTCTAAAAGTGCCCAAAGTTTGCAAGCTCCGCTTGCATAATAGAGAGGTTACTCAGTGCAAGGTCCAGTGGGACCAGTATGCAGAGGATAGTGCCACATGGGAAGATTCCCATGATTTTTATCAGAGATTTCCTCATTTGTTTCATGCTTTTTAAAGTTGAACAAAAACTTTATATTATTATTTTGGATACACTAGATCATTGAGGACAATGAATTTTATAGGGGGGAGATATGTCACACCCAAAATTTTGACTATGTTTTACTTTTTACTTGCACGTAATTAGTAGTTAATTATGCATGAATTAATGATTTAACGTTCTGTGAAAATGTCAGGATAAATCAATGTATCATGACTTTATGTTTATATGATTATAATTTAGATGTGATTATAAGATGTCATGATTATTTATTCATAAGGTTTATGAATTGACTAACGATCCACTAATCCCATTTTATTGATTGCAAGTTGTAACTAGGAAACATGTTTTTCCACCCTCCAAGAAAAAGAGGAAGAGCATCATCAGAGAGAAGAGAATAGACGTATGGATAAGAAAAGATTGTTTGCCATCTAAGTCTCATGCTTTCATAGTATAGTGAACCTTCATCGAGTTTGGTAAGTTGTGTTTGACGAATTGATCTAAGTTTGGTTTTGACTCAACAAATTGTCAATTGTCAACTAGATGTATTAAGCTTAGGTTTTTCTGAAAAATAAGTAAGGATAGTTTATGACCATCGACAAGGAAATGATCAATAGTAGTTAAACTATTTTATTATCAGTAATTCCTTATTAGAATTATATCATGTTCTTTTGTCTATTTTGACATTTATGCAATTTTGAGAGGGGGAGAAATCCTTGACCCCATTCTAATATCTTGTTGAGTGTTAGAAACAACGTAAGTATACATTTTATTTTAAACCTATTGTTTTGTTGTCGATGAGATTCTTAAGGGAACATGGTTTAAATTGCAAATTAAATGCAAACCACTTCATGTTAGTTATGGATGCTCAACTCCTTTACTGCACGACTATTTTGGAGAGTATGGAGGAGCTTTTGATCAATTTTGGAGTGATCTTAATGACCAATTACTCCACCATCGATACATGCACCGTAGAGAGTGATTATAGGCTTTAATTCGGCAAGGGATTTCCGTGGGTAAGGGAGAGTAAAGCCTTAAAAAGGCTATATTATTGTGGAGGAATCATAGACAATGAGGGGAGTGAGATCATTTGGTTTGTAATAGGCAATTGATAGAGCCAATAAAGAGATTAGAGAAGGATTAGAGAAGCATGGGATTGAGTAGAATAAAGAGCTCTGTTAACATAGAGAGCTTTGTTCTCATATAGAAATCATGGTGGAAAGAGATAGAAATGCAAAGGAGGTGTTAAGTTAAGCTTGGGTAGCAAGGAGATAGTAAGAACTTGCTCAGGATTTGGGAATTAACAATGTATAGAGGTAAGGATATCTCTTTTATACAACTCATTACATCATAAAACTACAATATTTATATTTTGTGTGAACTTTTAGAGATAGTATGAAACCACAGAATGCAGGTGATAGCTGAGTATGAATTTGTGAAAGTGAAAATATTTTTGAATAATAGTTTGAATTGCAAAAGATAAACAATAGAATTTTTTAGTTTTCATTAGGGATACTATGGAAGATAACTCTCTTTTTAATGTCATCGTTTTATCATCGAACCCATAGAGATTGTTTATGGTAAACCTTGTTGCTTTGATAGCCTTAAGTTTATGTTTTATTAGACAAAGTATACAAGCAAACCATATCTATATTTACATGTAGCAATTTGGGGAATGGACTAGTGTTTTTATACCCTCTTCTTTGATCAAATCCATTACATATGTTATGATTTTTCTCCATCTGCATATAAGATTCTTCTTTTCTTTTCCTGCAAATCAATTCTATGCTAGAGACTCAGTTTCCTCTATGGAAAATGACCTTAGTTGTGATTGTTATCCTTCACTGGATGAATATGGGTGAAGTGTCCATACTGACCACACAATTTAGAATAGATCCTTACCTATACCTGCCAGTTTTTCTTGATTGGTGGGGAATTTATTTGCTGGTGGTCTCCATAGTTGCTTTGACATTGCTCATGATTTTCTCCATGTAATAGATGACATTGCATCACATACATCAGTTGATCTAAGATGCTCATGGAGGAGTTTTCAAACACAAAGTATATCAATCATTTTATATTACTGTCACAGTGGTATAACTAGATAAGTTATATATATAAGTGCATAGACTAAACTTGTTGAGAACTCTAATATTAACCTAGGAGTAAGATTGTAGAAAGTTTAGACAGAGATAGGTTTACATTTCCTAATGTTTTATATGTATAAGTGTTACTATTCTCAATCAAAAGATTTTGTGATAGATATTCACATATTTTAGAATATATATTAATTGAAAAAACCTAGTATAGTGATATAATATCACATATGCATTCTATAAAAATGATAAGTGTTATCATTATATTCAAAGGATGTTAAATACATGAGTTTATAACTTATTCTATATCGAAAAATCGGTGGACCTAAGAAGACTAAGAGGTCAAAAATATTGTAGTATTATTATTGTAGACTCAAACCTATTTAGGTTGAAAGATTGAACTTAGTCAAGAGTACTTATGATAATGACAGTATTCATTAAGATCTTATACGAATGAGGATAAACCTCGTGTTCTATGTTTTTACATGATATGAGAAATGTGAATTTGAACAATGTCCAAGTGGTCAAGAAAAGACTAGAGGTTATTGTTTCCATGTTATATTATTGTTGATTTTTAATTTTGGAAAACAAGAGTATTTGATATTACAATGTATTTGGTTAGAAAAGTTAAAACCCTAGAATCAACTCAGAAGGGTTAAGAAAACTTGAAAACTCTTAAATTGGTTATAACATTAATTTAGTCTATTGTTTACTATGGACGACAGTGAATGGTTGCAAAACCATAGATCAAGATAGTATAATGGAAGAGTCTAAGAAGCACTTTGATAAATTTAAATGATTTCTTGATAGAGTTGAAACTTGATATATTCCATCAGAGTGCTAAATCTTTGGGTCTTTGAGTAGAATGACAAGAAATCATAGACCCTAGTATTTGTAAGTATGGAAAGAGGGACTCTCTGAAAAGGTTGTCACCTAAACCCACATATTGCATATATCCTAGATTAAGGATTAAAATCTAAGTTAGTTTGAATAGGATTTGAGTTTAGTCAAGATAATTCATGTCTAGAGATACTAATAAAGTAAGTCAAACTAGAGGATGAGGTAGTTTCCAAGTCAAGTTAGAGGTGTGTGAACACACGACTACATTTATTTCAAATGTCTATTTATAAAGAAACATTGACCAAAGTTATGTATTTGTCTCTTTATGCATTAGTCAATTCATCGTGTCTCGATTGTGTGACCTATCAGAATGATCATAATTAGCTAGAATATTGTCTAGAGTTGTATGGTCGATTGAGTTACGTAGGACACAACACTAGAAATTAGATGGAAACCAGTTGGTTCCTTATGTCTATACTCTTCGTGAAGGGTAGGGCCACTTCCAGATGGAAGATGAGCGAGGGATCCTAGGTCTATGGTTGGAGGAAAAGCACTCGGATGATGCTCTCCCTCTATAGCAGAAGACTCGTTGAGACTTGTGAGATAGATACCAGGATTTCAAATGCAATATAGTTCATGATTGACTTATGATTTTCAAACTTATGTAAACTTATTCATATTGCCAAGTGCAAATTATTTGTAATTGTAATGAGAAATGATTTTACTATGATTTTATCTTTTGAATATATTGTAATTTCAAGGTTGAAAATATTTAGAAAAGATATGCATTTAATTCTATGAGATTATGCAAATAATTAAAAAAAAATTCATTCATGTTTAATCATGTTCATTTACTTTCTTAGTAAATTTTGTGAGTAATTCCAAGTTGTAAGATTTGGTATGTTACATACTTTTCTCTGGTATATTCTTGTTTTTATAGCTAGTGGAGACAAACTACCCCTCATTCTTTTCTTGCTCCCTTCTACCTTCTCTTTTCATTTTCCCTTTACTTGGGGCCTCGGGACTTCATCTTTGGTTTCTTCATTTCCCATGTCCACAGCCTTCCCTTTTAGATCCACTAGCTCCTCAACTCCTTCTCTTGACCCTCCCTAAGTAGGTTCTTCAATTACTCTTCTTTTTGGCCCTAGAGGTGTGTATGTCAGTGGTACTCCTTGAGATACCAGTTGAGCTACTTGCACGTTCACCCAATTCCTACTAAATTTGATGGTTTCTTTCATTATTTCATCTAGAGATCCAACTTCCTCCTTAGCCTAGTTTGGAGGTGGGATGGGCTGATCAAAAACCATTCTCCACATGGACTCCTGCACCAATTCTCCATCATCCACCAATTGGTCTGGCACTAAAGAGATTTGAAACTTTTTGA
The DNA here is from genome assembly GCA_027924645.1 of Cunninghamia lanceolata. Classification (NCBI taxonomy): domain Eukaryota; kingdom Viridiplantae; phylum Streptophyta; class Pinopsida; order Cupressales; family Cupressaceae; genus Cunninghamia; species Cunninghamia lanceolata. Next base: position 2,767,325 of record BSBN01001475.1, read on the forward strand.
TATAATCTAAAGGAAGCCTAGAATATTTCTTCTTCTTCACCTCGTGCTCATCATCATGATTTGCCTAGAAATCTTCCAATTATTCTTTGAGAGCATATTTCTTACTTACATTCTTCTCTAATCTATGCAAGGGGTCAAAATTAGCCCTTGCCTTGTAAAATAAGAGGTGATACTCTTGCAACTCCACATCAAAAGACTTTGCAACAATAAAAGTGGTACAAGTATATATGCCTCACCCTACCACAAGGGGAAATAGATGGTAGCCTTGTGTAGCCCCTTTAACAAATTGTGTGTTGTGTAGATTTGCCTAGTCATTTCCAGTAGCACCATCTTATTTGTTGGGTACTTGGGTAGTTGATAGGGTACACCTATGAAACCTACAATTCTCAAGTATGTGAACTTGCAGAATTGGATGAACTAAGAGCCATAATGTCCTACCATGTTCATGGCTTGGATACACATCATCTGGCTCAAATCTCCCTGCAATATTATTGTGACATGGATAGTGAATGCATCAATTACCCTCTTGAAATGAGCCAGGGAATTCTCTTTATGTAACTAGGGGTAACAGTCATATACTTTGAACTCACTAGCAACATTTCTTACCTCCCCAAGTCTGGTCAATCCTGGATATGGAAAAATTTGTGCCAACATATAGACCGCATAGGAGGTCATATAGAATATCCTTGTATCATCCAAGGTCAAAATTATGCATGAATGTTGTCATTAATAATTTTAGACCAATAGAACTTGCGGGTCCCATTAATTATCTCCTCAACAATAGTAAACATCCACCCTTTAAAAGATGAATCAGTGGAGAGCCCCATAATTTTGCTTAGTAGGATTACCATGTCATTAATCTCCATTTTGAAGTCATTTTTATATAAGGTAGTAGACAACTTAGCCAAAGCAACGCTTGGCTTCTTCATCCATCTCTCATTAATTACCTTCCTGCACCTCTCAGGGGATTGGTTGTATAAATCTTGTGCTTGATCTTTGGTCAAATCAACCACCTTTGGGAGAGCGGGGATATCAAATGCATCTACTATAGCATCTGTGGTGAGGTCAGCTATGAGCTTGCCATTTAGTGCTACAATCTTTCTGGTCACCACATCATAGTGCTCCCTACATTCCATGATTAACTCTGCACACTGTACTAAAGTAGGAAATCATGTAGATTGTGCAATACCATTTGATACCATCTTCTTTGCCCACTTAGTTGGGTTAGGGCCATACATCCTCAATCTAAAGTCATCCATAACAACATGTGCAAGATCAGTATCTAACACCTCATTCTAGCTAGAAGTGATCTTAGACTCAGGTGTCACTCCCTTGAACTCCTACTTCATTGTAGAAAGTCTAGTAGACATCTATCCTCCAGAGATAGCTAAAATGAATAGTCTTCCATATGATTCACTTAACTATGATGATAGAGCATCAACCTTGAATAGATTAATATTATCCCTTAAGCATAATTTTGAACAATCTATTTTTTGTTGGTCTTACATGCACGTCAAGATATTTACATTTCTAGAAATACAACTATTTAAAATAGTAAAACATCCTATTCAAATAGTATTGTAAACCATGCATGCACCTTAGAATATCAACCATCTAATCATTAAAATGCATTTCTCTAAGTTTGTAGGATTAGGTGGTTCATCAGGATATGTGTGTAGTTTAAAATTTGTTTACAAAATTACAATTCATATTCACATTCATAAACTTAGATAGATATACAAGAAAAATTCACCATATTATCTACTATACCTTTACTAGATCCATTTTCAAATTGTGGGTTCTAATGAGATTACCAGATAATGTGGGTCCTAAAGGTCTTATGGGATATGCGAGAAAAATGACCTATACTAGATGTGCAGAGGTTTCAGCAATGTTAGGATATAGTGGGAGAATGAAGTGCAAGCAAATATGTGAGACTTTAGGACTTTACAGGATAATTAGGGTCTAGTGGATATGTCTAGATGAGGACAAAAATACCACAAAGACTATCATGCAATACTTTGACTAGGTCTTGCAGAGCTTGTAGGGTCTATTAGATATGCAGAGATTTGGTTACTGTCAGGATATGCGAAAATTAGAGGTCTTGCAGGATTTACGGGAGTATGGGCTTCATTAGGATATATCCACTATCAGATAGATTTCTCACCAAGATGTTAGCACAAAACCATGTGAGAAACTAAGTCCTTACCAGATATGCAGAGCAGAGAGGTCTTGCCAGATATATCCACCATCTACATGAATCTCTGCCAAAGACTAGAAAAGTCATTCAACAATCACCATTAGTGTCATTCTATATGTAGATAGTGTGGAGGGAATTGAGCATGGGAGAGGAGAAAAGTCATTGATGAGGATGTGCTAGTTTCATGATGTCATCAAGATCGGCAGGGCTATAGCCTATTTCCAAACATATCATGTCAGATGTGGAAATCCTGCAATATCCATTAAGCACTAGAAGTTCCACTTTGTAACATTCTAAAGATCTTTATGATGGTTTTCATCATGTGCAAGACACTCGAACATTTGAACATTTTCGAACATTCAAACATTTTCGAACATTCGCCAAGTCACTGAACACTCGCATTTTACCTTCCCTCACACTTAAAACATTTTGTTTGGGTTTCAATGGGATGCAAGATTACTGAGATGCATAGTATATATCTGGTTGTTCAGTGTCCTTGCTTTATCCCCTTTCAGTGGGAATCTTTGTAAATTTGACTAAAATATACTTTATCCCATTCATCAAGAAATTTCTTCATGCAAACAAGGGATAAAAGCCCGTATTTCTAATTATTCATTCAAAATGGGAAATTCCCAAAGGCAAATGACCTTCAAGATTCCAATTTTTTAAGATAATAAAACTAAGTACTTAGGACCTTCTCGAGATTTAGTCTTTGAAAGATAGAAGCTACTCCTAAGGCAGAAAATTGCAAGAGATGGAAACTTTGACCTAATGACACAAGCAAAAGAGGAGCTCCACATTTTAGCAAAATGGGGCATGTGTGCAAGGCACAACAGTTCTCTTTTTTATCCCCACCTCTGATCACTTTCGTTTGAAGCTGGGTCATTCATGGATCACTTCGATGTGAGAAGTATATTTCATTATTCACAAGTTCATAAAGCTCCTACATGATGGAGTAGTGCACACAATCCAATATAGTATATTCTAGCCTCTATCTCTCTCTATGGTAACTTATCTTTAGACTATTTTTTGTTGACCCCTGTTGAACCTCTCTAGCATTGCATTGACTTTGTATTTAGATCATATCAAAAGTTTAAGGTGAGTCAAATTTCTCTTTTTTTCTAATTGTCCTTCTTCTTCCATGACTACTCCTCCTATGGTTTCCCAACCTTTGATGGTTGCTTCTTTTCCTCCTCCCACCTCTTCAACATCTAGAGGAAAGAACTTGTGTTTAAAGACCCTATTGCTCCTCCTATAGTTTCCCAGTCTTCAATGGTTTCTCCTATAGCCCCTCCTACCTCCTCAGTAGCTAGATGCAATTAACTTGTACTATGTAAACCTCCCCTTCTAGTCTTCTAGCCCTTGGTGGTTGCCTATATTCCCCCTCCCACTCCTTTAGTAGCTAGTAGAAGGAAACCTACACTATGTGATCCTCCTCCTTTCCTTGTCATTTCCCAACCCTTGGAGATCACTTATATTCCTCCTCCTATCCCTCCAATAGGGGAAGAAAAGAAACCCATGCTAGAAGACCCTCCTACCCCTCAACAGAGCCTTTGGCTCATATAAGATGAAATTATCTTGCATGAGATTGTAAGTATTGTTGGTGTGCCATAGCTAGAGAGTGCACCACTGAACTCAATATTTCTCCTAAGCATCCTTCTCTCATCTAGCCACCTCTAAGCATACAATCTCCTTTTGAGCCTTAGCCTCCCCCTTCTAATCCTAAGTTTCTCTCTATCCGAACCCCTTCTTCTCCTCAAATACACCTAGATGAATGGAACTCCAAAATGGTTCAGGTCATCTTGGCTCCATCCATTAAGGATCCCCTCATTCCTCTAATCCTAGATAGGCCTCCCTTTTTAGAGAATTTGGATCTCCCCAACATTAGTGTCATTTCTAGTACTATATTTGCATCACTTGAGCAATTTCAGTACACCCATCATGGGATATTTCTAAATGTGCTTCACCCTGCCACTATCGATATTAATATTCCTTGCCCTCCACCAAAGTGCAAGCTCGAGCATTATCTGACACTACTTTTTCACAAGTCTAAACATAACCCTCCATCACCTCCACCTCTTAGACCCTCTTCACTAATTCATCCTATTGAGGAGGATCTTTCTCCACCTATAGCTCTCATGGGTCACATTCCTACTGATAGTAGTGAGCAGTTGCACCCTATTCCATATTTGGATAGTGATTCACATAACTCTTCTCTAGAAGAATGCATGCTTGAGTCCTTGATAGATATTCTATCACTATCTTTTATCTCCACATGATCATTGACCATTACTTTGGAAAGTCCTCAGGAGGATGCTGCTCTAACAACTAATCCTTTGCATCCTATTGGAGGTGATTCTCCCAATACGGCTTGTTGGTAGAGAATAACGCAGCAAGTAGAACCTACTGCAGAATATCACAAAGGTCATGTGGAGGATAGACCCAACTCCTAAAGAGGTATTTTGGGAAAGGAGACACCTTAGGTAGATATATAGGAGATACATGCAAAGAAATGTAAAGTAAGAGAGAGTAAGAGTGAATATGTGGGAATAAAGAGAGTAATAGTGTATAAGGCAGAGACTCAGACTTGCCGGTATGGATATGTATATACCTATTAATGATAAATGAATATAATGGAGATATAAGGATTATGATATCATTGTATATGTGTTATAATGCTTTTCTTTACTCATCTTGTACCGCATATTAGATTTCCTTAATGTTTATTCATGTTTCTCTCATTGCCTAACTAAGGTATAAACTAGACTTACAGACTTGACTAAGGACCAAATCTCTAGACTAGTTCCTCCCCATTTCTTACCAATATTTGGTTATGTTGCCAGGACCCTAGAAAAGGGTAGTGAAGAAAGAGAGAATAAATAGAGAAAGGGGAAGTGCAGAGTAGTTCAAGTAAGGAAACTTGAGTTGATAAGAATTTTTTTTATGATCTATGGAAGATTTTGAATTCTCTTAAGTTCCTACCCTTGTGAGAGGGGGGCAGACACTTAACGGGATGACAAATGGAAAAGAGGGAGGATCTGAAGAGATCCTTGAAAAGATGTAACTCTTCAATATAAGACAACCATGGGATAATAAGGATTAATATTATTCCAAATCAAAAACACCCATGGCAAAAGGGGATAACAAAAGATTAAAGGAAAATAGAGAAATTATATTAAATGGAATGTAGATAAGCATAGAAGAGAGACATAAACAAACCCAGGAAAGATAGGAAAGGTACCATAGAAGAATGGATAAGGCAAATAAAATAGATAGAAATCAAGAAAGAGATATTGTGGAAGAAATAAAGTTGGATGAACACACCAATGAGGGTGTTGCCGGAGAGGAAAATATAAAGGGAAAAGAAATAATGAATGAAGAAGCCATAGAGGCTACCACAAAATTGATACAAAGAGATATAAAAAAATCTTGAGCCTATTACAATACATATTGACTGGGCAACAAAACTTTTAAAGAGTATAGGAGGAAGAATTGATGCTTATGAACAATTGAGAAGTGTGTGGAGGGAAGAACATAACCAAACCCTAACCCTACCACAGATATACAAAACTCCATAATATCAACCTAATTGGGCTAACGTTCAAATTAGAGTTAACAAACAATGGAAAGAATTACTAAATCCTATACAAAACCTTCAGCCCCTAAATTTGGATGTGGGTTACCTAGACAACCTAGTTAATCAGAGTATAATGAAGATTAGAAAAGATGCAGTATTTAGAGAGATGAGTTCTGGTAATATAAGACAAAATAATGAAAAGTCACCTAATGAGAACATGACATCATTTACAAATGAAAGAATATCCCTGAGAATGAAAAGGCAGTTTGAAGAGGCACAACCCCTTGACTAGGAGTCACCTTGGTTGCCTTATAAATCAAGGAGAATTTTAAGAAAAGATCAAAGTGACATTGAAAGAAAAAGAGAAGAAGAGGTTAAGAAAGACTTTGAAGAAATTTTGGGAGAAGAATATTTTGACATTCACTTGCAGAGAGATAAAGGGAGAGAACATAAAACCCTAACACAAAGGCCAAATCCTAAGGAGAAGAAAAACTAGAAAGAAAACTACCACAAAACCCCAGAAGGTCTAGAGAAGAAAAAGAAAGGAAAGATGAATGCTATTATCAAATTACCAGTATTTGAAAAGGACACAACTGAAGTTGCGGAGCATATTTTTGTATTAGCATCAATCTAGAACTGAAATGAGATAACTAAAGATGACACTAAGTTGTTTGACTTCATTGGTACATTGTGGAATGATGCATTAAAATGGTACAAAAAAACTTTTCCTAAACATGATAAAACATGGGAGGAAGTGAAGAAAGATTTTTTAGAGAACTTTGAAACTTTGGAAATACTAATAGAAGGGGTGAGTAAGATGTGAGAACTAATACAAAGGGATGGAGAAACAATTAAGGAATTTGACAAAAGGTTTAAGGACATAGTCCGCAAACTAGAAGAACCCCTAACTGAAAAGCAGAAACTTGAGTGGTTTACATCCAGAATAAGCCATGATGTGAGAGCCTCTCTAGAAGGGAGAATATTTGAGACATATGCATAAGCAATCACATTAGCATGCTGGAGTGAGGCACATACATGGTGCAAATAGGACAAAAATTAGGAAATTATGGAGAGAAAGACTAAGATTGGAATTGGAGCAACTAAAACTTAAACAGGAAATTTTGGTGAAACAAGAAGATAAAAGACCAAATATATGGTGTTCTTACTATACAAAGGAAGGACACATCTGGAATGAATGTCCAAAACTAATTGGAGAAAGGCAAGCGGCCACAATGAAAGTGGATATAAAGGCACTCCCTACAAAGAACAACACAATCTATTGTGGACTATGTGAAGAATGGGATGATCACGAAACACTAGATTGTCCATCACAAATGATCAGGGTAAGAGAAGACGAGGATGAAACTGACTCATGGTACAATTCAAAGCCCAAAAACAAAACACACAATAATACCATGGCATATGTCAAGGGCCTAGTAGAAAGACCACTATATCTTCAGAACCAAGGTTACAAACAACCTTCATGGAAAAACCAAAGGAACATGAATACTATCCAAAATGCAAATCAAAATGCTCCATATGAAAATAACTACATTAATGAGGATATAGGACAATTTGGAGGTTATAGAGGAGACAGAGGCTGAGGAAGAGGTAGAAGAAGAGATGAAGCCACTTGTTCCAAATGAGGCAAACCAGGGTAGTTTGCTAGCGAGTGTTGGGGAGAAAGAAGAACGCAATTCTCATTTTGCAACAGTATAGAACATGACCTTTTCTTCGGACTGGTTACCCCCTATTTCTTGCCAACATGGATCTTAGTGTGGTTCCTCTATTAGCTTGTCCTCCTTCCCCCTATGATCAAGATTAGGATCAAGACACTTTGATGGATCGTGACCCATAAGAGTAGTACTTTCGTCCCATGTGTATATATGTGTTTTCTTTCTTATCTTGTTATTCCCATAGTGCTATAGTTTGTTATGTGTTTTTTAGTCCCTCCCGGAGGACCCATGTTACCCTTGTAGGTATATGGATATAGGGGCAAAGATCTCTCTCTCTCTCTCTCTCTCTCTCTCTCTCTCTCTCTCTCTCTCTCTCTCTATATATATATATATATATATATATATATATATATATATATATATATATATATATATATATATATATATATATATATATATATATATATATATATCTTCTTATATGTGTTATATTTTTTACCTTTTCAATATTTTAGGGATGATGCAAAGCATTGGGACATTTAGGTTCCTTCCATGTTAACCTAATTTTTTTATTTTTCTTTGTTTACATCTCACATTTCTCCTTTGTGTTCATAGCTCTACATGATTGGGGGATGATTATTATTATTATTTTGTCCCTTGATTATCATGACTCCTATATATGTATACTAACCCTAAGAATGTAGATCCCTTTGTGTTTTGTGCGATGTTGCTTGATTTCATGTTGTCATTCCATGTTTACACAACCTCTTGTGTATCATGCTTGTAGCATCATCCTTTTTACTTCTTCTTGGGGGAAACTCTTTCTCAAGGGTGAATTTGGGAACATATCTTCTCACATATGTGTCCTAAATCTCTTTCACCATCTACCCTTTTCTACCTTAAAATCAATTACATAATTTTAGTTTATGTAATTATTTTAAAGGGGGGTATACTTTTCACTTTCACGGTTGCACACACCACATTGATGGTGCAAGCCCTATAGCATTAGTATCTTGTGGTCCCAAGAACACACACTTTATTAGACTGGCCACCCTTATAAAGATTATCTAGCCATGCTAGTCCATGTAATTTCTAATATTGTATTGGCATGTGAGCCCTTAGCGACACAATGCTATAAAATGTGCTCCATTTTTAGCTAGTTTTCATACCTTTTGTGGGTCACCTAGCAATGTAGTTTCCTAGTTCTTACGATTTAGAAGAGTCTTATATGGTTCCTAACCCTCACAATTTTCTAGCCCTAGAGCCATACTTGTAATTCTATCTAGCAACACAACGTTGGAAATGCATTCTTCATTTTCCTTTTCTCTCTTCATGTGTGTTCTCTATGTACATGTTTGTTTGTATTTTACTCTATGTTTAGTGTTTAGTGCATATTAGACTATATGATTTTCTAACATATTTATTTTGCAAATTATATTTCATCTATTCTTTTTCTCTTGTAGGTTTTATATATTATTTTGACATTTTCTTTTGTGTAGGTTTTTGTTGTCTTGTACTATGGTTTTGCAAGTTTTCATCCTAGGGGCATGATTCCTTTTCTTGAAGAACCCTTTCCATCCTCTATACTATCCTTTTGTGATGTTATTTTATTTCTATGCTTTAGCATAGCATATCAGCTAGTGTCATAAGTCTGCTAAAGTAAGGGCAAAACGTAATGTAAAAAATTGCATACCCTTGCAATTTCATGTTATGTTTTGTGCTAACTTTGGTGTCCATCCCATTAGTATATTTTTAGGCTCATTTTAGCCCTTGTCTTATCCTTTTCCCACCAATGGTGTTGAATTTGTGTTTATGTAATATCTCTTATGTTTATCTTTGTGCATTTCTATTTAAGTGTTTTCTTGTCCTTGTCCTAAGGTGTTTGGAGACTTTAGGAACTAAAGTTTCCAAGATGCAAGTGTGATGCATGGACATCCACATGATTTGAGTGCCTTCCACCACCTTCCTTGCATGTTTGAGTTTGTTTAATGCCTCTACCATGCATCCAAATGAATCTTTTGACCCTGGCCTTCCTCCTTTTCCCTCTAATCTTGTATTTTTGAATTTATCTTGGATTTTCTTATGATTTCATGCTTTGATCTCTATTTATCAATCTTTTGGCAATCTCTAGCACTCTCTATAGTTCTATGTTGCAATATTTAACGTACAACAACATTATTTTTCTCCTCATTCTCTCTATGTGAATAGTTATTATAATATTTTGGCATCTTCATGAGGATTCAAACTACTATAGTTGGCTAGGCCTTTCATTTCCACCTTACTCATTAGTTGTTTATTTTTCATCTCCTCCATTGGAGGTGATAATTTCTTTTCCTCTCTTTTGGTATTGCTTTCTTAGTGTAGAATCTATTTGTGGTGTAGGCACTTTATGGGTTTTCACCTTCCTTTTATCTCTTAAACACATTAGTTTTCTTAGCCTATGCATACCTTAGTGTTATAATTAATATCTTATTCTTGTTGGTTTTTTATGCACATAAGATAAGAGCACACACAATTTCTTCTCTTTACTATTTGGCTATTATGGAGGTCGAAAGAATAAAATAGGGGTCTAATCATTCTTGACAAACTACTATATAGCCCCAACCATTTTTCCTTTTCTTGTAGCTATAAGTTTTTTGTGGTGAATATATTTAACTACACAAGAGTTTTGTTAATATCTTCCTTTTCCTTGTCATTTTATTATTTTCTTCAAATAAATATATTAAATCTTGTTATTTGGTTTTCTCTCATCACCTAGAAGTCTTCTTAGTTTCTTTTGCTTTATTTCTATGCAGACTAGGCATAGTTCTTGAGAAGATATTTTGAGGCTCTATAGTTCATGCCATATAAACTACAACATGATGCATAGACATCCACTCAACATTTTGGAATCCTCCATAGAGGCTTCTAGATTTCATTTCTAGGTTCTTTGCTTTGTATTTATAGTTTTGTATTTGATTTGATAATTTGTATTTGGTAAATCTATAAATTAGTAGCTTTCAATTTGTATTGTGTTTTAACTTATTCAAAAAAAATATTTTCTCAAGAGTAAAACATGTTAGGTTCAGCTAGATTAATTTTCACTTTCTATTAGAGTAATAGCATATTAGTTTCTTCCTTAAAAGAGTTAGTTGTTCCTAATGTGGTGCCATGAAAATCATTTGGCAAAGAGAACTAGACTTTTATTTTTTGAATTGAATTTCATGCACTACAAGTCTAAAGAACCTTTTCAATAATGTGATCCAATCTCTAGTGGCACAAAATACATAAATTTTTAGACTTGTCAGTTATATTGGTAGAGTTACAAAAGGCCACAACTTCAAGATTAAACAGAGTCCCACACCAATATCTATTCACGAGCACCAAATTTCATCTTTCCATCCTATAACCATTATTATCAAATGTCATGTTCACTCTAAAATCATTCATCTTAGATACAAAAAGTATATTTCTCAAAAGACCTAGAATATGTAAAACATTAGTGAGAATACTCACTCTCCCATTATTGCAACACAACTTCACCTTCCCTTTAATAATAATTTGATGTGAACTATTGTCACCATAAAACACCTCAGCACCATCATAAGATTTGCAAGATGATAACCACTCCTTGTGAGGACTCGTGATACAAGGCACCTAAATCAATAAACCAAGAGTCATCACTAGTCAAGTTAGTAGAAATAAACAATACATCACTAGCATCATTAGAGAATTTCTTTGTGGAGAAATCATTGAAGTTCTTCTTCTTAGTTCTAGATTCCTTATTCCCATTTACCCACTTTCCATGGTTCTAAAAATTCACTCTACTCTTTCAAGGGGTTATGGACTATTTTTTTATTTGAATTTATCCTTATATTTCTTCATTTCTCCTTTTGAACCACCTTTGTTCTTAGGCCTTCCTTGAACATATAATGCATCCTTCAATCCCTTATCCATCAATTTTCTCCTCATCTCTTTGCTAAGGAAATTAGAAACATGGTAATCAATCTTTGGATTTGTAATAGAACCACTTAGAATAATGATTAGATTACTCAAGATTTGGGCAAAGATCAAAGTAGCAAAATATACTTATCCTCTTCATCTAGCTAAACATCAATATAACCTAGTTGACTCACAATCAAATTAAAAGCATTAATATGCTTTACAATAGTCTCCCTCCTTCATTTTTAATGAGTAAAGATTCCTTTTATTATACAACTTATTAACAAGTCCCTTTATTTGGTTGATCACTAATTACCTTCCATAGTATGAATTTGATAGTCTCATTAGAGACATTCAAGAGAGTAAAATTTGCAAGACACAACTAAATTGTTCCCCATGCCTTCTTCTCCAAATTTTCAATCTTTACCATGCATATCCACATGTTTTACTTTGTAGTTACTCTCTATTTATCCCTCTTTTCTAAGAGATCCACCATTTTGATCTTCCCCAACTCATATCTAGATCCATTGAATTTCTTAATCCCTAAATGTGATGTGTTGATCATGGCTCCAACCACACACACAGATCTACAAACCCACTAAGTCAAGTGCTCTCACTATAGAAAAAAAACACAACACTTCCATGAAATATGTCCCTCTATAATAAAAACCAAAGTTGTGATACCAAATGTTGAGAAACAAGATAAACTACTACAATCAAAGCATATGAAAATAGCGAATAAAACTAATTTATCAATTAAAGTGGAATGTTATTAACCATTCAAATAACAAGGAGAAGCATGTAGGAATTCATATCAACAAATTAAAATTAACAATAACATATAAATACATAACACCAAAATTTATGTGGAGGAACCCTTTCAAAAAAAAAACTCCACTACTAAAGAGATACTTGATCTTGTATCAATCAAATAGACATTGTTACATAATATAATCCACCCAAAATCCTTATCCAACAACATTCTAGTAGGATGAAAATATTTCACTTGTATAATATCATAAAAAATGATCTCATGCCTCCATAATGCATTGATCATGACACCCAATATAGAAATCTACTAATAAAGGCATCTTTTACCTAATAAAACATGGTAGGCACCACTCCCAAGTCTAGAACTCCAACATGAAGCCACTAACTCGAGTGGATGCTACCTGTCATAAGATAAATCTCCACTCTAAAAAATATAGCTCCTTTGAATCTAGGAGAGAGAAAATCAATTTGCATTCAAGAATGGAAAGCATAATTCCCATTGTTCACCTACGACATATAACCTCCTTATTAATGTCATTACAACAATATTCAAGATTCCTAAAAGAATAATAATATGATATTATCCCTCAACACCTCTTGGGCATCCAAGTACCCATTCTAAGAGTGTTGGAGATAAATATGGATTACAAGGTTAATAGCATCTAATCCTAACACTCATTGTATTTGATATTATTTTTTTGCAATACAAGTTTGACTCTATAGGGACAAAGGAAAAGGGGTTGATGTTGGGAAAATACCTTAGTCATTCAAATATATGGTATTTTATAGACTCTACTAAACCAATAACAGGAAAATGTTGTGTGTGCAACCTAGAATGCAATAGGTGAAGTAGTGTGTGCAAATTATGCAGCAAAATAAAAACCCTAGGGGATGAATTATTGTAATGTGGTATGTGTATATGGATATCAAGGGGAAAAGAGAATATTGGACTAATTTGGGAAAGTTTTTTAAGGGCCAATATGAAGTTAAAGATAAAGGAGGTTGTGTGGTCAAGGAATAGGGAATTTGGGGTATAACAAGAGGGAAATTGGGGAAGATAAAATACAATGGCTGAAGGAAAGAGGGAGAGGTAATGGGGGGTTGCCAAAAATGGATTAAAGAATGCTTGTGGGAGTGAGATCTACAAATATTGCTTCACATGTGGGCTCCAAGTACTTATTAGCTTGATGTTACCAAGGGTATGGAAGACAAATATGAGTTCCTTGTAATTTTGAGATGTTTATTATGTTCAAATGAGGAATTTAGGTCATTAATGCCAATCTCTCTTTACAATAATTAATTAAGAGGGAGTTAGCACAATATTGGATTAGGGATTTTAAGACCCAAAAGTTGAAATTAATCTATGTTAATTTGGAATCTAGCATTTAGGTGCTTTTTATCCTCTCTAGCACTTGAATATATTTTTCCTAGTATTGATATTTGTCCCCCAAAAATTAGAATAGATTATAGAGGTGAAAATAGGCTCAAGGTCATTAAAAATCAATCCACAACTCAATAAAAGGCTAGAACTAAGGAAAATGGCCATATAGTACACATAGAGGAGTGGTCACTAGAGTGCATGTGAAAACATTAGATAAGATTGAAATGTAGGCAATTTTTTACCTTACAATAGCATAAAAGACTAAGCTATATACCTTTGTGCATACACTATGGAAAGAGGAAGGTGACCCCACTTTTGTTTGCAATGTAATGAATCATGGATGCTTGTAAACATTAAATAATAGCCTTGCTCCCCAAGTGCAAGATCAAGTGTAAAGTATAGAACAACATGAAAGAACATGTGTAAACTAAATGGAACCACATGATTTATCATTTGAATCATTGCCCCCAATGGGGTCTTCTTTGTTATCATAAAGATAAGTAAATGATAGATTGTTTCTTTATAAACAAGAATATCATGTAATGATGAGATATTGGGAGGACTTTTCTCTTCTTAGTTTTAGTATGGAGCTTGAGATGTATCATTTGGAACTTTGTCCTTGCTTGGATGCTCGTGATGTAACTTGGTAGGCATACCACCTTATATTATTCCATTGACATGTGCTTGGATAAAAATTGTTTGTATTGTAATTTATATAAATTTTAAAATTTATTTTTATTATTTATTCTAATTTTTGTAAGAGTTTGAGTTTAATTGGTGAGGATGATGGTATGTTTTTGGATCGCACCATCTACCAAGGTTCAAAACCCCCAAAGATGTAATTGGGTCAAGTTCAACCCCTAAGGCTATAATCCCATGGAGGGGGCTTCTTAAATTTTTTTAGAAGGTGTTGCTGAAATACTTTAGAAGCATTTTAAAGCAGGTGGTCTCATGAATTTTGTAGTATTGGATAAGCTTAAAATTTTTTGCTCCAAAATTTAAGAAAGTTGGTGGTCCCATTAATTTCTTTAACAATATTTAATGCAAAATAACTTAGTTGAACTTTTTTAGGAACCTAATGGTTTGAATAAGATTTTTTCCCTCCACAATTATCCCTAAATTTATTAGTAGGAATCTAAATTTAGCAACAAAATCTCTTAAGCTTGTGGGGGAAGTTTCTAGCGCTACCCCAAACACACCCCTTAAATTTGAAAACTAAAAAGTAGGGACTCATACTTAGAGACAAAGATTATAATTTATGTTGTATAAAAAAAAACAAATCGTCTTATGAGATCCTTTGCTCCATGAAAATAGTTTTTAAAGCCCCTCCATGAAACCACACCCTATATAATTTTGATCGACTAATCCCCCAACTTGTTACGCCGATAGGCGTTTCCTTAGTGAGCAGCACTACCTCAATTACATACATCGATGGTCCAGATTAAAAAAACTACCATCAAACAAATCTTGACCGTAGATTTTTTGAAACAATGTCATAAATATGGAAAAACAAAAACTCTTGTTTATTATTATTTTTAATCATTGTAACACTAGTGGGTCATACGATTAAAAGCTTGGACAGAAAAGCATACTATGGCGGCAGGGGTAATAGCAACTTTCAATCATTCACAATCTACAAGAATAGGTGGTAATAACTGAGTCGATCGCACTGCAGAATAGAGAGGCCACGCCAGCGAAGACTATAGAAAGCACGGTCTCTTGTTCTTCTTCGTTACAGTCTGATCCTTCTTTGATCACCTACACGACTGTGCTGGATTTATTGTTTTGGTCTATCACCGACATCATTTCAGTCATAGTTTCATGCCACCAGTTCCGGTCACTATTAATGCTGATCCACAAGATAAGAAGAGATCGAGTCAAAGATCTGCCAGGTGTGAAACTCCAACAAATATCATCTCTCTTGAATGTTTATTCTGGAATCAAATAATCCCTCTGTTACACGACTCTTTCGCTGTGTGTCACCCACAATTATATATGTCTCCTGTTCTATATATAGGCATGCATATCCCGGTGCTCTCAGACCATTGTTGAGTTAAACACTCTACAGCCCGATCCTGCAACTCATCGCTTTCTAGAAAGTTGATGATACGCCCCAAGGAAACCTTCGCTTGAATGATAACAGCAATGACATCAGGAATTACTCGAATTGGTTCTTAAACCAGGCGCAAAGTGGCTATGAACGTGAAAACATTTCTTGGAGTCAGAAGGATTTTAAGAAGATAGCATGTTGTAAATGTCGCAGCAGAAACTAGAATGGGGGATGACCAAAACAATATTATATTGTAGGATTTTCGAAACTGAACTGCTGACAGCCAATTGTACTCTACCTTGCGCAACTTTTCAATACCAGATTTGAAATGTTCCTCCCATGCATGCAGTTTCAGTACCTTCATGTAAATAACAGCTTCTGTGACAGGTCTTAATCGCTCATCTTGGGCTGACATGAGTTCAGTCTGGAATTTATTCTGCAATTTTGCCAATGGAGAATTCAAAATCATGGTTAGGATGACAACTGCCAAGGCTGCAACTGTGGCCCATCCAACTGCATGGGAGAGGATACTTCAAGCAAATACAAGCTGGAGAACTGTAGTCCAAGTCAGGTGAAGCCAGAAGGGAAATTCACCTATACGATAAGCATCTACAGACATATAGTTCATAATCTCTCCTGCTCCGTGGACCTGTTTAGCTTCATTGGAAAGCTTCAATTGTTTCTCATAGATTGCTGTAATTAGTGAGGAGCGCATCTGGAGACCAATCCTTCTAGTGCCAAAGTACCATTGCCTTTGAGACAGAGACTCCAGGAACTTGGCTAGAAAGAGTGCTCCCACTAAAGCATACCCTTCAAATTTGAATGATTGTTTGCCTTCTGAAAATCCTATAAATGCATTTAAAACAAGTGGTCCACAAGACAGAGTGGTTGTTTTGAGAAAAGCATAGATTCCAGTCCTTGCCATATTTTTCCAATGACAGTGAGCCAGGGCCCAGAAAACAGATGGAGTGGCAGATGGGTTTTTTAGTTTTTGCGTAACTAGCTCTCCAGTCAATTTTGAATAACTGTTCTCTGCCTGATCTTCCTCACAAACTTGAGGCAAATCATTTTCTTCTAGAGGCCTTTTTCTACCTTTGGACAAAAGAGAATTCAACCACCAAAATGTCATCCTGCTAAAGATCCCTGCTTTGGCAAAAGGAGTCACTTCTGGATCTTCGTGGGCCTGTTCAGAATTCAAAGACTCATCTTGGTTATGCCTATTTAGAATGGGTTCCGATAGAAGATTGCCCCCTGAATTTGTCAAATCCTCTTTCGCAGCACAGATGAGCATCAAACAACTCGCTAACCATGAAATTAAAGCAAGAAAAAGTTGAGTTGAAGATTCTCTGGAACTGATAAAATTGAACCCAACAGAGAGAAAATCCAACGTCTCCAGCAAAAATGTGATGATCCACCAAATACGAAGAAATGTTTTTACAGTGCATGTGCACTGAAGGATTACTGACAAAGCAAGCATAATCCATGCTAAACCTTGCACCAAAAGGACAAGCAAATTGTGCAGGGGAGGTATAGAAGACCCATCCCATATTTTCTTGTACAAAATCCCAACTCCCAATCCCAAATTTACTATACCCAAAATGACATTAATTGTCACAATTGATGTTTGGAATTGTGTTCGAGGTCTCACATTTCTGAGAATACTCGTCTGTTTAGACCATTTGAGAAGCAAAATAAACCCAAATGTTAGCAAGAATACCAAATGTGTGATTGAGATTAAAGAATTTTTGCTACACGAAGGAAGTCGGAAGGTGTGTAGAAATTGAGCATTGAAAGATAGAGGTAAGCGGCAGGTCTCTCCACAGTCTGCAGAATAAGGTAGCAAATTCGACTCTCCGCAAAAATTGGTCCAGAGATCTGAGGCAAACAAATGAACTCAATTCAATGCACTGCAAGGCGGGAATTTACAATGTTGAACAAGTTCATGATAAATTTCAAAAAACAATGATGAAAATTTAAACATCACTCTTTATACGCCATTAGGCCTGGACGTCGTCCAGTATATATTTATTATATATATAGCTTAAATTCAATAAACCAAGGTTTGAAGTTCACTGATAGGTCTCACTCCCTGTATTCGTATGCATCAAGGGGCTTACTGATGCGAACACATTCGAAGTTGTGCCTATTGGAAAATTTTAGATCTGGATGATGTGGATGCTTGTAATTTTCTCATAATATAATGAAAACCTTTTGCTTATAATTTTACAAATGAGAAGAAATCTATCAAACTCTGCAAATGCAAGAATAATGAGCTTACCAGTGAAAGTGATCACCATTCTTTCACAAATTAGGTCACCTGCTTCTTTCCTTTTAAAATGTTGTTAAAGGAAGAGATGTCTCCAAACATGTCATCAGGCATTGAAAATTGATGTAATATTTTTCTCTGTTCAGTGCATGGACTTCATATCCTATGTCTAAACAGTCACCATGTTTGGTAAATGGATCTTCAGAGATGCATTTACATTTCACTATAATATCTAAGTGGGTATGCAAAAACTCTTATTGTTTCATTGTGTTTGGAAATTGGGTAATCAAGGATTCAAACTATCTCGCTGTGATTGTTTAATTGGGATTGCAAAAATTCAAATCATTTCACTGTATCTGCAAATTGATTATGCAAGGATTCAAATCAGTTCATAGTATTTGCCAATTGGGTATGCAAGGATACAAATCATTTGCATATAACAACTACTGAAAAAATTTCAACTTGGCAAATTTCAACTTTATGCACTTATTAGCCAATTTGGTTATGTTGTAAAGCTTGGAATCAATGCCTAGGGGCCCATTTCTGCATAGATGTTTCACAGAAAAACATAAGTTGCAGCATTTTAGGAGCCAGCTCAAAAAGGAGACTTGCTGTAAATGCTCCTAATTCTATATTCTTCCGTGATCTACAGACACCAAACAAACACATCCATACAACTATCACAGGTTCAATTAGCATTTTGATGATAAAGTTTAGAGTTTCTTTTAGAAAGCCAACACACCCAAGAAGGTCAACCATGCACACATAATGGTCAATTGTAGGTGTAATGTAACAAGAGTTAATCATGTCATTGAAGTATCTACAATCCTCGTCTACTAAGCCTCCATGACTGAATGCAAATAAAACACGAGCAAAGCTTACATGGTTAGGGTATGTTCCAGAGTGCTTTGTTATTCAAAGAGTTTGAGAACATCCTCGCAAAAGCCATTTTGTGCATATGCTACAGTCATTGCATTCCATGAGACCACATCTCGTTGAGACATTCTATCAAACAGGTCACGTGCCTTCCACATAACTATATTTTTCTATTAAATACATACTACCATGGCTCATAATCATTTTTATAAGTATGTATTTGATATATGAACTTTTATAATATCTATCACATATTAATTTTACTAATTTGTATAATCAATAATTTAATATACATTCTATTATTAATATATAATTATTTATATTATTTCATTAATATTTAAAATATCAAATTTATAAATAATATATATATAGAATGAATCAAAATTAAATAATCACATTAATATGAATATTACAATTTGGTTATAATATTTGCATAAGAAAAAATATTATTTGTTTAACATTAAAATAAATATTATTTGTTGAATAACTAAAATCATTGCAATAATACTAGAAAAAAATAAAATAAAAAATTAAGAGTTTATCAATTGTCAAAGTGATAAAGGTAAAAGGAACTTTTTTTATTTTTTAATGACATTTTATAGAAAAATAAAATAAAAAATTAACAATTTATCAATTGTCAAAGTGATAAAGGTAAAGGGAATTTTTTGTTTTTTATCATTTATGACATTTTGTAGCACTTGCCAATTGCATTTGCTTGAAAGCTTCCAATGCCTCTTCAACAAACCCATTTTGCACATATCCTACAATCATTGCAGTCCAGGAGACCACATCTCGTTGAGACATTTTGTCAAACAGCTCATACGCCTTATGTAGGTTTCCACATTTTGCATACATGTCTATGAGGGATCAAGTTTCATTTTCAGTTTTAAAAAAGCAACTTTTGGAGGTCTAGATCGTGCTGTTGACATCGTGTTGTTGACCTCATAAAATGAGATGTATAGTATGCAATGTGCCTCACTTCATATATGTAATGAGGTATCAGTATATACGATAAATTTAAAGCTTTACTATCTCCTAAGCGTGTCCATAGAACTATCATTTTTTAATTTTGATTTTGCCTCTTTCTCTAGGCAGCCTCTGTCATGATTCTAGAATCATAATTTGATGCTTTGCCTTAGGGTATAGGAGTTCTTAAGGCTATAACAAGAATGGCCTTTTTTAATTTGTGTCTCACACATATACAACAATTATGGCCTTAAAAGAAATTGTGATTTTGTGACCTTTAAGGTAAAGTCAATTGAAGTAGAATGAACTTATGGCATTCTTAACATGTTTATGAACTGTTCATCATTTTGGTACTCTCTAAGTTAAGATAAGAACCAAGTTGGGTATAGATACATTATATTCATTTTCAGTTTTTAAAAATATGATTAAATACATGACTTAGAGAAATGGCCTTTTTAATTTGTGTCTCACACATATACAACAACAATTATGGCCTTAAAAAAATTGTGATTTGGTGACCTTTAAGGCAAAGCCAATTGAAGCAAAATGCACTTATGGCATTCTTAACATGTTCATGAACTGTTCATCATTTTGGTACTCTCTAAGCTATGATAAGAACCAAGTTGGGTATAGATACATTATATTCATTTTTAGTTTTTAAAAAATATGATTAAATACATGACCTAAAGAAATGGCCTTTTTAATTTGTGTCTCACACATATACAACAACAATTATGACAAAAATATTGTGATTTGGTGAAGCAGAATGCACTTATGACATTCTTAGCATGTTCATGACCTATTCATCATTTTAGTACTCTCTAAGCTAGGATAAGAACCAAGCTGGGTATAGACACGTTATATTCATTTTTAGCTTTAAAAAATATGATTAAATACATGACTTGAATGTTTTTATGGGTAATATTAGGGAAAACAATGTTTAATTATTGGTATCAATAATTTCAAATGCTTGGTGTCATAATTGTCTATACATAGTCTATTGACAAAGTCTCTTTGAGGGTGTACAGACCTATACATAGTTATTAGGGCTCTTACAATACTCGACAGAGGTTAAGGTTGTGTAACCTTCACTTGTTTCACAAGGAGCTCAACCCTTGCTTGTCAACAATGTGCAAACTTATCCACTATCCCATGCAGTTCAAATACATTTTCTAAACTATTAACATAGTCTTTTTATAGGTATACAGACCTATACATAGTCTATCAGGGCTCTTACAATATTTGACAGAGGTTAAGTTAGTGTAACCTTCACCTGTTTCGCAAGGAGCTCAACCCAGGTTGCTTTTCAACAATGTACAGACTTATCCACTGTCCCATGCAGTTCCTCATATGTTGTACCAATTTTTAGTTTCTTTCAATAAGTCTCTAGAGATTCTCAATGGTTTGTATCCCTCAAACATCTCTCATATGATAGGGATAAAACTCATGTTTTATCATACCATAGAGGTGTCATTACATTGCACTCTTTTTCAGGAAGCCTGTATGTCTCTGGAATGAATAATCTTAAGTTGAAAGTTTCTTGGCCAACAAGAGATGTGAGAGAAGGGCTTGCAATCAATCCAATACATTGACATAATGGAGAGAGCATCTCTTATAGGTCTTTATTCTAACCTTTTTCCATTTTGTATGGCACTTTTCTCTGGGTTTAGTGTATTATCTTGTGCCAACGTCAGATGAAGGTCTATCATTTCAGATTATTTATAGATATCAGATCTAATTTACATAATTTCATGTGGATTTTATTCTCATTTATGGTGAGAGATCTTTAATGTTGCTTCACAACCCTTCACTTTTTGGGAGATGTAATATGTTTGTGAGCTCACATTTTGTTTTAATTTTTAATTTTTTTGGGTCTAGAAATAAATTACTTTGTAGAAGATTTGATAGTTGACCAATTCATTTAACATGTGGATATTGAAAAGCTTGAGTAGAGATTGACTGCTCCTTTTACAAGCCATTGTATAAATGTCAAGGAGATCTATATGGATTGGAAAGAGATAATCCCTATTGAATTACTTCTTCTTAATCTCAAATAATGCAATAATTCTTTCAATCCAATAGTAATTTGTAGAAATGGTTTGATTTAATAACCTTGTTGTGATACTTAGCATTGTAAGTAGTTGATTTAACAGATCATAATCTCAACCCATACACAAAGGGTCGATATGTAGATTAGTATTTTGAAATAATAAGATGGAATAGCACATGTAAAAATATATTTGGGAAAAAGCCTGTGATGAGTATCATTGGAGAATTGTCCATGCGTTTAATGTTGTCCAGTTTAAGGAGCATATCAGTATAAATATTAAAAGGAGCATTTCTGTATGTTTGCCACTGTAAGAATGTCAAAGGTTCATGTTATAAAAAAAATACAGCCAAACAGAAATGTAGCATAACTGTCTAAACATGTCATTATATTCATATTGAAAAAGAAAATATAATGGTGGTAAAAATTAGTGAACATTATTCTCCATATAAGTTCTCAACACGTAGTCCATCAAGGACACCACTGTTCAAGGTCCCCTTAGATCTTCAATCATCTAAATTTTACAATTAGATAAAATCTTAAATGTTCATTGCCTTCCAAATAGTACTACAATTGCATTTTGAGCATTCTTTTCTTCTCTCTCATTTTAATTTATTTGTTTTATTTTGTCATTATGGTTTTATTGTTTGAAAAACATAAAAATAGTTCAAAGACATGATATTTCCATAGTATTAATTTCTTAGAATACAATGATCTATGTATAAGTTCTCAACACACAGTCCATCAAGGACACCACTGTTCAAGGTCCCCTTAGATCTTCAATCATCTAAATTTTACAATTAGATAAAACCTTAAATGTTCATGCTTTCCAAATAGTACTATAATTGCATTTGAGTATTCTTTTCTTCTCTCTCATTTTAATTTATTTGTTTTGTTTTGTCATTATGGTTTTATTTTTTGAAAAACATAAAAATAGTTCAAAGACATGATATTTCCATAGTATTAACTTCTTAGAATACAATGATTTATGTAAAGGATAAATGTGATATGAATGAATGGGTTTGGACTAGACTTAATTAGTAATGTGTTGATCAAAATTGGCAAATCTCTAAACTACTATAATTTATTGCTACACAACATTTCTACAGTGATTAATTGATGCAAAATACTTCTATACAATTATTTGTTAGAAGCACTCTCAAATTAATAAAAAATATTAATGATGAATTTGAATGGGTCATCCTCTCCTTAGTGATGTTGTTAATAAACCAATGAGTCCTTATGAATATTCATGGAGATTGTGTCTTTGTGGACTTTAGTGGAATATTCCTTTGTCTAGCTATAGGATTTTAATTCTATTATTTTTCTTCTACTTTTGTGATAAGGATTCCATTTGTTTTGTATGGGGGTTTATATAAAAATCAATAAAAGATTCAATTAATCTACTACATATATATTATATAAACAACTTACTTATAGTTTTATTGGAAAAAAATAGTTAATTATTGCACTAATTCCTATCATACAAGCAAACAATTTAAAAATTTGCATTAATTTTGTAACATCTTCCATGTGATTAGAATTTGACTATGGGAATTATAGGGCCTAAATTTGACAGTTGACCTTACTTTTCAAGCAATTTTTTTATGACAATTATCTATTCAACGATGCCTTACTATGACACACTTTAATATAAGTAAATTATATAAAAACCATATATATATATATATATATATATATATATATATATATATATATATATATATATATATATATATATATAAGCATAATTCTATATAAATTTTGACAATTTCTCTAAAATATTTCCTTTCATATGATACAATGTTTTTGAAAATTTGATTGTATTTTATAGTAAAAATGCCTAAATACACCTACACAACTCTCAAATTTAGACCCTGATGGGAAAGGCATCCATCACTAACAAAGTTTTAGGATAATAAAAACTATCGGCGTGCCCATTGAACCTATGGGTCCAATTGCTAGTAATAATTTAACCAAAAACAACTTTTCATCTAAATGTATACATTCTTATAAGATTATAATTCACTAAATATAAAAACAAAAATACAATAATTATATAATCCATTATTTTAAAAAAAAGAAATTATTGTATGCCTCATGATCATCCCTTTTCCAAAGACGGCTTAAAGAAATTGGGTAGAGTAGTTTACAACATCATCTTTTCAACTTGGCCAAAAAAAAAACATGTAATATGCATCGTGCCACGTGTGAATAGAAAGTTGTAGACTTCACAAACACGGTCAATTTTTTGTTTGTGTTCGATATGCTTTCTTTCTTATAGTTAGCGTATTAAAGAGAGTATTAAAAAACAAACAAAAAAACAAAGCCTTATTTTTAGGGAATAATTTAGTATTGATTATTTGTGAAGAATATCCCTTTTCTTTCTCCGTTCCAAATCCCCGTGTGGAGCACATGCTTTTGTCGGCCACTAAATTCCTCCATCCACTCCATGTGCACACACCATCAGACCAAAGGCATTATGTTAATTTTATTATTTTTTTGGAAAATAATTCGATTATATACTGTTGGTATCTCTATCTTTTTCAACAATGAGATTATATATGATGCGTAAGTGTACGTTTCAACTAGAAGTAGTCCTTCATCTAGTCTATTGAAGTCACTTAGGGTTCAAACCTGACTCATTTGTGTCTTTAGAAGTTTGGACCTTGATGAATGACGTAATGAAATAACATGCCACCATCTTCACCAATTGTGCTCAACAAACTTCAACATTATGTTAAGTTTTAATGTGATTTATATAAAAACCAATCCTTTCAAAAAAAATCTTAAATGTGACTTTATGAAAAGTAACTTTAAATCTTGAATGTGACTTTATAAAAAGTAACTTTATGAGCTTAAGAAAGGGGGAGAATGGTTAAGAGTGTATATATATATATATATATATAAAGTTACTTTCATAAAGTCACATTTAAGATTTTTTTTGGAAAGGATTGGTTTTTATATAAATCACATTAAAACTTAACATAATGTTGAAGTTTGTTGAGCACAATTGGTGAAGATGGCGGCATGTTCCTTCATTACGTCATTCATCAAGGTCCAAACTTCTAGAGACACGAATGAGTCAGGTTTGAACCCTAAGTGACTTCAATAGACTAGATGAAGCACTACTTCTAGTTGAAATGTACACTTACTCATCATATATAATCTAATTGTTGAACAAGATGTGGGTCGACTTCCCACCCAATGTTTGACAGTTGGATTTTAGAGCGCATGGAAGGTGTAGCAACGGTTACTAGCATAGCTTATTGAGATAGGGTCTTCCGACACTAAATCCAACCTATGACACGTAGAGTCGATCGAGAGGGGTGCATGCATCTGTCTTTTGTCTTTACGTCGTCCGTCCGTCCTCTCCTTGTGTTCTTTTAGGAAAATATACTAGCAATTAGACCCATAGGTTCAATGGGCACGCTAATAATGAGGGTTATTACATTATTGAGGATTTACAATTGAATTGGCCTCCTTAATCTGTGTATGGTCAAACTTGCAAAAGAATAATATTATGTTGTCCCACAAAAATATGAATGAATCATAATTGAAATGATTTAGGAGAAGAAAGAGAGAAAATATTCCAACATATAGAAAATGTATTTGCTCCAAATATATGAAAAGTTATGCATGAAGCATGTCCATAGCAAGTTGGAGATAAATAAGGTGCCCCCAAAATATTCTAAATCTGAGGTGGAGAGGGTGGAGATCAAGCCACAAACATACATATTAAATTTAAAATACAACTTAACCAAATACCACACTACACAAAGGTTATACCAAATTTAAATTCCAAGAAAAAATGCATTATATTGCAAATAGCATCATGACCACATGTAAATCAATCCAAGTGCTTGAAGATCCAATTAACAATATTATTGTATTATTCAATTTTAATTTTTAGTTTGACTTATACACTTTATTTATAGAAATTTTAGTAGCTTCCTTGTGTTTTCTCCACCCACTTAAAATGTTTTTACATGGAGCATCTAGATAATGATATTTTGAAGCCCAATCTTGCTTTGTTCCTTAAGCCAATTCATTTCTATGTCCATCAATTTAATTAGCCTGCAAGAAAGGTTTAAAAAATAAGTACCATTTCTTTTAACAAACTCAATTTTTATTCTTAGGTGTTGAGTAGCTAAGTAGTTTTAAAAACATGTATAATGTATCCTAATAGCTCCTTAGTATCATAGATGAGATACCACATATCTCTTGTGTGTTTGAACAACTTGCTCTAGCTCAGATGTTGTTTTTGTATATACATGAATTTTGTGCACTTCCTGTAGACAACCACCAATATATCATGTCACACAAAATGACAACTACTTGGAATGCAAATATTTGTATAGATTGTGATTTGCTTTGTGTAAATTCTCGACAAGGTATTGTAATAATCTATATGAAACAAATAGGTACATAAAAAGGTAAAAAGTTTGAATTATATGCTATGTTTAGATATGTCTCAACAATATTATTTTTTTAAGGTAATCTAATAATTTAATTGGAGGAAATATTTTTATATAGGTATATGTTTACTCAGCATATTGTAGAGAGGCGTACCTTTTATGGACTTTTAAACTATTCATCTAAAAAAAGATGCAACTTTCAATTTGTTCCTAATCAACTATTGAGCTTTGTACAGTGTTAGTCTTGACTCAACAATCTCCTTCCTAGCCTAGGTACAGGACAACCATCAAAGAAATCTAAGCTGCTCCTATCAAAGGCATTCCCCTTTGGAAGGCATTGAGCTCGTAGTACAGTCCTGACTAGAAATCAACCATCTGTTTGGTGTCATACATCGTGGACAACCATAGGAAAAATCTAAACCGAACATGCTTTTTATCATGTTGATTTGACAAGGAGATTTGGTGGATTCGCCTTGTGGGGTAGAGTGTGTTTTATTTTTTCCTTATCAATTACTCTTGCATTCCAACATATGTTTAAGTGCACAATGAATGTCTTCAAATACCATGATATAAAAACATATTATGTTCAATAGACATGCATTTAATCTGTCAATTATTATATGTTTCACTATTCATCTAAAAAAAGATGGACTTTGAATTGTTCCATTTTAAACTTATTATGTTTAATTATGATGGATGTGAAAACTTAGAGGGGTATGATATAACCCTTGTGATATTAGATTCATCTTCAACATTTTTTATGATTAAATTGATTGAAATTATAGCCGCCATGACCTTGTTGGCTAATGCTCATATACTTTGTATCATCTTTCATATTATTGAAGATTTGACTGTGTAAATTACATATGTTAACAAAAATTTACAATGATTATAAAATTATCAACATGCCCATTGAACCTATGGGTCCAATTGCTAGTATAAATGTTGGTATCTCTATCTTTTTCAACAATTAGAATATATATGATGAGTAAGTGTACATTTCAACTAGAAGTAGTCCTTCATCTAGTCTATTGAAGTCACTTAGGGTTCAAACTTGACTCATTCGTGTCTCTAGAAGTTTGGACCTTGATGAATGACGTAATGAAGGAACATGCCGCCATCTTCACCAATTGTGCTCAACAAACTTCAACATTATGTTAAGTTTTAATGTGATTTATATAAAAACCAATCCTTTCAAAAAAAATATTAAATGTAAATTTATGAAAAGTAACTTTAAATCTTGAATGTGACTTTATAAAAAGTAACTTTATGAGCTTAAGAAAGGGGGAGAATATATATATATATATATATATAGACTAAAAAATATTGTATAAAATAGAGATCTACCAATAGTAGAGGCTTAAACAAAGCTAACAATTGCACCTATCCTACATTAATCATATATTGAAATTAACTACATTTTGTTGTCAAGAAGGTGGCACCCTAGTGAGGCCACAAAAATTCAAGTTGCTTAAAGAGGATAACATTGTGGAACTATGCATATGAAACCTAGATTGAAACAAATTAATATTGTATCCATTGACTTATGAGTTCATTAAGTAAGCTACAACCAAACCTGCTAGAAAGTCCATGACATTGAGGATTAAACAAATGAACTTATCCTCATCCACCACCAAAAGATTCTAGTATAGAACTAGGAATTATTCAGAATACCCTTGAATATATTCAACAAATCTATTACATTGCTCATCTTTCCACTTGCCAAAAACCATAAGTTCTCTTGCTAATAAAATAGTGACACCAATTACCATAAATATAGACCGGTGGTGAAAAAATTGTACATAACAAGTATTGACACAAATTGTCCCCAAAAGTATGAATACCTTTCGAATAAAGATTGTCATATAAGACACTCTACTAATAAAACAATGGCACCCAATTACTATAGTATAAACTAAAGTTGAACTAAAATGCATTAAAAGGTAATAGGTATAGGTATAGTATGCCCCCAAAAGTTTTAGTATGCACATGTGCATCTTCATATGCAACTTAGCTACATAACTCTTAGGGTGAGTGCAGGATCATCGCGGGCGAAACAGTGGCAATAGGAAAAAATTCGCGTCTTTACTTAGCCAAAATCGTGAATTGGGGAAGTTTGACTTTCGTAGGCATGGATAGAATATTCATTCCAAAACAGATATCCATTTTGTGGGTCCCAAAATAGATATCCCTTTTCCAAAACGGATATCGATTTTGGAGATAATAAAAACTCAAAATAGAGGCTATGTTTTGCAAACCCGCGGCTTGCAAAACGCAGACCTCCTAAAAAATGGATATCAAAGTTTAGAGGAATGGATATATGATCCAAGTAAGTATGATTCTTGTTTTTTATTTGTTTTTTGTAAATTCAATTGATTTTTTTTGTTTTTTTTAAATCCTAAATGGGTATGTTTTATATTTTAAATAGGCAAAATGGATGAACATGAAAACCCAAACCCTCCCCCTCCAACAATCAAAGAGAAAATTGAAAGAAATATTGATCAAATAAGTGGGAATGTAGAAATGTATCACCGCCACCCTTGATTTTCTTCAATGGCATCAAATTTAGAGGGGATTATTACTCATGTTCAAACCTTCACAAGCCAATATGAATCATTTAGGCAATGGAGAGAAACCAAAAAGGAGGAATATGCTGATGGTTTATCATATGATCAAGTGAAACCAAAGCTATGTTAGCCCAATATTTTGTCAATCTTAAAATCAGATTGCATGTTGATGTTCGTAAGCCTATGTATTCAATCAAATTGTGTACACATGAGGGTATTAGTTAGAATTTTTGGGATCATTGGGGGATAGTTTTTGATAAACCACCCAACAACAATTTAGATGTACCTTTGTATTTCCTTCATAAACTATATGCAGAGTTTGTAATGGGTCACCATGTGAATTATTTTGATTTTAAAGAGTTCCAAAGAGTAGGTAAGGGAATACCTCAAGATAGACCTAGGGCAACGAGACAAGTGCAAGGTCCTTTTATTTCCCCTCATGCTATCCCTTCTCCACCTCCAATTTAGCACCCAGACATTGTTACAAATGCAACACAGCAGGGCCTCATTGGCATACACTCTTTGACTGAGCACTTGATTACACAAACCTCTCAATTTGCACAGCCACATGATGTTGGCGGTGATATTGGATCACCTGATATTACTAGACCCTCCTCGTCCACACATGTCTGTGTGCCCCAGCATTGCATTTTTTGCAACCAGTTGTGCCTAGGTCCTCTTATGGAGAGTAGTGAGCCACCCCTGAACACTTCAGAGTATGATGTCCCTCCACGAGATGAGGTAGCATAGTCCAAAACTCAAGCTAAGGGGTCAGGGACAAGAGCAGAAGCACAAGCATCAGTTGGTAGAGAAGGAGAAGAGCATGGCCAATCTTTTATGGAGGTAAAATTTAAAGTTAAATTTCATGGTTATTCCATTTGAAGAATATAAACAAACTAATGTATCTAAGGGGGATAACAATTGATGACAAAGGAGGAGTTGACAAAAGTTCATCATGGAACTCTTTTTTCCATCTAATTTTGCTTGGACTTTCTGGTATAATTTTTTCTACACAACAACTTTTTTAATTGTATGCATTTAATTCTTTGTGAGTAATTATATATTAATTTATATCTTGATGTTACTTTACTTTTATAGTCAAGCCAAATTGTGAATGATGTGGCATCTTTGCCAATAGTCTTTAGTCAAACCCTTGATCAACCCAAGGGACCATCATTTGCAGAATGACTTTCTGAATGCCAACAAAGGGTGGAGGTAATTCGATTGAACTACATAATTTAATTGATAATTTAGAAAACTTACATATTTGATTATAGTCATTTAGATAAATAATAAAATAGAGAAGAATGGTGTTTGTTACATGTTTGATCATATAAAATAATGGTTAAAAGAATGAAAATGAGAGAAAGAAAGAAACATGTATTATCCATTATTCATAATATAGATTTGAGCTTTACTAACACATTAATTATTCATTTAAATATTCATATAGATTTTGCAATTGATTTGAAACTAATTTGATTATGTCATCTATTTTAGTGCATTGATTGATTCATCTTATGAGGATTCCATTATGACATACAATGTTCAGTGATCACCAAGATAATTGTGTGTATTGATAAATTGATGCTATATCATTTACATACACACATCAACATATAAAAAATGCATAAACATACTAGGAAACTAAAATTCCATAAAAAATATAGATCATATAGATGCCCATGCCATAAACCAATAAATATGAAGACCAACCATATATATCATAGTGTCCAATACCAAATGTCATCAACATAACATGATTAGGCACATATAATAGAGGGGACACATCTTCTAATCCTCCTTCTTTTGATCCTCTTGAACCCACTCCTCTACCTACATCTAATGGATATAATAGTGGGGACACATCTTCTACCAATAATCTCTATGCATTTGTGACCCTACATCATCGTCAACTACAACTTTAATTGACTCATCTCCATCATCGTCATTATTAAATTACAGATGTGGAGAGTTGCATGATGAGTCACAACTCTAAACCTTAGTTGCAGATAGATAAGAGTCCATATCACATTTCTAAAAAAATAGAGGTCCTACAATATTCCATTTAACTTCTACATGGTCATAAAGTTATCCCTAATGACTAATAGCTCCTCTCCCCTAATGCTACTAAGCATTTTATCTTTTTTTTTTTGTTTAAATTGATCTATTAATTTAGAAATTATTATGATTATTTGTATACATAGAGTCTTACATTCTTGTCATTTTTCATACAGGAGATATTAGTTGATTCATCCATGATGAGTCCTTCTCAATTGATGTAGGAGGCCTTGATGGTGGTATGTGCTTGTTTTCTAGTAGATAAGTTTTTGTTTGGTGTAGTCTAGATTGTTTACGTGTAACACATCTAACCTTTTTTAATGTATGCATTTCCTATTTTGTTTAATACTTATATATTAATTAATTTCAATGTTACTTTATAGTCTCTTGAGAAAGTGAGTGATGTGCCACCTTTTCCATCACACTTTAGTAGGACACCTAATCGTCTTAAGAGAAAATCATTTGTAGAATGATTGTTTGAACGAAAAGAAAGAGTCGAGGTAATTGAGTTAGATTTTTCTAAATAAATGATAGTTTATAGAGGTCTTAGAGTTAATTGTAGTGATTTATATGTATGTTAATAAATGAAAGTTCTAAATTGTAGTAGATAAGATTCTATTTAGTAACTCTAACTTATTTATATTTAGCATTGAAGAGATTAATCAAATTTATGGTTTGACTTGCTAATGCAGTCAACTTTGCATCCATCAACTACTAGACATCATGGCATGAAGAAGAGACTTTTTAAGAATCCATCATAAATTGAGGATTCACCGGAGACATAGGGTTAAGTGGACCTTTAATATTTGATGTAGCTATTCAGCATGTAGATTGTATATAGATTTTGAGACATGGCATATGCCACATTTTGCAAAATATGTTTTGAGTTGGCATATTTGCCAAATTTTTGTATATGTCTACCATTAATACACACACACACACACACACACCTACACCTTGATATACAATATAATTTAGATTCCTTATGTGCATGTATTTCTACTTTGAAACTTAAAAGTTTAATGTATAATCAATTTATAGTGGTTGAGTTATGATCAATAACATATTATAGATTGATTTCTTGTTATATATTATTATTTTTCTTGGTAGAAAGATGTTATATGTAGTTTCATACCTCAATACATAACTTGATCTTAATTGCCATGTGATTGTAGTTTTAGTTAGATATAGAATTTTCTTAGAACATTTGACATGTGAGCT
Organism: Cunninghamia lanceolata; assembly: GCA_027924645.1. Taxonomy (NCBI): domain Eukaryota; kingdom Viridiplantae; phylum Streptophyta; class Pinopsida; order Cupressales; family Cupressaceae; genus Cunninghamia; species Cunninghamia lanceolata. The sequence goes on from BSBN01001475.1 coordinate 2,799,323, forward strand.
TTTTTCATTCAAGAACACTAGCTTTGACATGCTAGATTTTCTTAGAACACTACATTTGATATAGAAACTACTAGATTTGATATGATAATCATTGATAATTTCTCATCTTACATGTTAAACATGCAAGATACATATTATAAATGACAAAACCTGTGATGTTTTTCATTCTATCCAAGATAGTTATTTTTGTATTAATGAGCAAAGACATGTTTGTGTGTTTACCCATTTTGTTATCTAGTTTATGCAAAGAAATGTCATCCACAACCCAAATTTAATAGTTGTTGCATTTGGAAATGTAAATAGGTGTACATCTTAAATGGAAGTATGTTTCAATATCATATATACTCCATGTTTCAATATCATATCCTCATTTCACGGTCTGTAGGTCTCCATGTAGGGAGAGAGACACATTTGGCATGATTCACATATCCTCATTTCACATTCTATATGGTCTCCATGCTTTGCATATCCTCATTTCATAGGTCCACATGTTTGACATGATTCACTTATCCTATTTTCACCTTCTATATGGTCTCCATGCTTTGCATATCCTCATTTCATAGGTCCACATGTTTGACATGATTCACTTATATCATCTTCTATATGGTCTCCATTCTTTGCATATCCTCATTTCATAGGTCCACATGTTTGACATGATTCACTTATCCTCATTTCACCTTCTATATGTATAATGTATCCTCATTTCACCTTCTACATGTACAATGTATCCTCATTTCACCTTCTATATGTTTGACATTATTTTGGTAAGCTCAATTCACCTTCTATATGCTAAACATGATTTTCCTATCATCATTTCATCATCTATAGGTCTAGTATACCCTCATTTCACCTTCTATATGTGTTATGGTAAGAGTAGAATGAGTTAGAGAGGAAAAGAGAGAGACATAGGGAGAGAGATGTACATTTGGCATGATTTACAATCCTCATTTCACCTTCTATGTGGTCTACATACTTTACATATCCTCATTTTCCTTGCATCTACATGAGTTATGGAAAGTCCAGAATGAGTTGTGCCCTCAGTGCGTTCCAATGTTTGTGGGGGAGTGAATATTTTGCCCTTGCAGATGATGAAGATGACTACATAGGGAGAGAGATACATTTGGAATGATTCACATTTGGACCTAATTGATAGTACCAACAAGTCAAGGTGGATGGGTTTATGCTAGTGGAGGTCCTATTTCATTCCCTAGGTGTCCCAATCGAATCGGGCTATAGTGTACTGACAAAGTCTCGTAAGAGACCTAAGAGCAAAAAAATTTCCAGAGTTTGATGGAGTAGTTATCGCACTTCATGGAACCTAAAAATGATCTGTTTGGACCTATAGTTTTATGTCAGGCCCCTCCATAATAACCTCTCTTGGTTTTGACCAACTCAACATCGTTTGATCGTGCCAACAGAGGATGCATTCTTGAAAATGCCTCAGTGACATGTAGTGTAAAGGTGCCAAGAGCCATATTTTGCGTTCTTCACCTCATGGGACCTAATTGATGGTGCTGAAAGGTTAGGGTGGGTGGGTTTATACTAGTGGAGGCCCTATTTGATTCCCCATGTGTTTTGATCAAATCAGGCTATAGTGTACCAGCAAAGTCTCTTAAGAGACCTAAGAGCAAAAAATTGCTAGACTTTGACAGAGTAGTTATCACACTTTGTGGCACCTACGAATGATCCATTTGGAACTACAACTAGATGTCAGGCCACTCCACAATAAATTCTCTTGATTTTGACCAACTCAACATTGTTTGACCGTGCTAACGATAAATGCATTCTTGAAAAATGCCTCAGTGACATGTAGTGTAAAGGTGCCAAGAGCCATATTTTGTGTTCTTCACCACATGGAACCTAACCAACAGTGTCGAAAGGTCAGGGTGGGTGGGTTTATGCTAGTGGAGGCCCTATTTCTCTCCCTAGGTGTCTCGATCGAATCAGGCTATAGTGTACCGGTAAAGTCTCTTAAGAGACCTAAGAGCCAAAAATTGCCAGACTTTGACGGAGTAGTTCTCGCACTTCATGGCACCTACAAATGATCTATTTGGACCTACAGTTGGATGTCAGGCCCCTCCACAATAACCTCTCTTCGTTTTGACCAACTCAACATCTTTTGACTGTGTCAACGGTGGATGCATTCTTGAAAAATGCCTTAGTGACATGTAGTGTAAAGGTGCCAAGAGCCATATTTTACATTCTTCACCCCATGGGACCTAACTGATGGAGCCAACTGGTTAGGGTGGGTGGGTTTATGCTAGTGGAGGCCCTATTTCATTCCATAGGTGTCCTGATTGAATCGGGCTATAGTGTACTGATAAAGTCTCTTAAGAGACCTAAGAGCCAAAAATTACCAGACTTTGACGGAGTAGTTCTTGCACTTTGTGGTACCTACAAATGATCCATTTGGATCTACAGCTAGATGTCAGGCCCCTCCCTAATAACCTCTCTTGGTTTTGACCAAATCAACATTGTTTGACCGTGCCAACAGTGGATGCATTCTTTAAAAATGCCTCAGTGACATGTGTTGCAAGTATGTGTAATCGGTGTTGTAATTGCTGTCAACAAGCTTGTGTTGGCATTGGTGTCAACTATGTCATTTATGTGAGTTTCTTATGGTGCAAGAATATGAGTAGTTAGTGTTGAGTGGATACTACCTCTGAGATGAGGTTGTTGTAATGGTATGAGCTATTTGGTTGAGTTTATTTGCTGAAGATGATGTGGTTACTTTAAAGAGGTGTTGAAGATGTTAGGAATATGTTTCTATTATTTGGTTTCCAAGTGCTTTTGAGAAAATTGATTAATAAAGGAAATGGTGGGTTTAAGTGGCATTTGGTTTACAAAGTAGTGTTCTGGTTTTGCTCCGCATTTTCTCTATGGGAAGATCTAACTTTATAGTTTCGATATGTTGTTCAAAGATGTCAAGAGATGTTATATTCCAAATTCAGTGTTCTAGTTCATTGTACAGAGGAAGTTGTGTTCACCAATATAAAGATTATGTTTTTGAGTGTTGCAGAGGAGTTTGGGAGAAATGTCTTTGCTCTGCATTTCTTCGCAAAGTGATTTTAGATCTTGTAGTTTGCAAATTATTCTTATAAGGTTTATATCTTTCTTCTATTGAAGTTGTTCATGGTTTGGTGCTCTAGAAGTTAATTTCTAGAGATACAGTGTATGAAAAAGATAGTTGAGCATGCTGGATAAACATGATAAGGTTGTACGACAGGTGAAAGTTGTTGTGGAGGAATTTGTTGGTTTTCAGGATGTTTTAGGATGTTCATGGAATACTCTAGATTTTTTTGGAGCCTTGCATGTGGTTTGTAAGTCATCTTTGGGTTTGAGGAAGTGTGTACTTAAAATTTTATTGTGTTAACACAGGTTTGGCCGACCTTGGGTGTTTACACTATTTGTAGAGTTGCTGTGGTGATTGTGAAAGTGTGGAGTAGCGTGCTTGGATGAATTTAGGTCCAAGCTAAGATGTGTTGTGGTCCACCTTCATTCCTTTCCACCATGGGAATGTTTAGGTCTAGACCTAATTTGAATTTTCTGGGTTAAGGTGATTTTCCAACCTTGAAGAATGTTTTCAAGGTTGAAGACAATATAAATGAGTGTCAAGGGTTGTGATTGGGTGTGCATGTGATGGATGTGATGTGAGAAAAAGTGTGGTGAGTGTGTGGCACAACACAAGCTTTCATGCATTAGATTACTGGATGCAGTGAGTAGAAGGTGTCTACTATTCTTTAGTGTTGCTGTGGAGGTGATGTTGGTGTTGTGGTGAATATTGGTTTGGTATTTTTGAGCTTCATTGGAACTATATTCTATGTATATGTTAGATGCAACTATAACAGTTCAAATATTGGTAGTGAACCACTTCTTCTATCTATTTCTCTCTGTGCAGTGAGCCCTTTGGCAATGAGCCTTTCTTTGGGTAGCGAGCCCTTTGTGTAACATCCATGTTCTAAAAACATAGTAAAACCAAAAATTTACTATAGAGTAAATTAACAAGGTAAAAATGAGATAGAGAAATTTTTTTCTTTTATTCAACATATAATCAAGTAACTACAATTACAAGATTTCTTTTTACAAAATACAATAAACCATATTGTCTTTCTCAATTCCAATGTTTACAAAAGTAAATCAATTACATATACAATTTTGGAATAAATACTGCTTCTAAATATCTGACATCTTTATTACAAGTCCTGGCATGTTTCCTTTTTGGAGAGAGAGTATCTTTCTAGTGATCTACCTCCATCCACAGACCAGTAGTCTCCCACACATCTTCCACATAGGAAGTGGCCCTACCCTTCATGAGGAATATAGACCTTAGGTGACCAGTGCTAATTTGCCTTTTCTGAGTACATAGTGTTGTATTCTTCTCAAATCTATCAACCATACAACCCTAGATACCCTCTAGCTAAGTATGATTTCTGATAGGATGAGTAATCCGAATATAGTGAACCGATAATGCATGCAGAAAACAAATGCATTACTTTGGCCAAAGTTTTAATAATAATATCGTTCATAATGAACATAGTCATTGTGTTCACCCATCCCTACTCAACTTGGATACTGTCATATTCTCGTAGTTTGTTCACTCCAACTAAGACCATGTAAAAAGTTTAATCATTGCATCGTGATAATAGTATCTTTTGACTTAAATAAGTCTATATGACATAACCATTCAATTTTATAATCGACTCTAGGGCTTACCTAATATCCTTTGTTAATAAGATATTACAATATAACCATATCTCTTATCCAGGAGTTCTAGATTCACAAATAACCCTTGATCAACTCAACCAAGGTTAAGAATACTATAGTTCTTAAATAGATAAATTTCCTATAAAAGGAACATAGAATAACTTTGATAATGTGTTATAAACAAAACATACCCTGAATATATATATATCCCTACATGGTCATTCTCTAGTAGACTTAGCCTACTCCATTGTATTGGATCTTTCCAAGAATAATATTATCAAAAAGATAAATAAATATATAAGGGTTCTCCCATAAACCTTATTTCCATCTACCATAATATCTCTAAGTTACTTCATTCGAAGAGAACAATAATTATCTAAAGATTCCTATGAATCTAGAAGTTCTCATGGATAGAAATCATTTCCATTATTTTCATATAGGATCTAACAAGAAAATACTAAATATTACCCCAACTCAAGGTCTAAACTATTCTACTCAAAACTAAGAGTATACTACCAAAGTTCAATCAACTTTAATAAAATTTGAGAGCTTATTGTTCGGTTATCTCACAATCATTTCATTGGTTTGCTACAAACTTATTCAATATAAAGACTATTTTTCAAGGTCATGACAACTATGACATTCTCCTACTATGATGATCATTTTATCCTCCATGCTAAGATTTGATATGATTATTAGTTTAACAATCAATAAACAAATGGTCAATTCAAAATACTATAACAAAGTACTCACTTGTATTACCAAGCATCGACCATATACTTTGCATTCGTTGCCTTATCAGTTTTAGATCATAATAGTTTACTTAAAGATGTTATCTGCATTTCCCTAACCGACACTTTATACTTTACGACTAAATATGTAAAACATATAGGAGGTTATACCTCTCTGGTGTACTCACATAATCGCCCAAGACACAATAACAAACAGTCTAAAAAGAATTAGCCAATTTGCTGATTCTTAATAAACATAGGAAACTAAGGAATACCTAGTAATCGACGAGATTGAGTTGATAATATGTGCACCAAGACAAAATAATAGACTCTTCTAATTGCCTATTCCCTATCTCTTTTAGCCACGACTCTTCTTTTTGTCTATGTTCGATGCCTTACTCTTAAGTTTTTAACCTTTTTAACATAACAACCATAGCTCAATCTGAGTCATCGTTGTTAATGACTCAGGCATGACTCCTTTTTATTCACCTTACTTCGCACCTCCACTTAGATACAATTGCTTGCTTTTAATGAATGGATAATAGTCCACAATGATTTAGACTTAACTGACACCATGTTTTAAGTAGAGTTCCCACTTGTCGATGAGAGATAGCTGTTTCCTAGCTTGTCGGTTGTGGTGGTTATTCCACAGTCCTCCTCTTTTGAATGAGGCTGACACATCGCTTAAACTCTGCTGATTATTAAAGGATCTCTAATAAGTGGTTTGATCCTCCACTAACATTTTTGAAGACTCTTCCTAAATGTAAGCCTTCGACTACTCAAGCATAACATCATTGACTCATTATGAGGTATTATCCTCACTCGATGCATATGCATTTACATATTTGATTACATCAAATATGATTCACATAACATTGCCTCTATATTATATAGTTAAGGTTTTATCAATATAATGATAATATAAAAACAAAGGATTACGGATATTGTGATTGGCTTGAGCTTGTCTGCCCTTCACAATCCATCGACAATATTCACGTCTTCTTAACTCGATGAAAACGTCTTAACGTTAAGAAGTGTTTATAACACCTCAAGGGACTTAATAATAATAAGACAACCTTTTTACGACAATAACGTCGTAATATTTACGTTAAACATAAATAGTCACAAATCACACTTAAACGACGTCGTTAACATTATTAACGACTAAGATGACTTACTACGACTTAGAAAGATTTGTAAATAATATCGACTACCTGTCGATTAGGTTCAAAAAAAAACTGACAAGACAAGACTCACCTCTTATGAGACATTGGTTCACATTTCCATTAAACACTTTATACTTGATTTGGCAAATAAACCACTTGTAACCCGAGGTCTATATCTCTCTCCTAGAAAGATACTCTCTCTCTCTTTTCTTCGAGAGTCATCTGAAAACCTATAATCCTATATCAAACTCATTACAAAAGAAATTATGATTAGTGCATCATTATTCAAATAATAGATCAAATCTCATAATGCAAATATTAAATCGATAATGTCATAATCATTTCCATACTTTCATAAATAACATTCAATATAATCCATTTCTTTCCTTGTCATTAATCTAAACATTATAATAAATTTACTTATGTCCAAATAAAAAGTAAAAGTATAGCAAGAGAAAAATTGGGGATGTAACATATCCTTCCCCTAAAGATTCATCATCCTCAATGATATAAAGTATTAAAAAGTATCTAAAAAGCAAGTTCATTGTTTTCAACTGGTAACATTATTAAATAAATGAGGAAACTTTTGATAAATTTCATGGTAATCCTCCCATGTAGCATTTTCCTCAACATATTGGTCCCATTGGACCTTGCATTGCAATACCTCTCTATTACACAAGCAGAGCTTGTGCGTTTCTAACACCTTGAGTGGATCGATCGTGATCACCCCTGGGTCTCGCATCGGTAAAGAATTCCAAGTCAAAATATGATTATTACCTACAATATATTTCTTCAAATAAGACACATGAAAAACATTGTGCATTCATAGATAAGGCTGGTGGTAGAGTAATTCTGTAGGCAACCGGATTGACTACTTCAAGCACTTCAAAGGGTCCCACATATCGAGGGGCTAGCTTAGAAGACTTCCCAAACTTAATAAAACGTTTCTGAGGTTTGACCCTCCAAAGAAATTTTTCTCCAATAGAGAATTGCCTCGGAACATGTTTTGCATCTACATAGCTCTTTTGCCTATCATTGGCTTTTGTCAATCTTTTTCTGATTAGCTTAACTTTCTCTTCCATTTCAGCTAGCATTTCTAGTCTGATGCTAATCCTATCCTCTAGCTTATCCTAGCTTATAGGAGTTCAACATCTTCTTCCATACAATGCTTTGAATGGCATCATCTTAATAGCGGAATGATAGGAATTGTTGTAAGCAAATTCCATAAGTGATAAGTATTCTTCCCACTTGTATTGTTGATCCATGCAATACATTCACAACAAGTCTTCCAAGACTTGGTTAACTCTCTCAGTTTGCCCATCGGTTTCAGGATGGTAAGCTATACTCACATTGAGTTTAGTTCCTAGAGCAGAAAACAAAGTTTGCCAAAACCTTGATGTTACACGTGCATCTCTATTTGAGATAATCTTTTCAGGGATACCATGCAATCTAAACACCTCTTGCACAAATTTGTGAGCTAACACAGGTTCTCCATCAGTCAAATTTGTTGGGAATTAAGGTGTCTCAACCTTGGTAATTTCTTGCATTATTTTCATTGTATTTATTTATTCATTGCCTATGATGTAAATTAAATTGTAAATTCATATTGTTATCTTGTGGGATGTGGCATGGTGATGTGTCATCCTACATGGAAGATGACAACTTGTAATTTTGTCCTCACATGAGGATAGGCATCCCAGTTAGTGGTAGGAATATTTTGCCATGTGTCAGCATCTTAGATGTTGTGTAAGGGAATATTGACCGAAACATTCATGACAGATTCCTATGATAGTTTTATGACATGTAAGAATCATAAATAGGAGATTCTATGACAGGTACAGACAAGTGTCGAAGACCATCTTTGGGGAAGGAATCTTTGGGCACCCCAAGGTGGTTTATGACATGTTGTAAGAGAATATGCTATTTATAGAATGTGTATGATAGATTCTCTTACAGCTATAAGTCATTATGCTATGATAGATTCTATGATGGTCGTAAGCATTGTAGAAGCATCTGTCATTACTGATTTTGGGAATAGGCGACCTCTTTGGGATGGGGTGACCTAACAAGTGTCAGGAACATTCTACAAGGTTGGACAAGTATCCATAGGGTTGGGTTTTTGGCCATGAGGCCATGTTGGATGCCCATTCCAAGATAGAGCCAAAACTGCCTTGTAAATTGTATATAAATAGGTGCTTTGAGGAGGTGATGTATTATAGGTTTTATAGGTACTGATATGCTACCAGATCATCTCCAGATATGAGTGTCGAAGACTCTTGCAAGAGCATTGGCTCTATTTTGTATTGTAATCTCTTTGTTTACGTAATACAGTTGAGTAGTGTTTTGGAGTGGGGTTTTTCACTTGTAAGGGTTTTCCCCACGTATATCTTGTGTCTCTCTTCTTCGATCATTCTTTCTTCCTTATGTGTTTGCTACAATATCTCTGTTAATTATTTAATGTTGTTGTAATAGTTAGGATAAATTTTAATTTACACTCTCCTTGCCTCATTAGATTAGTGTAGGAAGCGATTTCTGCACACCTAGCTTCCTTTCAGTTGGTATCAGAGCCTGGCCAGTTTTTGGTTCTAGTTGCTGGGTAGGGGTTTTTTGTGCTAATCTTAGGTTGAGTGGGAGTCTTGTGTAGAGTATTCTATATCTTGTTGTAGCAAGGAGATGGCAACAACATCTGGAAGGATTGAGGTGGAGAAATTCAATGGCACTAATTTCAAGTTGTGGAAACTCAAGATGGAGGACCTACTTGTTGATCGTGACCTATGGGAAACCGTATCTGGTGTGAAACCTACAACAATGTAACAAGATGATTGGGACCTCAAAGATCAAAAGGCTAAGGGTCTCATAAGACTGTGGTTAGCTGACTCTATCCTGTTGAATGTCCATGAGGAGAAGAACATGAAAGATCTTTGGAAGAAGTTGGATGATGTTTATCAAGCCAAGTCCTTGGTAAACAAACTCTTCCTGAAAAAGAAGTGGTTTTCCCTGAAGATGGAAGATGGAGGATCTGTTGCGGATCACATGAATGCTTTCAACATGATCATTGCATAGTTGACATCTATGGGTGTGGAAACGGAGGAGGATCATTGCATGACCCTGCTTTGTTCTTTGCCAGATTCATGGGATCACCTTGTCATGGCTATTGGAAGCACCACTACCACCTTCAAGATGGAAGATGTGGTGTCCTTGCTATTATCTGAAGAAATGAAGAGGAAGACATCCAAATTAGCCAAAGAGGCTCTTGTGGTTTGTGGAAGACCCAAGGAGAAAGGGAAGAAAAAAGACAAGAAAGCTGAGAAGGGCAAATCCAAATCTCCTAGAAAGTCCAAGGCTCTTTGTTGGAACTGTGGCAAGTCTGGGCATTTCCAAAAGGAATGCAAAGAGGAGAAGAAAAAGAAGAAGAAAGCTCCTGATTGAGATTATGACAAGTCACAAGATGATGGTGATGCCTTCATCGCAGCCTTGGCCACCCATGTATCTGATGATGTGTGGTTGATTGATTCTGGTGCATTATTCCACATGACCTCACATCGAGACTAGTTTACTAAGTATGAAGAGTTTGATGGTGGAAGGGTGTACCTTGGTGATGACTCTCATCTGAAGATTTTTGTAAGTATGTTGAATGATGCAAGTGTGCAAGTTGTCTTTTCGAAGGATGGATGCAAGATGATAAGAGGATCTATGGTGCTCAAGTGAAGGGTACTCAGAGGGGTACTCTGTTTTAGCTGGAGGCATGCACTTCACAATACAATAGTTCTTCTAACTCAAGGAAATGAGCTACTATCACTTCATCCCCACCATATGAACATGCAGTGAAGAAATCTATTGTAACCGGTTCCGATGGTAGTGCACATGCCATGGAAGCCAAGATTCCTGCCGAAAAGACTATGTTATGGAATTTGAGATATGGCCACATTGGTGAGAAGGGTTTGCATACCCTGAAAAATAAAAACCTCATTGAGGAGTTAAATGATTGTAATCTCAAGTTTAACTTTTATGAACATTACATTCATGGAAAGCAAAACTGTGTTCAGTTTTACTCTAGTTCTCACAAGTCTTTTGGTGTATTGGATCTAATTCATTCTGATGTGTTTGGTCCTGTGAATGTTCCTTCGATTTCAAAATCTATATATTTTGTATCTTTCATAGATGATTATAGTAGAAGGACATAGGTTTATTTTATCAGAAGCAAGACTAAAGTCTTTAGTCAGTTTAAGGAGTTTAAAGTCTTTGCTGAAAATTAGACTTGTAAATAGATTAAGTGTTTGAGAACTAACAACAATAGTGAGTTTTGTTCGGTAGAGGTCGATAAGTTCTGCAAGGAGAAAGGGATCGAAAGGCATAAGACAACTCCATATACTCCGCAACAAAATGGAGTTGTAGAGAGGATGAACAAGACACTGATGGAGAAGGCTAGGAGTATGCTTAGTGGAGCAAGCCTCGAACAGTTTTGGGCTAAAGCTGTTGCCACTTCTTGCTATCTAGTAAACAAATCTTCTACATCAGCTTTTGTTGGCAAAACACCTATGGAGGTGTGGTCTAGTAAGAAGTCTTTAGTAAGACATTTTCATATTTTTGGTTGTGAGGCATATGCACATGTGCCTAGGGAGAAACAATCTAAGTTGGAGAACAAGGCTGTTAAATGTATTTTCATTGGCTATGGTGTCGGTGTGAAAGGATACAAGCTTTGGGATCCATGATTGAAAAAGTGTTGTATAGCAGAAGTGTTATTTTTAGAGAGATAACACCTTCTTCCATTGTTCTATAGCTAGAACAATTAGAAAAGAAAGAAGATACGGTTCAGTTTCCTTCTACCCCTGAGAAGACTGAACCAACAGACCCTGTGAGGCCTGATGATGAGGAGAGCTCTATCAGCTCTGGAAGCGAAGAAGAAGAAGCAAAACCTCAACCTCAGCCATTAAGGAGGTCTACATGAACAAGAAAGCAACTTGATAGGTTTGGTTATTCATTACTTGATTCTAGTTGTGCTTTTGCTTTACTTTCTAATGCTGATGAGGCTAGAACTGTGAAAGAGGCTATGGGCATGAAAGATGCAGGTTCCTAGAAAGAGGCCATGGAGGATGAAATGACTTCTTTGGAAAAGAACAAAACATGGGACTTGGTGCCTTTGCCTGATGGACAGAAACCCATTGGTTACGAATGGCTTTTCATGAAGAAATTTAGTGTAGATGGCAATGTTGAAAAGTACAAGGCTAGATTGGTTGCAAAGGGGTACTCACAAGTGGAGGGAATTGATTATGGTGAAATTTTCTCTCCCGTTGCAAAGCTAACATCCATTAGATTTCTATTATCTCTTATAGCTGCTTATGATTTAGAGGTAGAATAGATGGATGTGAAGACAACTTTCCTTTATGGTGATTTGGAGGAAGAAATCTACATGTCACAGCTAGAGCATTACATAGAGAAAGGTAAAGAAATTTTGGTTTGCAAGATTAAGAAGTCTTTGGATGGTTTGAAGCAGTCTCCTATGATGTGGTACTTGAAGTTTGATGCCTTTGTGTTGTCAATTGGTTATCTAAGATCAAAATTAAATCATTGTGTGTATTACAAGTTTGACAATGATCGCATTCTCATTATTACATTTTATGTTGACGATATGTTGTTGATTGGGAATGGTAAGAATATGATTTCTGATTTGAAGTCTCAGTTGTTAGCATAGTTTGAGATGAAAAATATCAGGGCAGCCAGGTACATTCTGGGAATGGAGATCAGAAGAGACAAAGAAAACATAAAACTTTGGTTAAGCTAGAGCAAGTATGTGAAGACCATGTTGGACAGGTTCAGCATGGCAGATAGTAGACTAGTGAATGTTCCTGTTTCATTGGGAACTCATGCTTGTAAGGAAGCCATTTGGCTTAAGAGATTTTGTTTAGATATTGGTGTTGATGCAGGTCAAATTATGATCAGTTGTGACAGTCAGAGTGTAATTTGCCTTGCGAAGAATTCAACTTTCCATGCCAGAACAAAGCATATTGATGTACAGTTTCACTTCGTGTGAGACATGGTAGAGAATGGGAAGGTAAATTTGGAGAAGGTAGATACTTTAAAGAATGTTGCAAATGCATTGACGAAGGTAGTGGGTACAAAGAAGTTCAGATGGTGTTCACAGTCTATGGGCCTCTCGGCCTATAGCAATTAAATCCTATTATCTTACAAGGTGTTCAACAAGTGGGATAATGTTGGGAATTAAGGTGTTTCAACCTTGGTAATTCCTTGCATTATTTTCATTGTATTTATTTATTCATTACCTATGATGTAAATTAAATTGTAAATTCAAATTGTCATCTTGTGGGATGTGGCATGGTGATGTGTCATCCTACATGGAAGATGACAACTTGTAATTTTATCCTCACATGAGGAGATAGGAATGCCACTTAGTGGTAGGAATATTTTTCCATGTGTCAGCATCTTGGATGCTGTGTAAGGGAATATTGACTGAAACAGTCATGATAGATTCCTATGACTGTTTTATGACATGTAAGAGTCAGAAATAGGAGATTCTATGACAGGTACAGACAAGTGTCGAAGAACATCTTTGGGGAAGGAATCTTTAGGTTCCCCAAGGTGGGTTATGACATGTTGTAAGAGAATATGCTATTTATAGCATGTGTATGACAGATTCTCTTATAGATGTAAGTCATTATGCTATGACAGATTCTATGATGGTCATAAGAGTCGTAGAAGCATCTGTCATTACCCATTTTGGGAATAGGCGACCTCTTTGGGATGGGGTGACTAGACAAGTGTCAAGAAAATTCTACAAGGTTGGACAAGTGTCCATAGGCATGGGTTTTGGGCCATAAGGCTATGTTGGATGCCCATTCCAAGATAGAGCCAAAACTACCTTGTAAACTCTATATAAATAGGTGCTTTGAGGAGGTGATGTATTATAGGTTTTGCAGGTACTATTATGCTGCCGAATCATCTCCAGATATGAGTGTCAAAGACTCCTGCAAGAGCATTAGCTTTGTTTGTATTGTAATCTCTTTGTTTACGTAATACAGTTGAGTAGTGTTTTGGAGTGTGGGGTTTTTCACCCGTAAGGGTTTTCCCCATGTATATATTGTGTCTCTCTTCTTCTGTCATTCTTTCTTCCTTATGTGTTTGCTGCAATATCTCTATTAATGGTTTAATGTTGCTGTAATAGTTAGAATAAATTTGACTTTGCACTCTCCTCCCCTCATTAGATTAGTGTAGGAAGTGATTTCTGCACACCTAGCTTCCTTTCAAAATTCCCTGGTATGAAATGTGCTACCTTTGTGAGTTTATCAACCACTACTAAAATGGCATCATGCTTATTCCTTGACATAGGAAGACCTTGAACAAAATCCATGCTAATAACTTCCCATTTCCACTCTGGCACATCATGAGGGTACAACAATCCTGTGGGGTGTTGATGCTTTACTTTTACCCTTTAACATTCTAATAGTTTGCTACAAATCTTCCAACATCATTCTTCATTCCTTTCCATAAATAAAGAGGTTTAACATCTGCTAGAAGTTTGGTTACTCCTAGATGTCTATAATATGGTGCAGTATGAACTTCTTTCCATAATAGATCCCTTAATCCAACTGAATCAGGAACATAAATTCTATCTTTATACCTCAATAGTCCATCTGACTCAAACATAAAACCATCATACCTTGGATCTCTAGGATTACCTTTCAGAGCCTACTTAACTTGCTCATAAAACTCATCACTAGACAAATTTTGCAACACCAAATTCTTGAAATTTCCACGAATAGAAATAATAGAAGCTATATGTCTTCTGCGGCTCAAAGCATCAGCTACTCTATTCTCTTTTCCTTTGATGTAGTTTATCTCAAAGTCATAGTCAGATATCAATTCTAAGCATCTCCTTTGTCGAGCATTCAAATGCGGTTGAGAGAAAATATACTTAAGACTTTGATGGTCTGATTTAAGTACAAAAGTCTTCCCCAACAAATAGTGTCTCCACATCTGCAAGGAATGAGTTACTGCTACCAATTCCAGATCATGCGGTGCATAATTTTTCTCATAGGATTTCAATTTCCTTGGCTCATATGCTATAACTCTCCATCTTTCATAAGCACTCCTCGTAATCCTTCTCCCGAGGCATCTGTAATTACCTCAAATTGTCCTTCGGGGTCAGGAACTTTCAAGATTGGAGCTATAGTTAACTTTTCCTTTAAGAGATCAAATACATCCTTACATTTGTCCATCCATTCAAATCTCTTTCCTTTCCTCTGCAGAGAAGTGATTGGACTAGCAATACTGGAAAAATTTAGAACAAACTTTCTATAATAGCCTGCCAGGCCCATGAAACTACGCACCTCATGCACATTTGTTGGTACAAGCTAATCTAGAATAACTGTGATTTTTGCAGGATCAACAAATATTCCATTAGCTGATATAATATGCCCTAGGTATTGAATCTTGTAACGTTAGAAAATATCCCCTTGGGGGCATTTCCCTCATAAGGTTTAGCTCCTGGGTCTTTAGCATGCATTTAGGACATCTTAGTTCATATTTTGGCATCCCAATGGAATGAGGCCTAGGTTTCATGGAAAAGTGGACCTAGGAGGACCCCTTGACCTTAGCCCTACCCAAAACAGGGGGGAGGACTTGGGCACCCACACCCTAGTCCTACCCTATTTTGGGTCAGGCCCAAAATTTAAGTGTCAATTTATGACCGTTATTTGGTCCTTTTGCCGACTCGGTAAGTTTTGATTTTTGAAATCTTGGCGGGAGTGCTTGTAGTTGCATATAAAAGAATGTTTAGGCATTCATTTGTAAACTAGATGATTACTAGCAAGCTATTGTGTTCTCAAGGTGATTTAAGGCTTTCGTTGTGTTGCAAGAGCAGACTTGTGTATTTTGTGTGTTGATATTTGTAGATTTGAGCATCAATTTCCTCATGGAATGAAGAGCATCTTCCTCCCATGAGAGCTTCACTACAAGGTGACATTATATTGTGTTTTCATCATTGATTCCTTTGATTTTTTCCTCTGCCTCACAAGGGCATGCACTCTTTGTCTGACAACGGTGTTCGGAGACTTAAGTGTCCTTCGGGGCTTGACTGAGGCAAGCCTCTAAACACCACAACCCCCAAACCAATTATTGTGATTGCAGGTTATAGGTGTCTCATTTGGGAAAAGTGAAGTTGCAAGAAGGATTGACAAGCATCAAGGATTTGAGATCTGAAGAGAAGCAGGACACCAGAGCATTTCCAGGACTTGGGCACTCGCTCTAGTGTCCTCCGAAGTTGAATTGCCAGAATCAGGAGTTACAGGGCTGATCAGTGTCGAAAGGAGGTCCAGATCTCGCAAAGAAACTAGTACCTTGGACTAGGGCACCTGCTCTAGTGTCCTCGACTATTATGCTTTAGAGTCCCAAAAATAAGTACTCTGTGATTTGGTATTTTACTCCTGTCTGCAAGAGCTTTTTCCGTTATTTGTCAATTTGTTGCCATATTTGCATAATTAGGGTTTTAATGGTCAATTGAGCATAGGAGAAGGAAAATTGATAATTAAATTCCCTAATCCAAGTTTTCCTACATCTCACAAGTGATCTAGGGTATGATAGTGCTTGCCACTCGACCCTAGATCCTTGAATGTATAGTGGAAAGGAGGATTTAAACATCAAAACACTAAAACATTAACAAATCCAATTTTCGCCTAAACATTTTGGTGAACCTGACATGTTTTTGGACTTAAATTGTAACTTGTTGAGTGTGTGTCTTTAGATTTGGATTGATTTTATTCATTCATATAGTCATTCATTTTATTGCATTGAGAAAAATTCAAAAAAATTGAAAAATTTGGAAAATACAAAAAAATTGCATTGTTTGGCTTACTAAATTGTATCAATTCTTTCTAAATTTCCTAATTCATGATTTTTGCATCCAATCTGATATAAACTATAGAAAAATCCAAAAATTTAAAAATTTGCATTGCATTTTCATTATTAATTTGCTAGTTTTTTGTAGAAATTTTTGACAATTTTCATATAACCTAGTCATTCCAAAATCTAGGGTTAGTAGGAAAAAATCTTTTCTTAGATTTTTCTAATGATTTTTTAGAGGCTCATTCAAACTTGCATTTGTCTGTAGTCTTGCATTTTAGTGTAAATTTGCATTTAGATTTGAAATATTTGCATTTTTGCATAAAAAATTTCAACAAAAAACTAGTAATTTTGATGCATTTTCATTAAATTTGCATGGGAATTTTACATGTTTAAGATTGAAAATAATTTTTAGATCTGAGAGTAAGTCAATTTCATCATAAATCAAACTTCAAAACATTCGCATAGAATTTTGTCCCAAGATCTCAAACCTAGGGCTTCAAAAATAACGATTTTCACTAAATTTGGCATTATCGACTCTATAAACTTGCACCATAGGCATGTTGTGACAAGTATTTTTGCATTAATTTTCTGTTATTAGGGTAATTATTTTCTTCCCCTCATAAAAAGCTTCACAATACCCTTTTATCGGGCTCTTGTAGTGAAAAATTTGCAAAAAACTACACATTTTGACTATTTTTGCCCTAGGGTTTGACCTAGTTTGCACTCCAAGTGTGTTGTGACAAATTTTATGGATTGAGGTAACTGATATTATTGATATTATTTTTTGTACCTCCTGAAATTCATTACAACACCCCTTTTTCTAGGTCTTGGAATTGAAAAACCGTGAAAAATAGCCTATTTTTGCTATATTTTCACTAGGGCTTTACCTTCAGTGGCACTAAAAGTGTGTTGTGATGGATATTTTGGCACTAAGTGGCTGTTATTACTAATAGTATTTTCTATCCATCATCATTTTCCTCACAACACCTCTTTGTTATGCTCTTTTGCATTGAGTTTTGGTGAAAAAATGCCTATTTTGACATATTTTCACTATATTTCGACTTGACATTAACTTAAATCACATCAAGAGTGTGTTGAGAAGGATATTTTTTCTATTTTGGACTGATATAAAACATATAACTTTCTTCCCTTGATCAAAATACTTAAAACATTCTTTATTTCATTCATTGGCATTGAAAAATTACAAAAATCAAGCATTTTTGCATATACTTTTGCATTCATGGATTCTTCTACAAGTACATCTTTAGAAGACTTATATGAGTACATTGTGAACTATGATAATTTCTATAAATTTACCAACAAATATCCTCAAGTCTTACATCAAATCGTATACATCTATGGCATTGATATGACCAATAGTACTACATGTGATATTCTTCGATCAATAGCCCATTTTGACAACTTTCTCGAGACTGTAGATGTTTTCCCTTCAATCATGGAGAATCTAAAAAGTTTTATAGCTGAAAACAATCATGGGAAAAGTAGTGGTGACAACTTTACTCCCACTCTCCCTTTGTTTCATGATGATATAATGCAAATCCTCTCTGAGACCTATGATAATGAAATAGCAATGGGTGATCTATCAAACAAAGAGACTTGTCCCAATATAACCCCACTTGATGAGGATTTATTGGCACAAGAAAAAGATATCATTGATACATTCCTCCATACTACTTTTCCATCCCTTCCCACTCTCCCTAAATAGGATGAAGCTTTGGATGATGCAGATTCTCTTTGTGACTTTTTGCTTAAATCTAATGATAATTTGCTAATTGATGTTCAAGAACTTCTCAATTACATTCTAAACAAGAAAATAGATCATGAACTATCACATACTTTGGAAAGCAATGAAATCCTACATGCTGTGGAAGAACAAGCTATCGCTCTTACTCAAGCCATTCCAACTCCTTATATAAGGACTTAAATGGGTATCTTTCGAATGCCTCCACATGCTCATTTAAATAACATTTCAAATGCTCCTATGGCTGACATAGACAATGGAAACATTCCCTCTCAACCATCATTAAGAGAAACCTTTCCTACATAATTACCCTTGCACACTCCTGAACATATGGAAGAGAGAAGAAGTGATAACACCTTAACCATTAAGATAAAGATCAAGATTCGCAATAACAACTAGCCCGGAAGGGGCCCTACAAGTAATTATCTCTAACCCTTTATTTCTCTCATGATGTGCTTCCTTTGTGATGTGTTATATGTTATTTAGGCCTCCTAGGATGTCCCTTGATTCTCTTGTAAGGTCTGGGATACCAGGAGACCACCTCTGTTGTGACCTTCTTCTATTTGTATCATCATTCTTCTAAATTGCCTCTCATTGATTTCATTGTTGTGTGTTGTGTCTTATGGACATAGCATCATGGTTGGTGACTTGGGGGGCACCCTCCTACATGAGTGTCTCTAAGACACTTATTTCTCCTCTCTTATTTATTGTTTCCCTTCCTCTAGTGTTTCCACCTAGTGGGTGGATGACAACAAACATTTATACTAATGCGGACCTAGTGTTCCTTTCGAGAGCAATCAAAAAATGGACTTAGTTCCTAATATGATGATGGGGTTGTATAACTTATCCAACTCTTGGCTAGTGGAAGCACTCATACTTTCCGCATAGTGAAATTGATGATGTTTCTATTGAATTTACAAACCTTAACAATACTGCTGCTCCGTGCACCTTTGTTTTCCTTTGAATCTAGCCTTGGCAGTACTCGATTCAGAGAGCTTCGTGATATAGCCCCATAGTTATCCTCAAACTCTAAATTCATGGTATAACCTTGGCTCTTTGTGTGGTTAATGCATTGATGTTGTTGTTTATCATGATTTCGTAGACACTAACATGTTTCTTGCAGGGATGTGTTTGTGGGAACATTTGGCGATCGTAAAGTACATGTCACCTCTAGGGGGCATGGGCTTTGTGAAAGTTGGTGTTCCCTTGTGTGTTTTCTTCCTACCTTAACGTGCTTGATATCGATAATTGATATCAACCAGCTTAAGATGGGGACATATATAAGGTAAGCTATCTGTTATAGATGTTAGCAATGTGTTTGACCTCAGATGCAAAGACTTGTGCCCTAGAGTAGTGCATCGTGCATCTTGAGTTTGTTTGCAATCAATCAATCATGTAAGCCCTTTGTGAAGGGGGGTATTGCATATATCCTTTTTATCGTAAGCCCTCTGCAGAGGCGGGGATGGTGTATTTCTCAGAGCAGATTGCATCATCCTGTCATTTTCAAAAGTCCTCTGTAGAGGTGGGGAGCAGTTCTGTGACTAACTCAACCCTTAAGTGTATTTTTGGTGATTGTTGTGGCAAAGCCCAATCATTGGTGTGTGCCTGTAATGTGCCTGAGATGGTGTTAGACCTAGAAATAGGTACACTCCATCTCTTGTCTGTCGTGTTTTCTCCGTGTCTTCAAGTGTGTGTTTTGGCATGCTTGTTTTGTGTGGCATGTTTGTTGCCCCATATGCAGAGACCAGCACTCTTAGGTAGTGCTTCCTGCATTTTGGGAGGTTTTGTGTGTCTTGCATGTGTGTTGCCCCATATATATAGAGACCTGCGCCCTAAGGTAGTGCATCCTGTATTATGGGATGTTTGTTTAATTTCCAGTAATTGCATTTGCATTTCATATATATGAGAAAAAGAAAAGAAAAGATATAATTTCTATCTTCCATGCATTAATGTGTCTTCTATGCATTGACTATCTTCTCTGTGTTCTGTGTGACTGTAACTATCTTCTCTTTGTTTTGTGTGCCTGTTACTGTCTTGTATGTGATTGACGTGTCTTCTCTGTGCTTGGTGTGTTTGTTGTGTTTGTGACCTTAATTTAATTTGCATGTATTGGCCTTGTGTTTATACATACATTAAAGTGAGGGCTAAATGTAATATTAGAAAATGTCCCCTTGGGGACTTTTCCCTCATAAGGTTTAGCTCCTAAGTCTTTAGCATGCATTTAGGACATCTTAGTTCATATTTTGGCATCTTGATGGAATGAGGCCTAGGTTTCATGGCAAAGTGGACCTAGGAGGACCCCTTGACCTTAGCCCTACCCAAAATATGGGGGGAGGACTTGGGCGCCCATGCCCTATTCATGTCCTATTTTGGGTCAAGCCCAAAATTTAAGTGTCAGTTTATGACCATTATTTGGTCCTTTTGCCAACACGGTAAGTTTTGATTTTTGAAATCTTGGTGGGAGTGCTTGTAGTTGCATATAAAAGCATGTTTAGGCATTCATTTGTAAAATATATGATTACTAGCAAGCTATTGTGTTCTCAAGGTGATTCAAGGCTTTCATTGTGTTGCAAGAGCAGACTTGTGTGTTTTGTGTGTTGATATTTGCATATTTGAGCATCAATTTCTTCATGGAATGAAGAGCATCTTCCTCCCATGAGAGCTTCACTACAAGGTGACATTATATTGTGTTTTCATCATTGATTCCTTTAGTTTTTGCCTCTACCTCAGCCTCACAAGGGCATGCACGCTTTATCTGACAATGGTGTTCAGAGACTTAAATGTCCTCCGGGGCTTGACTGAGTCAAGCCTCTAAATACCACAACCCCCAAACCAAATCTTGTGATTGCAGGTTACAAGTGTCGTATTTGGGAAAAGTGAAGTTGCAGGAAGGATTGGCAGGCATCAAGGATTTGGGATCTAAAGAGAAGCAGGACACTGGAGCATTTCTAGGACTTTGGCGCTCGTTCTAGTGTCCTCCGAAGTTGAATTTCTAGAAATAGGAGTTATAGGGCTGATCAGTGTCGAAAGGAGGTCCGGATCCCGTGAAGAAACTAGTACCTTGGACTAGGGCGCCCGCTCCAGTGTCCCCAATTGTTCTGCAAGAGCTTTGGTATTTTACTCTGTGATTTGGTATTTTACTCCTGTCTGCAAGAGCTTTTTTTGTTATTCGTCAATTTGTTGCCGTATTTGCATAATTAGGGTTTTAATGGTCAATTGAGCATAGGAGAAGGAAAATTGATAATTAAATTCCCTAATCCAAGTTTCCCTACATCTCACAAGCGATCTAGGGTATGATAGTGCTCACCACTCAACCATAGATCCTTGAATGTATAGTGGAAAGGAGGATTTAAACATCAAAACACTAAAACATTAACAAATCCAATTTTCCCCTAAACTAATCTCTTTCTGGAAGAATGTACACTT
The DNA here is from genome assembly GCA_027924645.1 of Cunninghamia lanceolata. Taxonomy (NCBI): domain Eukaryota; kingdom Viridiplantae; phylum Streptophyta; class Pinopsida; order Cupressales; family Cupressaceae; genus Cunninghamia; species Cunninghamia lanceolata. The sequence goes on from BSBN01001475.1 coordinate 2,820,970, forward strand.
TGACAGTTTCCCATATAACTTATGTTCTCTTAACCTTTGCAGAACTAATTGCAGGTGCCATTGATGTTCTTCTTCATTCTTAAAATAAATGAGTATATCATCCAGGAAGACTAAAACAAACTTGTCCAAACAATCTCTGAATATACTATTCATGAGATTCGTGAATGTAGCAGGTGCATTCATCAAACCAAATGGCAACACTGTGAACTCATCCATATCTGGTTCTAAAAGCTATCTTATGAATATCTTCATCCTTCAGTCTTAACTGATGATATCCTGATCGCAAATCTATCTTTGAAAACACAACAGCTTCATGCATATGATAAAAAAGATCATCAATATGTGGAAAAGGATATTTGTTCTTTACCATTGCTTTATTAAGTATATGATAGTCTATACACAATCAAAGGGTTCCATCCTTCTTAAAAAAATAACCTGAGCACCCCAAGGTGAAACACTGGGTCTAATCAAACCTTTTACCAACAATTCTTGTAATTGTGCTTTCAATTCCATTAACTTCGTAGTTGTCATACAGTAGGGTGCTTTTGATATAGGTTCAGATCCTGGTTTAATGTCAATAGAAAAATCAAAAACCCTCTTGGGAGGCAATCCTGGTAGTTCTTCTAGAAACACATCCTAAAATTCCTGAAGAAAAGGATACTTTTCTCCAAAAGATGAACTAGGGTTTTCTACCTCTTACTCCACTTGTTCTATTTTAACTACAAACAACTAACAACCTTTTCCTTCTAGCCCTTTTCAATTGCTTGGCAGAAATAGGTCTGATTTTAACTTCTCTTTGAATCCCTTAGAATTGGGTCTGATTTTCCAAATCATCTAAGCATTCAACTATTTTTGAAAAATAGTCTACCTTAGCTCTATTCTTCCATAACCAACTCATTCCTAGGATTACATCATAGGAACCTAGGGGAGTTACATACAGATTTACTTCAGTTGAGAAACTAGAAAGATCAATCTTGGCTTCAAACAAACATTGCTCTACCTGAGCCTTTGATTGGTTAGCATATTCTACTGACCATGGTTTAGACATGTACCTAGCTTTTATAGGAGATTTATTTAAAATTCTAGTAGAAACAAAGTTTTCAGTGGCTCCTATATCAATCAAAATAGATATAGGGGCTCCAAACAAAGTACCTGCCATCTTAATGGATGTGATTTGATACTCTACTTGATTGCCTTCCTGTACACTTGATCCATTATTGTGGGACCATGCACGTCCACCTCACCACCAATTTGAGCATTTAAGCCCATGATGAATTTTTTGATCCTGAATCTCTCATCCTTTTGATACTGTGGAACACTTTTCTGGAGTCAAGAGAATTTTTCTCCATATTCCACCACTGTCATATCTCCTTGTCAAAGATTCTAAAAATCGGCCAGTTTCTGATCAAAATAAAGTTGTGGTGACCATCTCTTGCAAAAGAGTTCCACAAACTCATCCCAAGTTACCCTTAGAGAGCTTAAATTTAGTTCCATCTTTTTATTCATCCACCAAGTGGATGCTTCTCCTGCCAGTTGGAATGCTCCCCATACTGCCTTGGTCACTTCCGAGTAATTTCTTATCTCAAAATATTTTTCCATCTCTGTTAACCAAGCTTCTGCAGCATCTCCGGTCTCTGTCCCATCAAATTTTGGTGGAGTAACTTTCTTCATATCCTTTGAGAGCTCCGAGGTCAATCTATCCCTTGCCTCTTTATGAGGTTCCGTACTATTACTTTGATCTTCTTGATTTTCTCCACTTTCATCATGAGAGTTTTCACCTCCTCCCTTAGTATTCCCTTTATCATCCACCTTCTTTTCCAAATCACCCAATCTTTTCATAGTTTCCTCAAGCATGGTTATGATTTGGTCTAATTTATTATTTGACGTGTGGTTTCCCTCTTCACTTTCTCCTTGGTTAGTTCTTGATCAAACCATGTTTATCGATTTCTCACACATGAGAATATTGAGTTGTCCATTAGTTCAAGATTATAATGCATCCCATTAAATCTAAACATAATAAACTCAATTTAAACAATAGTTTGGCACAAAAACAACTCTTTTTTTTAATTTCAAAAGTAAAGAGTATTCTTCAGTTATACAAGAAATGACTTCAAAAGTCATGCTCAAGAGGAGTATATCCTTTAGACTCATTTTTAGATACATAATCTCAAGTTATAAACCCTCTGACTCACTATCAGACCTAATTTCTATGATCTCAATAGTTGGGGTATGCGGGGATCTCACCTAACCATAGTTGTTTCCTCATCTGGCATATACTCTATGATTTTGGCAATGATCTTAACCCTTTCCATGTTTTCCCTTCTCACTCACTTGATTCGAGTTAAGGTAGTCGCCAGAGTTTTAGTATCACTTAACCAAATGTCACTCTCATCATTGGTTCCCTCAAAGGTTTTGATAATAGCCTCACGTTCTCTTTTTTATTTAAGGAAATGTTGACTTGAATTAACAGACTTTCTTGCTGTCTTCTTAAAACGTACCATCCTGGCACAAAAAAATTCAAACATTAGCTAACTGCATAATGTTGACTACAGGCAAGCATAGTGGTCTCATAAGCCCTAGTGCTGAACCTGGTAGCTCTGATACCATATGTAACATCCAATTTCTAAAATAATAGTAAAACCAAAAATTTACCATAGAGTAAATGATGCAGAGGAAACGCAACAGAAGATTACAAATGGGATGGAAAAGCCATTAATCCACTAGCATGTTAAAATCCTGGACATGCAGTGTGTAATACCTATTGGCTTATCATCATCATCATATTTCTTTCTAACACAGACAGCATCATCATATTTCGAAGAGGCATGAAATATCCTCCTGCTAACTACTATTCACTTCCTTATCGCCTTTCGCCTTTCGCCTGTCAGCAGCATCATGATACTCGACTATCAGCAGCATCATCACATTCGGCAAGCGCCAACATCCTCCTGATGTTCACTGTTCATCTTACCGCCAAACTCTATCTTCATCATCATGATGTTTGACATCATCTTCATCAGCAGGATATAAAATATCCGGTTCCTCCCATATATCTTGATGACGACAACTTCAAGCACCTTTCCTTCGATGCTTACGTCACCCCGATATCCGACTACTCAAACAACAGCATCAGGATATGACTTATCCGGTCATATTGAAACATCCTGATGATGATACTCAACTTTATGCCGATGACTTACGCCGATGCCAAAACACTTAGCGACAGTAGGATAAACTTGCATAGGGTGATATTTGCAATATCCTGATGACGATGACGTCACTTGCACCCGATGATGATGTCAATGCACCTGATGATGATGTCAACAGGATATAAGACACTTATATCCCCCGCAACATGATAATGAATATCCGGTGATCTTTTCAATATCCTGATGATGACCTTTCCGGTCCTTGGCCAAAAAGTGAACTTTCACTTCTGCATGCGATAGCGATATGCGGACGATGGATACACATGAAAGGTGATATTGACGATGATATATACATTGAGTATATATCCAACCTATATCATCCTGATGTACTTGAAACATGCAATTTCTGCCAACTTCAGAACCTGATCCTGATAGCGATATACTCGTAGATGACGATACAATTCACTCCATCTGGAAAAGCATATGCAGATCCCTGTATATCCGTCAGTTGCATGCAAACTCACAGAACCGCACAATTTTACAAAGAAAACATGATGGTCGGGCCGGGTCACCTTCAGATCAAAACTTAACAGTTTATCTTCCTAAACCCTAGCACATGAGGATGCTAGGTTGATTCATAGCATGCTACCAATCGATCTCCCACACAATGAAATGCATAAACAGAAAACTAAAATACAACCTAAACTAACATGCATGACCATTCCACCGATTCACAGAATCAACCGGTGGAAGGGTTGAAAGAATCCATTAACCTGTAATCAAAACAGAAATCAAAACATAAACAGCTGATAAACCAGATAATGCAATTGATGAGATCTTATTTAGATGAAACACAAATGTCCTGTTTCTACAATACTATCGAACAACAATGTTTCACAATGTCTGGACTGATCTCTGGATCTCACTCAATCACCAGTACAACATAACATAACTACTCTCTCTCTCCTTAATCACCAGTACAACATAACATAACTACTACTCTCTCTCCTCAATCACCAGTACAACATAACATAACTACTACTCTCTCTCCGATCTCAAACCCTAACTGATCTAAGTTATTTATAGCAATATCCTACGAGTACTACCAACTCGATTCCCAGTGGCTGGGAGCTTCCAAGCGGCTAGGAGAAGACAGCTCAGACAACTTGATAACGAACTCTAACTACCTGCACACTCTCCTAGGCTGATCTAATACATATGCATTGGTCCAATGGACCTTATTACATTATGAAGTCAAACATGCTAAAAATAGACTAATGTCCAGTCATGCGGACAATGAACCTATATCCTGTCTTGTAGGGGTGCTCCTGCACCATACTCCCCAGAAGAAGAAATCTCAAGTCCACTTGAGATGAGAGTATGAAGATCTGCATCATGTTTCGGGATCTGCTCTTCAGTCATCCAGACTGTTTCAGAATTAGGTTTTCCCTTCCAAGAGACTAGATACTCCAAGTACTGTTTGTTCCGGGTCTGTTTGACCACTCTGGTGTCCAAAACCTTCTGCAACTGTGGAGGATCATGCTTGGGAATGTTATCATGGACTGTATCCTGTAGGAGATCCTGATCTGCATCTGGATAAGACTTGTATGGAGTTAAATCACATACATTGAATATAGGGGACAAACCAAGATCAGGGGGGAGTTGTATCTTATAAGCATTATGTCCATGCTTGTGCAAGATCTGACATGGTCTAACTTTTCTCTGCATAAGTTTAGTATATTTTCCCTTAGGAAGTCTGTCCTTCTTCAAATGAACCCATACCAAATCTCCAACATCAAACTGTACATCCTTCTTCTTTTTATCAGAGAATTCAGCATGATATTTCTCTCCAAAAGAAGTACATACATGATATATCTCCCCAAAATCTTCATCAGTCTCATACATGGTCTTTAGTGAATCAATGCCAACACTTTCTAACTGAATCTGGTTGACTGTTAGAACTCTCCTGCTTAAAGCATCTGCAACTTTATTCTTGACTCCTTTCTTATGCTTCAATGTAAAAGTAAATGCTTGTAAGGTTTCTACCCATTTCATGTGTCTGTGGTTCAGCTTTTCCTGGCTGTTTATGAAACTCAGAGCCTAGTTATCTGTGAATACTATGAATTCCTTTGGCATCAAGTAATGCCTCCATTTCTTGAGTGACTGGACTAAAGCATACATTTCCAAATCATATGAGGAATACCTCTTTTTAGCATCATTGAGCTTCTCACTGAAAAATGCAATAGGTCTACCTTCTTGGCTGAGTACTGCTCCAATGGCCATGTGACTGGCATCACATTCCACTTGAAAGATTTTGTTAAAGTCTGGAAGTGCAAGGACTGGCTGCTGTGCCATCTTCTTCTTCAATGTTTCAAAAGAATCATCTGCTCTTTGAGTCCAAACAAATCTGCACTTCTGTCCTCCTTTGATGGTATCAAGCATGGGTGCACAAATATGACTAAACCCTCTTATAAACTTCCCGTAGAAGGTTGCTAACCCATGGAAACTTCTAACATCATTCATAGTCTTTGGGGTTGGCCAAGACAATATGGCACTTACCTTCTCCTTATCCATTTGTAACTTTCCTTGTGAAATGACAAAACCCAAATATGTGATCTCCTCTTGCAGGAACAAACACTTGTCTAAATTTATCATCAGCTGCTCTTCATGTAACCTCTTAAGAACCAAATCTATGTGTCTGAGATGTTCTTCTTTTGTGTTGCTGAAAATCAGAATGTCATCTAGATATACTATGACAAACTTACCAATGAACTCTTTCAAAACCTCATTCATCAACCTCATAAAAGTACTAGGTGCATTAGATAAACCAAAAGGCATAACCTTCCACTCATATAACCCTTCATTAGTTTTGAATGCTGTTTTCCATTCATCTCCTGGCCTAATCCTGATCTGATGATATCCACTCTTTAGATCTATTTTTGTAAAATACTTAGCACCTCCCAAACAGTCAAGTAAATCCTCTATCCTAGGGATTGGAAACCTATACCTAATTGTGATCTTGTTAATAGCTCTGGAATCTGTGCAAAGCCTCCAAGTACCTTCCTTCTTTGGTGCTAGTACAGCTGGTACTGCACATGGACTTAAACTTTTCCCAATCAGACCTGAATCCAATAATTCTTCAATTTGTCTGGCTACTTCTGCATTCTGTTCTGGAGTTAGTTTATAGGCTGCTTTGTTTGGAAGTGTTGACCCTGGAATTAAGTCTATGCAGTGACTAATATCCCTGACAGGTGGTAGGGATCTTGGCATTCCCTCTGAGATGATACCTTTGTACTTATCCAATAGCTCTTGGATAGCTGGGTCTATGAACCTTTGCTTTTTCTCTTCCTTGACTTCTTGCTGCTGTTCTTTATTCACCCTCATACATGGGATTAGGGCATATGCAACTGCACCTTCTGCTGCTACTTCTTTCATGAACTGTTTACCTTCCATCAGCATTACCTTCACCTCTTTTCCTTTAGATTTCTCCTCCTTCTCCGTCAATGGTAGTAACTTTATAACCTTACCATCTTTAGTGATTGTATAGGTGTTTCTAACACCATCATGTTGTGCCTTCAAATCATACTACCATGGTCTACCAAATAAAAGATTGCAAGCATCCATCATGGTAATGTCAAACAACAAGTTATCCTTATATGCTCCAATCTGAAATTCTACCCAAGCCTGCTCTTCTACAATTGTCTGCTGACCTTGGGTAAGCCATGAGATTTTGTATGGGGATGGGTGAGGCAATCTCCTAAGCTTAAGCTTTGTCACCATTTCTTCAGACACAAAATTTTCAGTAGAACCAGAATCAATCAAAACTTTACATGCCTTACCTCCTGCTTTGCAAATAGTCCTGAAAAGAGAATTTCTTTGAGGGGATTCTTTGTCAGGTACCTTCATGGTAGTCGCTGTTCTTCTCATCATTAGAGACTCTCCACTTTCTGAGTATCCATAATTATCAGGAGCATTCACACTCTGAAAAGAATTAGAGCCTGTCATACTTTGATTATCAGGTTCTTGGATCAGATTTGTTCTCCTTTCTCCTGTTGAACTTGTGGCCTTTTCTGGACATCTGCTGGCTATATGGCCTTCTTTGTTACAGTTATAACATCTGATGGATCCTCTGCCCTGGGATCTTCCTCTGAAAGGTCTTCTACCTCTGAAGTTTCCTTGTTGACTATAATTTTCCCCCTGGTTCTGACTATTGTTTCCCTTACTATTGTCATGACTGGATTCTCCTTGATATCCATGTCCATGTCCTCTACCTCTAAAAGGACCTCTTCCACCCCTTTGTTGTCTTCCTCTTCCTCTATTGTGTTGTTCTTGTTTTCTCTTTAACTTCTCTTCCACTTTCAATGCCAACTGAAAGCATTTCTGAACTGTATCTGGATTATGCAGACTTAAATCTTCCTGAATGTTGAACCTCAATCCATTAAGGTATCTGGCTACCTTCTCTTCTTCACTTTCCTTTACCTTTGTTTTCATACAAAGTTTCATGAATTCTTCTGTATATGAGCTGACATCTAGCTCCTTCTGCTTCAGGTTTTGCTTCCTCTTGTGTAATTGGATACTGTAATCCAATGGGACATAAGCTTCCTTTACTAATGCCATCATTTTCTTCCATGTAGTGACTCTACGCTTTCCTTCCTGTACTCTATCATCTTGGATGAAATTCCACCATGTCAAGGCAGCTTCTTTCATTTTTGACTGGGCTATTTTCACCCTCTGTTGTTCTGGTATCTCCTCCGTTTCAAAGAAATTGTTCAAGGAGTCTATCCACTCCATCACTGAATCAGGTTCCATCTTTCCTGTAAACACTGGCAAATCCAATTTCACATCCATGGTTCTCCTCTCCATGGCCTTGAGGGCGTTCAACAGTGGTCTCTGGTCTGCAGGAACGACCTCCTCATTCCAACTAGGGATCTCTTCTTCTTCCCTATCTTCTTCTCTACCAGAACCTACTCTGTTCCTCAACTTCTCTAACTCATCCTTCAATTCCTAATTCTGAGCCTTCACGGCCTTGCTCTCTGCAATCTGTTTCTTTACCAGAACTGCCAACTCAACGTTGGTCATCCTTGCCGGAATCTCAGATGTTCCTTCTTCATCTGACATCCTGCTATATCCTGATCTTTTCCAGAAGATCCTTCCTTTGCTCTGATACCACTATGATGCAGAGGAAATGCAACATAAGCTTACAAATGGGATGGAAAAGCCATTAATCCACTAGCATGTTAAAATCCTGGACATGCAGTGTGTAATACCTATCGGCTTATCATCATCATCATATTTCTTGCTAACACAGACAGCATCATCATATTTCAAAGAGGCATGAAATATCCTCCTGCTAACTACTGTTCACTTCCTTATCGCCTTTCGCCTTTCGCCTGTCAGCAGCATCATGATACTCGACTATCAGCAGCATCATCACATTCGGCAAGTGCCAACATCCTCTTGATGTTCACTGTTCATCTTACCGCCAAACTCTGTCTTCATCATCATGATGTTCGACATCATCTTCATCAGCAGGATATAAAATATCCGGTTCCTCCCATATATCCTGATGACGACAACTTCAAGCACCTTTCCTTTGATGCTTACGTCACCCTGATATCTGACTACTCAAACAACAGCATCAGGATATGACTTATCCGGTCATATTGAAACATCCTGATGATGATACTCAACTTTATGCCGATGACTTACGCTGATGCCAAAACACTTAGCGACAGCAGGATAAACTTGCATAGGGTGATATTCGCAATATCCTGATGACGATGACGTCACTTGCACCAAATGATGATGTCAATGCACCTGATGATGATGTCAACAGGATATAAGACACTTATATCCCCTGCAACATGATAATGAATATCCGGTGATCTTTTCAATATCCTGATGATGACCTTTCCGGTCCTTGGCCAAAAAGTGAACTTTCACTTCTGCATGCGATAGCGATATGCAGACGATGGATACACACGAAAGGTGATCTTGACGATGATATATACACTGAGTATATATCCAACCTATATCATCCTGATGTACTTGAAACATGCAATTTTTGCCAACTTCAGAACCTGATCCTGATAGCGATATACTCGTAGATGACGATACGATTCACTCCGTCTGGAAAAGCATATGCAGATCCCTGTATATCCGTCAGCTGCATGCAAACTCATAGAACCACACAATTTTACAAAGAAAACATGATGGTCGGGCCGGGTCACCTTCAGATCAAAACTTAACAGTTTATCTTCCTAAACCCTAGCACATGAGGATGCTAGGTTGATTCATAGCATGCTACCAATCGATCTCCCACACAATGAAATGCATAAACAGAAAACTAAAATACAACCTAAACTAACATGCATGACCATTCCACCGATTCACAGAATCAACCGGTGGAAGGGTTGAAAGAATCCATTAACCTGTAATCAGAACAGAAATCAAAACATAAACAGCTGATAAACCAGATAATGCAATTGATGAGATCTTATTTAGATGAAACACAAATGTCCTGTTTCTACAATACTATCAAACAACAATGTTTCACAATGTCTGGACTGATCTCTGGATCTCACTCAATCACCAGTACAACATAACATAACTACTCTCTCTCTCATCAATCACCAGTACAACATAACATAACTACTACTCTCTCTCCTCAATCACCAGTACAACATAACATAACTACTACTCTCTCTCCGATCTCAAACCCTAACTGATCTGAGTTATTTATAGCAATATCCTACGAGTACTACCAACTCAATTCCCAGCGGCTGGGAGCTTCCAAGCGGCTGGGAGAAGACAACTCAGACAACCTGATAACGAACTCTAACTACCTGCACACTCTCCTAGGCTGATCTAATACATATGCATTGGTCCAATGGACCTTATTACATTATGAAGTCAAACATGCTAAAAATAGACTAATGTCCAGTCATGCGGACAATGAACCTATATCCTGTCTTGTAGGGGTGCTCCTGCACCAGTAAATTAACAAGGTAAAAATGAGAGAGAAATTTTTCTTTTATTCAACATATAATCAAGTAAGTACAATTGCAAGATTTCTTTTTATAAAATACAATAAACCATATATTGTCTTTCTCAATTCCAATGTTTACAAAAGTAAATCAATTACATGTACAATTTTGGAATAAATACCGCTTTTGAATATCTGACATCTTTATCACAAGTTCTGGCATGTTTCCTGCTTGGAGAGAGAGTATCTTTCTAGTGATTTAGCTCCATCCACAGACCAACGGTCTCCCACACATCTTCCACATAGGAAGTGGCTCTACCCTTCACGAGGAATATAGACCTTAGGTGACCAGTGGTAATTTTCCTTTCCTAAGTACATAGTGTTGTATTCTACTCAACTCTATCAATCATACAACCCTAGATACCCTCTAGCTAAGTATGATTTCTGATAGGATGAGAACTCCAAATATAGTGAACCGACAATGCATGTAGAAGACAAATGCATTACTTTGGCCAAAGTTTTAATAATAATATCATTCATAATGAAAGTAGTCATTATGTTCACCCACCCCTACTCGACTTGGATACTATCGTATTTTCACAGTTTGTTCACTCCAACTAAGACCATGTAAAAAGTTTAATCATTGTCTCATGATAGTAGTATCTTTTGACTTAAATAAGTCTATATGACATAACCATTCAATTCTATAATTGAATCTAGGGCTTACCTAATATCCTTTGTTAATATGATCTTACAATATAACCATATCTCTTATCTAGGAGTTCTAGATTCACAAATAACCCTTGATTAACTCAATCAAGGTTAAGAATACTATAGTTCTTAAATAGATAAATTTTCTATAAAAGGAATGTAGAATAACTTTGATAACGTGTTATAAACAAAACATGCCCTGAATATATATCCCTACACAGTCATTCTCTAGTAGACTTAGCCTAGTCCACTGTATTGGATCTTTCCAAGAATAATATTATCAAAAAGATAAATAAATATATAAGGGTTCTCCCATAAACCTTATTTCCATCTACCATAATATCTCTAAGTTACTTCATTCGAAGAGAACAATAATTGGCTAAAGATTCCTATGAATCTAAGTTCTCATGGAGAGAAATCATTTCTGTTATTTTCATATAGGATATAACAAGAAAATACTAAATATTACCTTGACTCAAGGTCTAAACTATTCTACTCAAAACTAAGAGTATACTACCAAAGTTCAATCAACTTTAATAAAATTTGAGAGTCTATTGTTTGGTTATCTCACAATCATTTCATTGATTTGCTACAAACTTATTCAATATAAAGACTATTTTTCAAGCTCATGACAACTATGACATTCTCCAACTATGATGATTGTTTTATCCTCCATACTAAGATTTTATATGATTATCAGTTTAACAATCAATAAACAAATGATCGATTCAGAATACTGTAATAGAGTACTCACTTGTATTACCAAGCATCAGCCGTATACTTTGCATTCGTTGCCTTATCGGTTTTAGATCATAATAGTTTACTTAAAGATGTTATCTACATTTCCCTAACCAACACTTACTAGTTTACGGCTAAATTCTCAAAACATACAAGAGGTTATACCTCTTTGGCATACTCACATAATTGCCCAAGACACAATAATAGACAGTCTAAAAAGAACTAGCCGATTTACCCACTATTAATAAACATAGGAAACTAAGGAATACCTGGTAATTGATGGGCTTGAGTTGATAATATGTGCACCAAGAAAAAATAATAGACTCTTCTGATTGCCTATTCTCTGTCTCTTTTAGCCACGACTCTTCTTTTTGTCTCTGTTCGATGCCTTACTCTTAAGTTTTTAACCTTTTTAACATAACAACCACGGCTCAATCTGAGTCATCATTGTTAATGACTCAGGGATGACTCCTTTTTAGTCTCCTTACTTCACACCTCCACTTAGATACAGTTGCTAACTTTTAATGAATGGATAATAGTCCATAACAATTTAGTCTTAACTGACACCACGTTTTAAGCAGAGTTCCCACTTGTCGATGGGAGATAGCTATTTCCTGGCTCGTCGGTTGTGGTGGTTTTTCCACAGTCCTCCTCTTTTGAATGAGGCCAACACATCACTTAAACTCTACTGATCATTAAAGGACCTCTAATAAGTGGTTCAATCCTCCACTAACATTTTTGAAGACTCTTCCTAAATGTAAGCCTTCGACTACTCAAGCATAACATCATTGACTCATTATGAGGTATTATCTGCACTCGATGCATATGCATTTACATATTTGATTACATCAAATATGATTCACATAACATCGCGTCTATATTAGATAGTTATGGTTTTATCAATATAATGATAATATAAAAACAAAGGATTACAAATATTGTGATTGGGTTGAGCTTGTCTCCTGTTCACAATTCGTCGACAATATTCACGTCTTCTGAACTCAACAAAAATGTCTTAACGTTAAGAATCATTTATAACACCTCAAGGGACTTAATAATAATAAGACAACCTTTTTACGACAATAACATCATAATATTTATGTTAAACTTAAATAGTCACAAATCACACTTAAACGATGTCATTAACGTTATTAATGACTAAGACGACTTACTACGACTTAGAAAGATTTGTAAATAATATCGACTACTTGTCAATTAGGTTCAGAAGCAAACTAACAAGACAAGACTCACCTCTTACAACACATTGGTTTACGTTTCCATTAAACACTTTATACTCAATTGGCAAATAAACCACTCGCAACCTGAGGTCTATATCTCTCTCCTAGAAAGATACTCTCTCTCTCTCTCTCTCTCTCTCTCTCTCTCTCTCTCTCTCTCTCTTCTCTAAGAGTCATTTGAAAACTTGTAATCCTGTATCAAACTTGTTACCAAAGAAATTATGATCAGTGCATCATTATTCAAATAAGAGATCAAATCTCATAATGCAAATATTAAATCGATAACATCATAATCATTTTCATAATTTCATAAATAACATTCAATATAATCCATTTCTTTCCTTGTCATCAATCTAAACATTATAATAAATTTACTTATGTCAAAGTAAAAAGTAAAAGTATAGAAAGGCAAAAATTGGGGATGTAACACTTTGGCAGTGAGCCTTTCTTTTGGGCAATGAGCCTTTGTCAGTGAGCCTTTTGTAATTCGGTGTTGATACTACTTTATATTGTGAGCTAATCCTCACCATGGTTTTTCCCTTCTTGGGTTTTCCACGTAAATCTGATGTTATGTTGTGTTTGATGTTGGTTTGATTCAATTTCTATTAATTGCTTTTCATGCTTAATCATCATAACAGTCTGAGGGTTAATTGAATCTATGAGGATCTAAATGTGTGTGAGGATTTTGAAATTTTAAGCTACAACTGATTCATCCCCCCTCTTAGTTGTCTTGTGCATTCAACAATTGGTATTAGAGCCCGGTTCCTTAGAAAAGAGCTTAATCACTTGAGGTAGATCCAAGATGGTGCACAAGAAGGAAGTTCCCTAGTTTGATGGAATAGATTATGCATTCTGGAAAATAAGGATGGAAGGTTATCTGATTTCTCTTGGATATGAGATCTGGAAGGCTATCATGACTAAATACACATTTCCAGAAGATGGTCCATGTACTGTAAATGAGATCAAGGCTTTTGAAACTAATGGTAAAGCAAGTTGAAAAGTATTCATGAAGGAGATGATAAGGTCAAGCAAGATAAAATGTAGAATTTGAAGCTCATGTTTGAAACCATGCGGATGTCTGGAGATGAAAACATTACAAGTTACTTATGGAAAGTGGATGAAGTTGTTAATGGCATCATAGGACTTGGTGGAAATATTGATGAAAAAGAAGTGGCATTGAAGGTACTCAGAACTCTTCCTAAGGCTTACAATCATAAGGTTTCGACTATTGAAGAATTGCAAAACCTGAATCAGTTTACTAAAGATCAGTTGCTTGGCACCTTAATTGCTTTTGAAATGAGAGAATTTGGTACAAGTAGTGCAAAGGCTGAGATTGCCTTCAAAGATGGAAAACCTAAGAAGACCGTGGAATCAGATGATTTCGAAGCTAATTTTGGAAGAAGAATGAAATTGGGTAGTGGTAAGTACAGTGCTAATTTGCCTTTCAAGTGTTTCAGTTGTGGAAAGATTGGTCATTATGCTTCAAGATGTCTAGAAAGAATTTTGAGCAGTAAGAACAAGGAGGACAAGAGTAGAGTGCCTAAGAAAAGCTACTATGTTAGAGAAGATGCAAGTATATCTGATGATGAATCTGATTATGAGAATAATGAGGATGATGAATGTATGTCCATAGCTTTAAGAGATGATACTATTTCTACTAACTCTGGGAAATGTTTGAAGGAAAAGGCTCCAAAGGTAGGTCTTAATGCTAAAAGCACTTTGATATCTACTTTTGATACTACACAGGAAAAGAACCTTTGGGTCATTGATAATGGATGCTCAAATCATATGATTGGTGATAAAAGTAAGTTTGTTAAACTTTAAAAATATGATGGAGGACTAGTTAGATTTGGTGATGATAGGGCTGCTCAGATATGTGGAAGAGGCTCAATTAGTTTTGATGGCAAGCATACTACTGATGATGTTTTTATGTTAAGGGTTTAAAGCATAACCTCTTGAGTGTTGGATAAATGTGTAGCAAAGGATATAATCTTGTGTTTTAGGATGGTGGTTGTGAGATTAGAAAAGATTCTGGAACTGTGATAGCTGCTGGAAAGAGGACAGATGGAAATGTATATCATCTCAAAGGTGGTGATGGTTATTGCTTCATGACTTAGATCAGTGAAAGATAGCTATGGCATAGAATATTGTGTCACATCAATTTTGATAGCCTGGTAAGGTTAAGTTCAACTTAAGCCATGAGAGATTTGCCAGAGATTACAAAGCCCATCAATGTTGTCTGCAAGGAATGTCATATTGGGAAGCAACCAAAAAGAAGTTTCAAAGTCAAAGATTAGTCTTCTACTAGACTGTTGGAATTGGTGCATATAGATCTTTGTGGCCCTACCAAGGTAAGGAGTTTTTGAGGTGACAGGTATTTCATGCTATTGATTGATGATTATTCTAGGATGACATGGGTTACTTTTCTCAAAGAAAAATCTAAAGCCCTAGATAAGTTCAAAGCATTCAAAGTCATGGTTGAGAATGAAATGGATATGACAATTAAATGTTTGAGGTCTAACAGAGGTGGAGAGTTCACCTCCAATGAGTTTAACATGTTCTATGAGAATCATGGAATAAAGAGGCACTTATCTGCCCCTAAGAGTCCTCACCAGAATGGAGTGGTTGAAAGAAAGAATATGACTATTCAAGAACCTGCAAGGACAATGATAAAAGAAGCAAACCTATTGGATATATAATCGAGAGAAGAAATTCATACTGTTGTTTACATACTGAATAGAGTGCATGCAAGAGCAAATAGTACAAAGACACCTTATGAGTTATGGTATGGAAGAAATCTGACTACCAATCACTTTAGAGTGTTTGGAAGCAAATGTTACATTAGAAGGGATAAAGAAAATCTGGGAAAGTTTGATGCAAGGTCTGATGAAGGTATCTTCCTTGGGTATTCTACTAAAAGCAAAGTTTACTGATGCTACAACAAGAGGTTGAGAAGGATTGTTGAGAGTGCAAATGTCAAAGATGATGGAGATCTACAAAAGAATTCAAAAGTTGATGGATATGAATTAGATGAGTCATCTTGCAGAGAAGAAGAAAATACTGATGAAAAGGAAGTATAGATTGAAGAAGAAGAAGCTCTGGAAAAGACTCCTAAAACTCCCAAGTATGTACATAAGCATCATTCTAAAGATCAAATCATTGGTGACAAGAACAAAGGTGTGTTAACAAGAAGGAAAGCTATTGAAGAACAAGTAAATCTATGTTTAATCTCTAAATTTGAACCTAAAATAGTGATTGAAGCATGCAAGGATGAATATTGGATGAAGGCTATGGAAGAAGAACTAATGCAGATTGAAAAGAATCAGACTTGGGAACTTGTCCTAAGAACATCAAAAAAAAATGTAATTGGAACTAAGTGGGTATTTTGGTATCACTTTGTGAGAGAGAAGGTTGCTAAGAATGAAGTGAAGCTTGAGTATGTGCCTACAAAGGATCAGGTTGCTGATATATTCACCAAGGCTCTTCCTAAGGATACATTTGAGTATCTTTGGGAGAAGTTAGGGGTTATTGTCCCTCCTTCTTTGAACTAGATGCATAAGGAGATGCATTAGTCTAGTGGATTTCAATTTTTATTCCTCATTCTGGACTGATGTTGGAGGCTACCTCCAAGGGGAGCAGGTAGTGGTCATGATGGTTGTGGTAGTCAGGGGGGAGTAATTTCTAATGTTGATTTGTTCTAAGGGGGAGCATGTAGAGCAGTAAAAGAAATGATGTTACAGAGTAGTAGTAAGCAAGTACAAGGTTGAGCAATTGTCTAAAAGTAATATTGCAAGAGAGATGTGTAACCCTTTGCCATTGATGTCAAAGAGGAAGAGACAGCAATGTGAAAAAGAAAAGATTCAGTGGCTAGGGAGAGAGAGTAAGAGCTGTAAGAGAAAAAAAGAAAGGGGGAGAGTAAGAAAGGAAAGAAGTTTGTTGCAGAGTTGTGTCAAGTGATGGTTTTTTACATTATGTGTTGCCATTAATGATAAAAGAGGAGATTGTTGCAAGTATGTGTAATCGGTGTTTTCATTGGTGTCAACAAGCTTGTGTTGTCATTGGTGCCAACTATGTCATTTGTGTCAGTTGCTTATGGTGCAAGAATATGAGTAGTTAGTGTTGAGTGGATACTATCTCTGAGATGAGATTGTTGCAATGGTATGAGCTATTTGGTTGAGCTGCTTTGCTAATGAAGTTAGGAATATGTTTATATTGTTTGGTTTCCAAGTGCTTTTGAAAAAAATTGATTAATAAAGGAAACAATGTGTTGAAGTGGCATTCTAGTTTACAGAGTAGTGTTCTGGTTTTTCTCTGTATTTCCTCTATGTGGAAGATCTTACTTTGCGGTTTGGATATGTTGTTTAGAGATGTCAAGAGATGTTATATTCTGAAGTTGGTGTTCTGGTTCATTATATAGAGGAATTTGTGTTCACCAGCATGAAGACTATGTTTCTGAGTGTTGCAGAGGGGTTTGGGAGAAATGTCTTTGCTCTGCATTTCTTTGCAAAGTGGTTTTAGATCTTACGGTTCTGTAATTGTACTTATAAGGTTTATATCTTTCTTTTGTTGAAGTTGTTCATGGTTTGGGGCTTCAAAAGTCAATTTCTAGAGATACAATGTATGACAGAGATAGTTGAGCATAGTGGATAAACATGATAAGGTTGTGCGGTAGGTGAAAGTTGTTGCAGAGGAATTTGTTGGTTTTCAAGATGTTTCAAGATGTTCATGGAATACTCTAGATTGTGTTGAATCCTTTCATGTGGTCCGCAATTCATCTTTGGGTTTGAAGAAGCATGTACTTAAAAGTTTATTGTGTCAACACAAGTTTGGCCGACCTTAGGTGTTTACACTATTTGTGGAGTTGTGGTGATTGTTAAAGTGTGGAGTAGTGCGCTTGGATGAATTTAGGTCCAAGCTAAGATGTGTTGTGGTCCACCTTCATTCCTTTCCACCGTGGGAATGTTTAGGTCCAGACCTAATTTGAATTTTCTAGGTTAAGTTGATTTTCCAACCTTGGAGAATATTCTCAAGGTTGAAGACAATATAAATAAGTGTCAAGGGATTATGATTGGGTGTGCGCGTGATGGATGTGATGTGAGTAATAGTATGACGAGTGTGTGGTGTAGTACAAGATTTCATGCATTAGATTAGTGGATGCAGTGAGCAGAAGGTGTCTACTATTCTTTAATGTTGCTACGGAGGTGATGTTGGTGTTGTGATGAATATTGGTTCTGTATTTTTGAGCTTCATTGGAACTGTAATCCATGCATATGTTAGATGCAACTATAACAGTTCAAATCTTGGTAGTGAGCCACTTCTTCCATCTGTTTCTCTTTGGGTAGTGAACCTTTGGCAGTGAACCTTTTGTAATTTGGTGTTGATACTACTTTATATTGTGAGTTAATCCTCACTGTGGTTTTTCCCTTCTTGGGTTTCCCACGTAAATCTTGGGTTCTCTTGTGTTTGATGTTGGTTTCATTTAGTTTTTGTTAATTGTTGTTCATTCTTAATCATAATAACAGTCTAAGGGTTTATTGAATCTATGTGGATCGAAATGTGTGTGAGGATTTTGAAATTTTAAGCTACAACTAATTCATCTCCCCTCTCAGTTGTCTTGTGCTTTCAACATGTAGTGTAAAGGTGCCAAGAGCCATATTTGCATTCTTCACCCTGTGAGACCTAACTAACAATGCTAATAGGTTGGGGTGGGTGGGTTTATGCTAGTGGAGTCCCTATTTCATTCCCAGGTGTCCCGATTGTATCAGGCTATAGTGTACCGACAAAGTCCCTTAAGAGAGCTAAGAGTCAAAAATTTCTAGACTTTGACAGAGCAGTTCTCACACTTCATGGTACCTATGAATAATCTATTTGGACCTACAGCTAGATATCAGGCCTCTCCATAATAACTTCTCTCAGTTTTGACAAACTCAACATCATTTGACTGTGCCAATAGTGGATGCATTCTTGAAAAATGCGTCAGTGACATGTAGTGTAAAGGGGCCAAGAGTCATATTTTGTGTTCTTCACCCTATGGGACCTAACCAATGGCACCGATAAGTCGGGGTGGGTGGGTTTATGCTAGTATAGGTAGCATCAAGAAGATGTGGTTTTCATAAGCAAAGACCCTAGTTTTCATAGGGGGAGACATGTGATTTTAAGAGGTCTTGGAACTATTTTTAAGAGGTTTTTGGGTTTGATTTAAAGAGATATACTAGTTTATTGTTAAATAATTGATGACATCATATCACTACATATATAGCCATCAAATTTAGTATTAAACATAATGAAAAACAGACCTTAAAGATTGTGCTACTAAAATCACATGAAATGGTTATCAATTATGAGCACCAGATGTGAAGAAACACTAGGAGGATATGTAAGATGGAAACATTATTATATTATGGTCATAATCTCCTCATATGATATACAAAATATACATATATGCAAATCTAAAATATAAAATATCTTCACAACCTTTTCTAGCATACTTCTTGCCTATGCCAAAATAGGATGTTTTGAATAGGAGATGGACATCCACCAAAGCATAAAGGATATGGGAATTTTATCAGATGTTCTAGTTGCAACTACCTTGGCAGACATGTATGCAAAGTTTGGAAGCATAGACAAGCCACATGAACTATTTGGAAAAACAACTCAAAGAGATGTTGTTTGATGGAATGCAATGATTGCAAGATATGCACAAAATAGATTTGTTGCTTTAGAAAATTTTAAGAAAATGTAATTTGTAGGTGTAATTCCAAATTCCACAACCTTTTCTAGAACTTTGTCACCTAACTCCCATATAAATATCTTTTTATCTTGCAAAAACTAGTAATGGGACTGCTATAGCTAAAATAACACAGGACAATGTCTAAGGTTATTGTTTACTATGCAAGTATTGTTATAGATGGTGGGTGGGATTCTCAGGATCCTTGAAGGTTGTTTTCCAATAGATGAGATCATAGATGTGGTCATTAGACCTATAATCCATAGAACCTAAACACAAGTATAAAATGCATTTTAGGAGGTTTTTCCTTTCTCATATCACTATCTAAAGATGACTTTACAGTCCAAAACAAGGTTATCATAGTGATGAGGGAAGATATTCATAAGTGTGAGAGGCTCTCATCAGTTCTGAGACTGTTATAAAATCACTTTTCTCCCCTATCCTTTTGGGGTCAGTCCATGTTGAAATCCTAGAATATTGACATCTTGTCCATGGGTGGCACGAAATATTATCATCTCTATGTAGGCACTATTTTATGAGACCATTGTGGTGAATAGGACTTCATGACACTCTTATCATCTTTGAACTCTATGGTGGACCTTTCAAGACAACAATGTGTCATAGGCATTCCTGAGAAGTTGTGG
This sequence comes from Cunninghamia lanceolata, assembly GCA_027924645.1. Classification (NCBI taxonomy): domain Eukaryota; kingdom Viridiplantae; phylum Streptophyta; class Pinopsida; order Cupressales; family Cupressaceae; genus Cunninghamia; species Cunninghamia lanceolata. The sequence goes on from BSBN01001475.1 coordinate 2,841,162, forward strand.
ACTTTTTTACATTGAGTATTTTCCAAGACATTAATATGACCATGAAATCAAACCACTAGCTAGAGATGAGCAGAATAGTTCATGAAAGATTTCAAAGTTATCAAGAGAATGGTCCTTTTAGGTTTAGGACTGCCACAATCTAATCGGAGATGATGCAATCTTATTTTTTTCAAGTATTGGATGTTAGGATTTGGTGTTAGTATACAGGTGGTTCTAGATAAAGCATGACTTTCCATTCAGTGACTATTACTATCTAATCAAAGCATATGATAGTCACAACTGTAGTAGTCAAGAAAGGTTGCCATAGTCCCCATATGACTCTTGTTGTTTTAGGGTAATAGTAATGAGTTCCTTTATGATGAGGTTGGTGGCATGTACTTGAGTAGTCTTGGTCTCATTGTGATCAAAGTATTAATGAAGTCATTCTACATAACTCCCACATCAATGATGGACCAATAGGAGGCAATCATCTAGGGACTATCATAACTTCACTGTTATACTAGTCTATATGAACATGGTCATGATGTCCCTAAAGATATTTTATCCTAAGCTCTGGAGAAGGTTGAAGAGTGTATATTAGAGCATGCAAAGATCAAACATAGGGATGGTGAAGAGACCTAAGACCAAAAAGAAAATCATCTTAAGACCTTTGTCGCTGTTCACTTTCAGCTAGGCTAGTCATGAAGATCTTAAAATCTAGATTGATCATTTCACATAAATGCACGGATGAAGGTCCGTTTGTGGATGAAATGATGAGAAATTGAAAAACAAGAAGCTGTACATGAAGGTCATGATGCCAAAACTACACATAGTTTAGCTTCATATTAATATATATGCTTGAAACATGAGAACCTGATGCTACAAGGGAAATCTTGATAACTGTTACTAAATTTTTGTTCACACCTAATTTAGTTGGACCAAATTTGTAGTTGTTTCAAAAGGAGTAAAAGAAAACTTTCAAGTTATTGCAATTAGTGAATGTTTGATGTATTGACAAGAGGAAAGCAATGATCAGTTGTCATGATAGTCCAATAGTCCAATCAGGACTGTTAAACCATCATGACAAGTGAATGTCCAATGTTAAGAAACCAGAGAGTCAATGAAAGATAGTTGATCTAACTAATTTTATCTTTCAAAGTTATAAGACAATTTGATTATTCAAGTGATCATATTTCAGTGTGAAAGAAAGGTATTCATTTGAACTGTCATTTCATGTCATTTTTTGAATATACATTTAGTTTCAGTTATTCTATCCTATGCATTGATTGAAAAAGAAATATACACAAATCAATTGCATAAGGTAAATTAACTAATCATGTTTAAAAGAAATGTTTAAATGTGTCCCACACAAGCCGTGGGAGTAACTAAATTGAGTGATGCAGACATATGCAAGCTATAGATCTGATGATAAAAAGGAAATGGAAAAAGAACATATGAGAATATCAAATATCCATCATTGCCTTTTGTTTGAAGGTTGATTCCTTGTTGGTGACTGGTCTTCATATCCTAATCTTTAGCTTCAGTCATGTCAATGTACCTACAAAAAAAATAGGGAAAGTCCTGTTAGAAGCTCTGGATATTTAAGACTATCATATGCTTTTATCAACAGACATATCAACTTGCAAACAATATGCATTTCATGAGGAAGATCAATCAACTTCAAGATGTATGTTTTTATGCTAGCTTGTTTGTTCACTATGCAAGTACAGTAAAAGTAATGTTGCTAATTTGAAGACACTAAAACATGTGGAGAAAATGTGGCTCCCACAAGGGTTGAGCCCAACATGTTTCCCTTTTCTATTTATTTGAAAAGGATATCAGATTGAAAGATAGGATGCATCATTCAAGATAATATCGTGCATCATAAAGTTAGTTTGAAAAAGAGTGAAATCATCGTGATAAAGGTGAAGAGGAGCAGCTATTCCTTTAAACTATGCTCACTTGATAATAGAATGTCAAAATCAGATCAGTCATGTTTAAATGCCTCATTACAGATTACAAATGAAGTAGTAGTTTTGAATCAAATTGTTGAACACAGAGATACAATCATGATAAGGTATTTTTCTTATTTCTATCATCATTGGAATGCCTTATTGTTGTCATATTTCATGCCATAGTTATCTAGGTAGGTCAAGCATCATAAAATTAGACCTAAAATGTCATAGAAATATACAAATGCAATAGAGGACAGACTTGTGATAAAGCAGAGTATCAATTGAGAAGTATAAGAACAAGACTTCCATAGAAGTAATCAAATAACAACATCATGAAGTGAAGATTTAAAGGCTACAAGAGCCATTGTGAAATGATAGGCTGTCATGTATGTTCTAGTATGCAAAAGGTAAAGTGTTCTTGTTCCAAAAAGTATAAATAATGAAGCATGTCATGTTACATTCAAAACATAATTCTTCATTCTTTATGAAAGTGATGGTTCATAACAACATAAAGGGGATAGCATACAATCAAACAAATGACAAAATTAATGCTACAGGGTTGAAGTATCTTTCATATCATGACAATGTTCAGGCCCTCAAGGTCAGGGACACTTCAATATGAGAAGTTGAATGTCACTTTGGACCATAAATGACAAGTGCAAATTGTTTAAAGAGTATCTAACAAGTGGAAGCCATAAAAGAAAAGAATATACAAGTGATAGGAGCCATCTAATGCAGAAAAAGAGACATGATATCAAATTCATTTCATATGATAATGTACAGAACATCAGTACTTGATGGGAGTATCTGACATAATTGATACTACAGAGAAAGCTATGGAGTTCAATACATTCTGAGTATTCATGATATCTTTCTGACAGTTACAGTCACAAAATAGAAAAAAATGATCAAGGTTGAACTGTTTGAAGGAGAGCTCATTTTTGTAGATTTATCAAACCTTTATTGTGTTTTGAAACCTTACAAAGTCTTGTATATACACCCATGCCATGAACAGTTACATGAGGAGTTTGTGCAAAGGAATGTAAAACCCTAGTTGTAATTTTGAAACCTTGGTTGTAAGTTTGAAACTCTAATATTTCTTTAAAGAATAAAAATGTAAATGAGGGTATACAGAAAGTAAGAAGTGCCATGGCTATTACAGAAGAACCTGATATGCAAAAATATGTGAAACCAACATTGTTAGGGTTAGCCGGCAGAAGATATCAATTAAATGCAAATAAAGATTAAACAGACGAATGGGAATACACAGAAATAATAACGAGAGACAAGTTTTAACGTGGTTCACCCAAACTCGGGCTACATCCACCAAACAAAGAGTCCAATATTATTATCCAGTAAATCAAACTGATTACAACCAGCAATCCCTGCAACTCAATACCATTACAAATGCTATAATACAATATATCAAAACCCTAACCCTTAGCCACTTTTATCAAGCCTTTTTGTCGATTACAGAAATTAGGGTTTTCTTATGTCGGTCATAAAAAATAGGATTTTTTTATGTCGGCCCTAAAAAAAATTTCTCGAGGGCTACCGCCCCCAAACCCCCGCTCGGGGCTCAGCCCGGCCCCAAACCCCGGTGAGGATACATGGCTAGTGTACAGTACTTTCCTGATTAGTCGCCACCTACCAACAATCTCCCACTTGGAGATTGATCCTGGACGACACCGCTGCATGTGTAGCTCCCACTAGAAATAAGCACCCTGGACTCTACTATTCTATTTTTTTTGTTTTTAGTCTACAAGACCAACCAAAGTTGAAGAGGAGCTTAGCTTCTCCCTTGGCACTGCCTTTGTAAACATATCCGCTGGATTGTCATCTGTATGTATCTTTTCCAGCTTTAACTGTCCATTATCCAACACCGACTGAATAAAGTGATACCTCAACTGTATGTGTTTGGTCCTTGAATGCAAAGCAGAATTCTTTGCAAGATGTATGGCACTCTGACTATCTATATACAAAGAACTGTTAGCCTGTTGTGTGTCCAATTCTTCCATGAAAGATTGCAGCCATATCATCTCCTTGCTCGCCTCTGTTGTAGCGACATACTCTGCCTCTGTGGTGGATAAAGCAACAACCTTTTGCAACCGTGAGATCCAACTCACTAATGTCCCACCTACAGTAAAGACATAACCTATAGTACTCCACCCAGTATCAATATCTCCTGCCAAATCTGAGTCTACATAACCTGCTAAATCAGTATTAGAGCACACAAAACATAAATATTTAGTAGATGTACCTCTCAAATATCTGAGAATCCATTTTACTGCATTCCAATGCTCCAATTCGGGATGACTCATATACCTGCTTACAACTCCTACAACATGTGCAATATCTGGTCTCGTGCATACCATGGCATACATTAAACTTCCTACAGATGAAGCATATGGTACCTTAGACATTTTTTCTTCCTCCTCTTGTGTCTTTGGACACATCTCCTAAGTCAATTTCAAATGACTAGGCAAAGGTGTGCTGACAGCTTTTGCATTCTCCATGTGGAATCTCTGCAACACCTTTTCAACATAAGCAGTCTGAGATAGAGTCAATTTTCTATTCATCCTATCTCTACAAATTTTCATACCAAGGATTTGTTTTGCTGCCCCCAAATCCTTCATATCAAATGACTGTGCTAACTGTCATTTTAACTCTCTTATGTGATCCATGTTAGACCCAGCTACAAGCATGTCATCAACATATAAACATAAAATAATGTAGTTGTCATTATCCAACCTCTTAAAATAAACACAATGGTTAGAATTACACCTGCTGTAGCCTTGCTCAGTGATAAAACTATCAAATTTCAAATACTATTGCCGAGGTGCTTGTTTCAGGCCATACAAACTCTTCTTCAATCTATACACCTATTTCTCCTAACCTTTGACCTCAAATCCTTGGGGATGTTCCATATATATCTCCTCCTCCAAATCACCATGGAGAAAAGCAGTTTTCACATCTAGTTGTTCCAAATGCAAATCTTCAGCAACCACAATACTTAAAACAGTATGAATAGAAGTCATCTTGACAACCGGAGAAAATATCTCATCAAAATCAATGCCCTTTTTCTGTGCAAATCCTTTTACAACTAACCTGGCCTTAAATCTTTTCTTACCTCCATCTTCCTCTTTCAGCCGGTAAACCCATTTGTTTGGTAAAGCCTTTTTACCTGCAAGTAACTTACATAATTCTCAAGTCTGATTTTTCAGCAAGGAGTCCATTTCTTCTTTCATAGCATGCTCCCACTGATCGTGTGTATCCACCTGCATAGCTTCATCATACCCTTCTGGTTCACCAGCATCTGTTAACAAAATAGAATACAAAGAGGGAGAAAACCTTTCAGGAGGTCTACTTAGCCTTGTTGACCATCTAACATTCACTAGAGTTTGTGGTATTTCTGGTTGCTCTTGCGAAGCATGAGGAACCACTGGAACATCACTATTTGGAGTATCATCCAGCACCACATAATCTTTTTCTTTCTTCTCATGCTGCTGCAATTGATCTTTGTACAACACCTTCTCATTGAATATAACATCCCTGCTTCTCACAATTTTCTGATTTTCAAAATCCCAAAGCCTATAACCAAATTCATCAATGCTATATCTAACAAAGGTACACCTTTTTGATTTTGCATCCAGCTTGGTTCTATTTTCAGAATCTATATATGCAAAAGCTTCACAGCCGTAGGTTTTTAGAAAAGAATAACTCACCTTCTTACCTATCCATGCTTCCTCTGGAATACCACAGCCCAAAGGAACTGAAGGACCTCTGTTAATTAAATATATAGCTGTGTTGACAGCCTCTACCCACATATTTAAGGGCAGCCTAGCATGCAATCTTGTGGTCCTTGCATGCTCCATTATTGTCATATTCATGCGTTCAGCCACTCTATTTTCCTGCGGAGTCCCTGGAACTATTTTCTACCTACGAATTCTATTAAAGGAACAATAATCTTCAAATTCTTTGCTACAATACTCACTGCCATTATCATATCTGAGACATTTTAATCTTTTACCTATCTCATTCTCAACCAAGCTTCTCCATTTTTTAAATGTTTCAAAAACATCATATTTCTGCCTAAGGAAATAAATCCATACCTTCCTAGTTGCATCATCTATGAATGTAACATAATATCAAGAGCCACCAAGAGAAGATACATGAGCCAGTCCCCATACATTGGTATGCACAAGCTCCAACTTTTCATTTTTCTTTTGCTTCCCATCCTTGAGAAAACTGACTCTCTTTTATTTTCCATACACACAACTTTCACAGAAATCCATATTAATACATTTCAGACCTAGTAAAACTTTCTTAGAATGAAGTACCTTCATACCTTTTTCACTCATATGCCCAAGTCTGTTATGCCACAGTGTTGTTTCAGAACCTGCAGCAACTTTTCCAGTCTCTTCCTGCAAACCTGTAGCAACTGTTCTTGAACTTGTTTATTTTTTCTCTGAAACATCTAAAGTAGAAGGAATAGTATGACCTGTACAAAGATATAAGGTGCCTACTTTCACACCTTTTGCTACTACTAAGGCACCTTTTGAAACCTTCCAATTTCTATCAGTAAATGTAACAGTGCAACCTTGTTCGGTTAGCTGCCCTGCTGAAATTAAATTCCTACTGAGCCTTGGAACATGCCTTACCTCTTGTAGCAGCCAATAATTCCCATTCTGCAAATTAATCTTGATTCTTCCCTTTCCAACAATCTGACAGGGTTCGTTATGTCCCAAATAAACTAGCTCAAAATCCCCTTGGACATAATCAAGAAAATAACTTCTATGGGGCGTAGCATGAAATGCGGCCCTTGAATCTAAAACCCATGAATCATCAACATTATCTAGGGAAATAATCAAAGCATCATCTTCAGATTTATTACTTACCACATTTGCTTCCTTATTGCCTTCTTGTTTGTCTCCTTTATTTTTCTAAGACCAGCAATCTTTCTTCAGATGACCTAGTTTCCCATAGTACTAGCAATCCTTCTGTCCTCTGGTTTGGGATCTTTTGTCCCTTGATTTTTCTCGTGACTTCCCATGACCTCCAGAACCTTGTCCTCTCTCCTTTGATCTGCCCCTACTTTCTGCATTCAAAACACTACCTGATGTGGATCCACCTGAGCTTTTCTTATGAATTTCCTCACTTAGAATAACACCAATAACATCATCAAATTTTAGGGTATTTGAACTAGAAACAAAGTTACTAACCACCATTACCAAACTATCCCAGCTTTCAGGCAATGTACATAATATCAAGAGAGCTCTAACTTCTTCATCAAATTTTACATTTAAAGAAGTCAATTGATTGACAATCATATTAAATTCATTTAAATGACCTGTCACAGATCCACCTTCAACCATTTTCAAATTAAACAAACGCTTCATGAGAAATACCTTATTTGAGGCTAAGGGTTTTTCATACAATTTGGCCAAAGCTTTCATTAGACCATCTGTTGTCTTCGCTTCCGTTATATTGAATGCCATTGATGGTGCCAGGCATAACCGAATGGTTCCCAGTGCCTTTCTGTCAAGAAGATTCCAATCCTCATCAGACATTGTTGCCAGTTTCTTGGCTACTCCTTCCAACGGCATCCATAAATCCTTTTGATAGAGGTAATCCTCCATCTGCATCTTCTATAACTGATAGTTCTACCCATTGAATTTATCGACCTTCAATTTATCCTCATCTGCCATTGCTCCCACTCAACCATAAGACCTTCTTGCAGACGATAATCGAACACAACTCGCTCTGATACCACTTGTTAGGGTTAGCCAGCAGAAGATATCAATTAAATGCAAATAAAGATTAAATAGAGGAATGGAAATACACAGAAATAATAACAACAAGAGACAAGTTTTAACGTGGTTCACCCAAACTCAGGTTACATCCACCAAAACAGAGAGTCCAATATTATTATCCAGTAAATCAAACTGATTACAACCAGCAATCCCTGCAACTCAATACCGCTGCAAATGCTACAATACAATATATCAAAACCCTAAGCCTTAGCCACTTTTATCAAGCTTTTTTATCAGTTACAAAAATTAGGGTTTTCTTATGTTGGTCATAAAAAATAGGATTTTTTATGTTGGCCCTAATTTTTTTTTTCTCGGGGGCTGCCACCCCCGAACCCCCATGAGGATACATGGCTAGTGTACAATACTTTCTTGATCAGTCGCCACCTACCACAAGTGATAGGAGCCATCTAATGCAGAAAAAGAGACATGATATCAAATTCATTTCATATGATAAAGTACAGAACATCAGTACTTGATGGGAGTATCTGACATAATTGATGCTACAGATAAAGTTATGGAGTTCAATACATTCTGAGTATTCATGATATCTTTCTGACAGTTACAGTCACAAAATAGAAAAAAATGATCAAGGTTGAACTGTTTGAAGGAGAGCTCATTTTTGTAGATTTATCAAACCTTTATTGTGTTTTGAAACCTTACAAAGTCTTGTATATACACCCATGCCATGAACAGTTACACGAGGAGTTTGTGCAAAGGAATGTAAAACCCTAGTTGTAATTTTGAAACATTGGTTGTAAGTTTGAAACTCTAATATTTCTTTAAAGAATAAAAATGTAAATGAGGCTATACAGAAAGTAAGAAGTGCCATGGCTATTACAGAAGAACCTGATATGCAAAAATATATGAAACCAACATTTCAATTTTTATATACAGTGGAGGAAAGCTATACAAAAATGAAGAACACATTAATGTTCGAGGAAGCATGGCCGTGGCCAATAAAACCTCTGTGCAAGAGAAAATGATAAAACCCTTGTGATAAAAGTAGAAAACCCTCATTCTTTTTGCATCTACAGTCAAGAGAAGGTGAGAAAAAACATACACAGGCACAACCGCGACCAAGAGAGTCATTATTTCTAAAGAAATGCAATACCCACTTCGAAAATCTCAAAGCCTATATCATTTTTTTGTCACAGTGAAATGAATAAAGACCCAGGAAAGCCAAATAGTATGAAGAATCACAGACTCACCTCATTATTTTGATGCAAAGCTATGTCACGCGATGACCTCCTTTTTGTTTAAAGAGAATCTCAAGATACAATATTATAGTTACAGAAAAGGCACAGAAGACAGAGAAAGGTTGTTAAGAGATGCAAGAAATACTCAGTCATCATGGCCACGACCATACAAAAGAAGAAAAACCACTAAAGATAAAGAAAATGCTAGTCGAAATCTCAGATAGCATGCTCACCTTGTTCCTACATCTTGATTTTTAACTTAATAATGCTAGAAAGCTGGCACAAACGACATAGAAATGAAGGAGAAAAACCAGAGAGTAGAAACCCTAAGTCGCCCGAATGAAAGTTGCAGAGCCAAAATGGAGAATACAAAATGAAAAGTGAGTAATCTTCTACGGTTATCTCTTACTTTTGTTCAATGGTTCTTTCTCTCATTTTTTGACTTCACAAAAAAACAAATCATTCACATTATCCATTGGCGTCAAGTCTTTGTTCTTAGAGATTCCTAGTGATCATGATTTGGAGGGGCCAACAACATGTTCTTTTTGCATTTGATTTTTGATGAAGTCAAAAGTCGACATCATGAGAAGGAAAGGATTTATGCCTTATAAACTTTCCAAAACCCTTATTTCTATATGGATGACTAACAATATGGTCAAATATGCCTTAAGTATAATGCCTTGTAATCAGATACACATCGCCAAGAGTCAAAGATTCTGCCACATAATGCATGGGCCAAATTCATTAATGCCTTATGCATTTGTAATACATTTAAAATGCATGAAGAGATGGTGATGTAGAGGAGGGGTTGTTAAATGATTCAAAAGACTCAATTTGGTTTGACTCAAACAACTTTCAAACCTCAAGTATCGATCTTCACACTTTTCATCTTTCTACCAAACCTAGTCTAGTAGGACAACAGACCCTGTTTTTGGGCCTTTTCTCTCAACTTTTCCAAAAGACCTCCCAAAAAAAATGCAGATTCAGATACCCATTTCCAAGTTACATAACATATCCCAAAACCAACAGTGACTCCTTTGGACCATGTGCCTCAAAAATGGCATTTTTCACTGTCTAAAATAGGCTAATTAGGCCTAGTTTGTGAAGGAACATACCTATAAACACCCAACAACCACCTGGACTTGATGGAGCAGCATTCACCATGTGTCCAAACCCCCAAAAACACCATTTTTTTCAAGAGACACTCTCACTAACGTGCCAAACCACAAAACTCTTAGTTTTGGCCAAATTGAGGAGGGTTTATTGGAAATGAAGGTTCCAATCACTTTCTCTGCAAGCCACTACCTCAAACACCTTAGAATAGACCTTCACAAACTCACAAAACCATCAGATAGATTTTCCCATTGACATTTTGTCAAATACCCTCTTTAGTTCCTCTTTTCCACATTGAAAATACTACAAACAACTCAAGGGCATCACCACAAACTCACACAACATACCTTTTCTGCCTCCCAAAACCATTGGAACATCTAACCTACTATAAATAAAGTCATTCCACCAAGTTATAGGTCTGGACAGCAAGTGGAATGACTAAAATACCATTTTTTACTCCCTCAAAACCCTTAACAGACTATAAACAGGCAGTTTCAGAAAAACAGTGACAATTTCCTCTAGGAATGGAGTTAGGACCTCAAACTAGATGCATTTGAAAGGTTATTCAATCCTCTTTCCAACCATATATGGATTGCCTTTGTATCTATCCGTACAAAACCGTACCAACACTGGAAACAGCAAATTTGCAGTCAAAAAGTATAGAAAAACAAAGAAAAGAGGCAAAAACGTGATTTTTATTCATCCAACCCGTTTTTCTCAATGTTTGTGAGCATATTTCAATAGATTACAATGATATTGAATGGCCATAACCATCCATAACCACTTTTGGGTTGGTTGGCCTCTGCAACTTCCACATTACAACATGTTTTGCACTCTTTTTACATTAATAACTTTGAAATAGTTTTGTAAGCTTTTGAATCTTTGACACACCATAACCTGAATGATCTCAAAACATAAATAATGTCCTCAACATGATATTAATGGACATGGTCCTTATTAAAAAACATGAGAAATGGTCTTTCAAGACCTTATTAACAACCATGGTCTCTTAGAACACAAAAACTTCAAAATGTGCCTTATGGGGGTTTGATGACCCCTCAGGTGCTCCTGCACCATACTCCCTCTCTACAAAAGAACTCATGTCCCATGAGGAAGGACTGAAATCAACTCCACAACATTGGCCAAAAGCATGATCATCCTTATTTCTGCCCCATGGACTCAAATACTGCAACATGGGCTGTCAAATTGGAATCATGACATTGTCATCTTGCAAGTTGGTTTGCACTTTGGGGATCACATCTGAATAGGACTTGTTTGCTGTCCTTGGACTTGGAAATGGCATCCATCCTTCCTTCTTTCACTTACAAATACTTTCACCATGATGAGAAGCCCACATACTTGCCTCTCTCTTTGTTGCAACTGCAGACTCTTTGGGTTCTTCCTTGTGTGGCATATCCTACTCTTGCAAATTGACCACTACATCCACTGTTGTATCAGCACTTTGCACCATTGTGCCTATACTTTTAACATGTACAACAACCTTATCTTGCACCAAAGGACACACTACCATTCCAATCAAATTGTTAGCCTTCCAATCAATTACTAATTCATCTTTTACATCAGACTTTGGTTTGAACTTGTTTATGACAGTAGCTTGAACCTTTCTGTCAACTGGTATGGGTTCTTTCTTCCCACACATGATCACTGTATTCATTAGACCTGCATCCTCATCATCCTCAAGGAGTGGCAACAAAGTAAATGTCTTGCCTTGACTATGTATGGTATATGTATTATTTTTGCCACTATACCACACATCCCTATCATATTGCCAGGGTCTACCAAGAAGTAAATGACAACAATTCATGGGTACTACCTCACAAAGTATCTTATCCCTATATCCTCCAATAGAAAACTCAACAATAGCTTGTTCATTAACCAAGAGAGTTTGATCATCACTCAACCATGACACCCTATATGGCAACTCATGAGGAATCCTTTGTAAATTCATCTTATTAACCATTTCATTCGAAACCATATTTGTAGTAGATCCTAAATCAACTATAACCTTACATACCTTGTCCTTGCACTTACATGTGGTTTTGAAAAGAGCTCTCCTATTCAATGAATTTTTGGATGCTTGCAATGGTGTTCTTTTCATCATCAATGTCTCTCCATCTTGAACTAGGGCTGCATTCCCAATTGGAGAGTTAACACTTTCATCTACCTCCTCTTCTTGCACATATTGAATCCTCTTTTCATTCCTCCTTTCACTACCACCGGATGTAGAACTTTGTTGCATTGGACACTTGTATGCTGTATGACCAATCTCATTACAATGATAACATCTCCCAATGAAAAAATTAGAACCTCTACCTCGACCTCTGGTGCCTCTAAATCCCCCTCTAAAATTAGAAACTTGGTCCTTACCTTTGCTTGTGTCTCCTTGGTCTTCTTGGATTGATCTTGTTCCTCTTCCTCTATTGGTATTTCCTCTACCTCTTCCTTGTCTCTCTTGCCTTCTTTGCAACTTTTCTTTAGCCTTCATAGCCAACTTGTAGCATTCTTCAACTGCCCTTGGTGTTGTGAGACTGAGTTCATCTTGGATATTGTACCTCAAACCATTGAGATACCATGCTACCTTCTCTTCATCATCTTCCTCATGTGCTGTCCTGATATCCAACTTATGAAACTCTTCTGTATATGCTTGCATATCCTTCTCCTTTTGTCTTAGATTTTGCAGCCTTTTGTACAACTAAACATAGTAGTCATTGGGCAGAAACTTTGCATTCAACCTCTCCCCCATCTTGCTCCAAGAAGTGATCTTTGGCTTGTCTTTCTTCCACCTATCAGCCTAAACACAATCCCACCATAACAAAGCATGACCTTTCAATCTTGATTTGGCCACCTTAACCTTCTAATTTTCTTCCACTTCTTCACACTCAAAGTAGTTTTCCAAAGCCCCAATCCAATCTATAAGTTCTTCACCATCTAATTTCCCTCCATACATTGGTAAATCTGCCTTGGCTTTGTGGTCACTTGCTCTAACTGCCTTACGAAGTTTCGCCATCCTTGCATCTTCTGGATCCAATTCTTCCTCTTGTGGAACTTCTTCTCCACCATCTTCCTCTGACTCACTCTCACCTTCATCAACTCTCCTCCTCCTATCTCTGGCTTCCAATGCTGCAACTTGCTCTTTAAGGGCCTTCAACTCCCTAGCAATTGCTGATCCACCTTTTGGAGGCATCTTGCCTTCAACTATCCAAACTTTCTTCTCTCAACCTTCAAGAATCTACTCCCTTGCTCTGATACCACTATGATGCAGAGGAGCGGTTGTTGAATGATTCAACAGACTCAATTTGGTTTGACTCAAACAACTTTCAAACTTCAAGTATCGATCTTCACACTTTTCATCTTTCTACCAAACCTAGTCTAGTAGGACAGCAGACCCTGTTTTTGGGCCTTTTCTCTCAACTTTTCCAAAAGACCTCCCAAACAAAATGTAGATTTAGATACCCATTTCCAAGTTACATAATATATCCCAAAACCAATAGTGACTCCTTTGGACCATGTGCCTCAAAAATGGCATTTTTTGCTGTCTAAAATAGGCTAATTAGGCGTAGTTTGTGAAGGAACATACCTATAAACACCCAACAACCACCTGAACTTAATGGGGCAGCATTCACCATGTGTCCAAACCCCCCAAAACACCATTTGTTTCAAGAGACACCCTCACTAACGTGCCAAACCACAAAACTCTTAGTTTTGGCCAAATTGAGGAGGGTTTATTGGAAATGAAGGTTCCAATCACTTTCTCTGCAAGCCACTACCTCAAACACCTTAGAATAGACCTTCACAAACTCACAAAATCATTAGATAGATTTTCCCATTGACATTTTGTCAAATACCCTCTTTAGTTCCTCTTTTCCACATTGAAAATACTACAAACAACTCAAGGGCATCACCACAAACTCACACAACATACCTTTTCTGCCTCCCAAAACCATTGGAACATCTAACCTACTATAAATAAAGTCATTCCACAAAGTTACAGGTCTGGACAGCAAGTGGAATGACTAAAATACCATTTTTTACTCCCTCAAAACCCTTAACAGACTATAAATAGGCAATTTCAGAAAAACAGTGATAATTTCCTCTAGGAATAGAGTTAGGACCTCAAACTAGATGCATTTGAAAGGTTATTCAATCCTCTTTCCAACCATATATGGCTTGCCTCTATATCTATCCGTACAGAATGTACCAATGCTGGAAACAGCAAATTTGCAGTCAAAAAGTACAGAAAAACAAAGAAAAGAGGCAAAAACGTGATTTTTATTCATCCAACCTATTTTTCTCAACGTTTGTGAGCATATTTCAATAGATTACAATGATACTGAATGGCCATAACCATCCATAACCACTTTTGGGTTGGTTGGCCTTTGCAACTTCCACATTACAACATGTTTTGCACTCTTTTTACATTAATAACTTTGAAATAGTTTTGTAAGCTTTTGAATCTTTGACACACCATAACCCTAATGATCTCAAAACATAAATAATGTCCTCAACATGATATTAATGGACATGGTCCTTATTAAAAAACATGAGAAATGGTCTTTCAAGACCTTATTAACAACCATGGTCTCTTAGAACACAAAAACTTCAAAATGTGCTTTATGGGGGTTTGATGACCCCTTAGGTGCTCCTGCACCAGATGGCGTGGATAAGGTAAAATTTTGCAAGGTGACAGGATGAATGAAGACAAGTGCATTATTGGTAGGCTGAATGAAGACAAGTGCATTATTGGTAGGATGAATGAAGACAAGTGCATTATTGGCAGGATGAATGAAGACAAGTGCATTATTTTCATGATAAATGAAGACAAAAGGTAAAGTTATTTTGCAGGGTGATATACCTTATGGAGTAATAAGTAGTATCTTTTATGCCTTAAAGCATTAATGATTGTGTGATGTTTTCTTTACCTCCTTGGCAATGAAATGGAGCAATAAGGGTTAATTTTTTGCCTTGATGCATGTGAAATGTAACTAGGAGATTATTTCTTGCATGAAGGCATAAGGGGATCTTTTCTTTCTCTTAAGTCCTATTTGCATTAAATCATGCAAATTTGTGCAAATTAAGCAAGTGTATTTGGAGAGATAAGGTGTTTGTTTGTTTTTCATCTTTCATGCATGACTATACAATTAAAATCAATGTAAGTAAATTATAAAATAATATTTTACAAATTACTTTATTATTTTTCACAAGTTGTAAAATCATAGAAAAATAGTACAAAATGTAACTAATAATAAAGTAATTAAACACCTAATTACTTTATTATTTACCTACATCATTTTTTGCAATGCAAGATCATGCAAAATAGATGAGTTGAGTTAACTGAGGTTATTTAGAGACTTTTGCATGATTTGGAGCGCAATTTGAGGAGTTTTAGTCAACTTCTTGGTCAAACATATGGAGAGGATCAACTTGGTGCTATTTTTGCTCAATTTGGGGTAGTTTGGACCCTTATTTTTAGGGATTTCTTGGTTTGCTCGTGGATCACTTTGGAGAGATTATTTTTAGAGGCAGTTAGCTGCAGTTATATTTTTCATGCCTCTTGGAGAGAGAAAACTATATATTATAAAGTAAAACCTAGTTTTTGCTAGTTCTTGCAATCTTTTCTCTTTTACACATTAAGAGACAGAAGGTTTTGTAACTCATTTTTTTAGTTCTTGCCTTTTTTCTCTTTACACTTTGAGAGAGAAAGAGGTTTTATAACTCATTGATTACAGATTTTATAGAGATTACATGTTACAGGGTCCATTTTCTTGTCTTTTATGCAATATTTTCCTTTTATTTTCATTGGAATCAAGTGTTTGCCTTTCCATTAATGCTACTTGTATGGGTGATTTGATGAAATTTTATTGTGTTTAAATATCAAAACCTTTAAAATTATTGTCTCATTCTTACTTGCAAGTGATAAGCATATTGATATCATAGGTCTTAGGTTGTGCTACTGAAGTCTGTTTTCTTTCATGTTGTGAAAAATCCCATTTCCTTCATAGAGAAGATAATTTCCAACCTTAGAAATATTTTTGTAACTATTTTGCCAAAACTAGATTGTGTGGATAAGATTTTTGAGATCTATTGTGAGTCAAATTTGCAAGTTTTCCACCATTATTAGGTGCATCACCAACTTTTACAGTTTTTATAACCTTTAGAAAATCCTTTTTACACTTTTCCAAACCAAAATTCATAGATTCAAACTGAATATTTTAAGGGAACCAGCCCATAATCTGGAGGTTCAAACTCAATATAGGTCACCCACAACCTGAGTTTGTCCCCATGTTTCAAAGGATTGCAGAGTTTCACAACTTTGTATAAGGGTACAATCCTAATCAACAATAGTTTTTGGCACGCTCGGTGGGACAAAGTTTGAAGCTAAGAAGTTTGGTACTATTCTTAGCTTGTCGTAGTCTTGAAAATATCTTTTAAGCACCTGGTAAATCAACCCCACCTTGGTGCCAACAATTTTTGGCACACCCGGTGGAACTTTGAACTAATTTTTTAGTTCAAAAGAACTTATTTTTGCTGCTATTTTGGTATGATTAGCAGTTATTACAACCTTTCAGAGGTTTTTATTTCAAAATACCTGATGACTATCTTTCTGGTTTTAATAGATCAGATTTTTGTAGCCTATGAGAAGATTTTCACAAGATCAGGTTTAGTTGTTTTCCAGATCTTTGAATGAGTAAGCATGTCTATTTTTTATGGGAACATACCATATCATCCATCATATCATGAAAATATTTCTAATCCTCCATCTTATCAGCCATATCAAATTAGCCATGCTACTTTTTTTACCCCTAATTCCTTTGTTTTACAAAGAAACTAGCATGCACAGTACCCTTACCACCCACCCACCCCTTCTCAACCTTCATATCAACATTTATATATCCAAAATCAGCCCCAAGAGGTTATGGATATGAAGTATAGCATGAGTGGCATCAACAATAGATTGTTAGAAGTCACAAGGAACCTAGAAGAGTTGAGGAGACTGAGCTTGATTTACAACAGGAAAAGATGGATTATCAAGCCTATCTTCATGAGAAGGAGTTGGAGACACAAAGGATACAGTTTGAGGAAGGTCTTAGGAGGGAGATAATAACAAAAGAGGAGTAGATGAAGTTTTTGCTTGCACAAGTACAAAGGCAAGTAATCTAGACAGCTGCATTCATTCTGGATCAACCTGTTCAAAATGAGGTTAGTAGGTATCAAATTCCAAGTTTTAGAAGTTGTGGTTTTGATCAAGAACCTGTTTGCATTCAAAATTAGACCTTTAATCCTCAATATCAGTCACATCAACTGCCTGAACCAAGTCATCATAGTCTTGAGCAACCATGGCAGCCTTCTTGGACCAAATATCTTGATTATAAAATGCCAAATCTTATTAAGGCTACCCCTTCCATACCAATCCAACATCAGGAAAGGCAAGAGGTAGTCAAATATGAGCCTATCAAGATTCTAAGTTTCAGTCCAACAGCTAAAAGTGCTGCTATTTTTTCTGTGTCCCCAGTTGAAAGTAAGCATAATGCATATGATGTGGAGCAAGAGGTCACTGTTACTCTAAATCCTTTACATTTTGAATCATTTGAAAAGTTCTCTAATGCTATGTATAAGATAAATTACAGCAGGACACAGATATTGGAAGGGCAAAATCTTCAATTGCATAGACAAGTTGCCCACATTCCGATGGAGAAAGCCCCATGTGAGGAGGAAGAGTTGGTTTCTTTGTTTGATTAGTTACCTGGTTTCATTGAACCATATGAGGAAAGCATACCAATAGAAGTATTAGAACAACAAGAAGACATTAAATAGTATGAAGAGTTGTTGATTGAAGCTAAGCAGTCTAATAATCTAATCTTGGATCAATTAGAAGAGTGTGAAGGTAAACCTATCATGCAACTTACACAACTGGTTGAGAATTTTTATGAGGTAATAAATAGTCCTCCTTTATCAAAAATTCAAGAGGAATGTGATGATGTTTCATTTTGGGATGATCTTGAGTCCTTTGTGTCAAACTTAGATGGAAAAGAAGATCAAGATGAACATGTTTTTGTGAAAGAAACAAAGATTGAGTCTCATGAGCTAGCTGATTTATTTGATGAGCTTCCAAAATTTATGGATGAAAATGAAGATATCACATGCATCCTAACATCAGTGTCTAGTTTTGAGCAGCAAAAGTATGAAATTCATGTGAATTTAATGCAAGATTATCAATTAGATGAGAGCATGTTTTCAGGTATAATAGAAGTCTTTTGTTCTAACATTGATGATAAGCTAGTATCAAATGATCCAACAATATGTGATCAACAAGATTAGGTCAAAGAGGCAAGCTTTTATTCATTTCATTCATCTGAGCTATTTTTTTCAAATTAGGCTGAGATTGTAGGTGAAAATAGGACATCAGATCTAAATCAAGACATCAAGAGTATTAGCCAAAGATTCATCATTACAAGAGGGTGTCCAATCAGAGATTTAGCTGGTAGAGAGCTTAATAAAGAGGTACAGATTGTTGTTGTACCCACAGAGAAGCTTGCAGCCTTAGAACAATAGAATGAGATCATTTATTCACCTTATAACAATAGTGTCAAGGATCATATTTAGATGTTGAATGAGTTTGTTTTCATCCTTCAGAAAATTTTGCAGCATTCTGTAAGGTATGTCCTTATGAATCATATCTTATCAGTAGTAAGACAGCTTGCATAACATCCTTTCTTAATTAGAAAGGGAAGTTATTTCACAAAGCCAGTTAATGGATTTGTTTGACTAGCACCTTTGGCTGGTTAGTTTAGGGTAGAGTAGAATTTCAGTTCAGTATTTCATTTTCCAAGAAGTGCTTTTACACATTTTGCTGGCTATGTCTTAAGCAAACCAAAATAGTTTCAGTTTTAGTTTTGTTGCTGCTATAGTTTTCTATTAGTTTCAGTTGCAGAAAGTTTTTTCAAAGTTCAAGGCAGAAGAAGAGTCATATGCCCAATGGAATTACAAGGCTAATAGTTCTAATTTGTTTAGCAGGAAAACACCCCTGAGAGGTCACCAGAAATGTTACTAAATTTCTGTTCACACCTAATTTAGTTAGACCAAATTTGCAGTTGTTTCAAAAGGAGTAAAAAAAAACTTTCAAGTTATTGTAATCAGTGAATGTTTGTTATATTGACAAGAGGAAAGCAATGATCAGTTGTAATGATAGTCCAACAGTCTAATCAGGACTGTTAAACCATCATGACAAGTGAATGTCCAATGTCAAGAAACCAGATAGTCAATGAAAGACAGTTGATCTAACTAATTTTGTCTTTCAAAGTTATAAGACAATTTGATTATTCAAGTGATCATATTTCAGTGTGAAAGAAAGGTATTCATTTGAACTATCATTTCATGTCATTTTTTGAATATACATTCAGTTTCAGTTATTCTATCCTATGCATTGATTGAAAAAGAAATATACATAAATCAATTGCATAAGGTAAATTAACTGATCATGTTTAAAAGAAATGTTTAAATGTGTCCCACACAAGCCATGGGAGTAACTAAATTGAGCAAAGCAGACATATGCAAGCTATAGATCTGATGATAAAAGGAAATGGAAAAGAACATATGAGAATATCAAATATCCATCATTGCCTTTTGTTTGAAGGTTGATGCCTTGTTCGTGACTGGTCTTCATATCTTCATCTTCAGCTCTAGTCATGTCAGTGTACCTGTAAAAAAATTGGGGAAAGTCCTGTTAGAAGCTCCAGATATTTAAGACTATCATATGCTTTTATCAACAGACATATCAACTTGTAAACAATATGCATTTCATGAGGAAGATCAATCAACTTCAAGAGGTATGTTTTTATGCTAGCTTGTTTGCTCATTGTGCAGGTATAGGAAAAGTAATGTTGCTGATTTGAAGACATTAAAACATGTGGAGAAAATGTGGCTCCCACAAGGGTTGAGCCCAACATGTTTCCCTTTTCTATTTATTTGAAAAGGATATCAGATTGAAAGATAGGATGCATCATTCAAGATAATATCATGCATCATAAAGTCAGTTTGAAAAAGAGTGAAATCATCATGATAAAGGTGAAAAGGAGCAGTTGCTTCTATAAACTCTGCTCACTTAATAATACACTGTCAAAATCAGATCATTCATGTTCAAATGCCTCATTACAGATTAGAAGCAGTGGTTCTGAATCAAATTGCCAAATTGCTGAACACAAAGATACAATCATGATAAGGTATTTTTCTTATTTCTATCATCATTGTAATGCCTTACTATTGTCATATTTCATGCCATAGTCATCTAGGTAGGTCAAGCATCATAAAATTAGACCTTAAGATGTCATAGAAGCATACAAATGAAATAGAGGACAAACTTGTGATAAAGCAGAGTATTAGTTGAGAAGTATAAGGACAAGACTGTCATAGAAGTAATCAAATAACAACATCATGAAGTGTAGATTTACAGGCTACAAGAGCCATTGTGAAATGATAGGCTGTCATGTATGTTCTAGTATGCAAAAGGTAAAGTGTTCTTGTTCCAAAAAGTATAAATAATGAAGCATGTCATGTTACAATCAAAATAAAATTCATCTTCATTCTTTATGAAAGTGATGGTTCATAACATCATATAGGGGATAGCATACAATCAAACAAATGACAAAAATAATGCTATAGGGTTGAAGTATCTTTCATATCATGACAATGTTCAGGCCCTCAAGATCGGGGACACTTCAATATGAGAAGCTGAATGTCACTTTGGACCATAAATGACAAGAGAAAATTGTTTAAAGAATATCTAACAAGTGGCAACCATAAAAGAAAAGAATATACAAGTGACATGAGCCATCTAATGTAGAAAAAGAGACATGATATCAAATTCATTTCATATGATAAAGTACAGAATAGAAGTACTTGACAAGAGTATCTGACATAATTGATACTACAGAGAAAGCTATGGACTTCAATACATTCTGAGTATTCATGATATCTTTCTGATAGTTACAGTCACAAAATAGAAAAAAATGATCAAGGTTGAGTTGTTTGAAGGACAGCTCATTTTTGTAGATTTATCAAACCTTTATTGTGTGTTGAAACCTTGCAAAGTCTTGTATATACAGCCATGCCATGAATAGTTACAGGAGGAATTTGTGCAAAGGAATGTAGAACCCTAGTTGTAATTTTGAAACCCTAGTTGTAAGTTTTAAACTCTCTAATATTTCTTTAAAGAATAAAAATGTAAATGAGGGTATACAAAAAGTAAGAAGTGCCATGGCTATTACAGAAGAACCTGATATGCAAAAATATATGAAACCCTCATTTCAATTTTTATATATAGTGGAGGAAAGCTATACAGAAATGAAGAACACAATAATTTTACAGGAAGCATGGCCATGGCTAATAAAACCTTTGTGCAACAGAAAATGATAAAACCCTTGTGATAAAAGTAGCAAACCCTCATTCCTTTTGCATCTACAGTTAAGAGAAGGTGAGGAAAAAGCATACTCAGGCAAAATGGCGACCAAGAGGGTCATTATTTCTAAAGAAATGCAATACCCACTTCGAAAATCTCAAAGCCCATATCATTTTTTTGTCATAGTCAAATGAATAAAGACTTAGGAAAGCTGAATAGTATGAAGAATCACAGACTCACCTCATTATTTTGATGCAGAGCCATGTCAAGTGACGACCTCCTTTTTTTTAAAAAAGAATCTCAAGATACAAGATTATAGTTGCAGAAAATGCATAGAAGACAAAGAGAAATGTTGTTAAGAGATGCAAGAAATACTCAGTCATCATGGTCGCGACCATACAAAAGAAGAAAAGCCACATAAGATAAAGAAAATGCCAGTCAAAATCTCAGATACCATGCTCACCTTTTCCTGCATCTAGATTTTTGACATAATAATGCTAGAAAGTTAGCACAGAAGACATAGAAATGAAGGAGAAAAACTGGAGAGTAGAAACCCTAAGTTGACCGAATGAAAGTTACAGAGCCAAAATGGAGAATGCAAAATGGAAAGTGAGTAATATTTTAGGGTTATCTCTTACTTTTGTTCAATGGTTCTTTCTCTCATTTTTTGACTTCACAAAAAAACAAATCATTCACATTATCCATCGGGGTCAAGTCTTTGTTCTTAGAGATTCCTAGTGTCATGATTTGGAGGGGCCGACAACATGTTCTTTTTGCATTTGATTTTTGATGAAGTCAAAAGTTGACATCATGAGAAGGAAACGCTTTATTCCTTATAAACTTTCCAAAACCCTTATTTCTATATGGACGACTAATGATATGGTCAAAGATGCCTTAAGTATAATGCCTTGCAATCATATACACATGGTCGAGAGTCAAAGATTCTCCCACATCATGCATGGGATGAATTCCTTAATGCCTTATATATTTGTAATACATTTAAAATGCATGAAGAGATGGCATGGATAAGGTAAAATTTTGCAAGGTGGCAGGATGAATGAAGACAAGTGCATTATTGGCAGGATGAATGAAGACAAGTGCATTATTTTCATGATAAATGTAGACAAAAGGTAAAGTCATTTTGCAGGGTGATATACCTTATGGAGTAATAAGCAGTATCTTTTATGCCTTAAAGCATTAATGATTGTGTGATGTTTTCTTTACCTCCTTGGCAATGAAATGGAGCAATAAGGGTTAATTTTTGCCTTGATGCATGTGAGATGCAACTCAAAGATTATTTCTTACATGGAGGCATAAGGGGATCTTTTCTTTCTCTTAAGTCCTATTTGCATTAAATCATGCAAATTTGTGCAAATTAGGCAAGTGTAATTGGAGAGATAAGGTGTTTGTTTGTTTTTCATCTTTCATGCATGACTATACAACTGAAATCCATGTAAGTAAATAATAAAGTAATATTTTACAAATTACTTTATTATTTTTCACAAGTTGTAAAATCATAGAAAAATAGTACAAAATTTAACTAATAATAAAGTAATTAAACACCTAATTACTTTATTATTTATCTACATCATTTTTTGCAATGCAAGATCATGCAAAATAAATGGGTTGAGTTAACTAAGGTTATTTAAAGACTTTTGCATAATTTTGAGGGCAATTTGAGGAGTTTTGGTCAACTTCTTGGTCAAACATATGGAGAGGATCAACTTGGAGCTATTTTTGCTCAATTTGGGGCAGTTTGGACCCTTCTTTTTAGGGATTTCTTGGTTTGCTCATGGATCACTTTAGAGAGATTATTTTTAGAGGCAGTTAGCTGCATTTATATTTTTCACGCCTTTTGGAGAGAGCAAACTATATATTGTAAAGTAAAACCTAGTTTTTTCTAGTTCTTGCAATCTTTTCTCTTTTACACATTGAGAGACAGAAGGTTTTGTAACTCATTTTTTGAGTTCTTGCCGTTTTGCTCTTTACACTTTGAGAGAGAAAGAGGTTTAGTAACTCATTGATTACAGATTTTATAGAGATTACAGTAGGTTACAGGTTCCATTTTCTTCTCTTTTATGCAATATTTTCCTTTATTTTTCATTGGAATCAAGTGTTTGCCTTTCCATTAATGCTACTTGTATGGGTGATTTGATGAAATTTTATTGTGTTTAAATATCAAAAGATTTAAAATTATTGCCTCATTCTTATTTGCAAGTGTTAAGCATAGTGATATCATAGGTCTTAGGTTGTGCTACTGAAGTCTGTTTTCTTTCATGTTGTGAAAAATCTCGTTTCCTTCATAAAGAAGATAATTTCTAGCCTTCCTTAGAAACATTTTTGTGATTATTTTGCCAAAACTGGATTGTGTGGATAAGATTTCTAAGATCTATTGTGAGTCAAATTTGCAAGTTTTCCATCATTATTAGGTGCATCAACAACTTTTACAGTTTTTATTACCTTTAGAAAATCCTTTTTACCCTTTTCCAAACCAAAAGTCATAGATTCAAACTAAATATTTTAAGGGAACCAGCCCATAATCTGGAGGTTCAAACTCAATATAGGTCACCCACAGCTTGAGTTTGTCCCCATGTTTTGAAGGATTGTAGAGTTTCACAACTTTGCATAAAGGTGCAATCCTAATCAACAACAATAACAAATTTAGCTATCTTGTTATTTATGCTTGACATATGGCTAGTAGGAATGGCATATGGGATCTGAAGAAGTTTCTAGATCAGCACATGCATTCCTAACCAAGTCATCACCTTGAAAATTGCATTCTTAAGGAACATATTTTGTTAGAGGAGTTGTTTGATGGAATGCAATGATTGCAAGAGATGTTGTTTTTAGGTGCTACCTTGTAAAAATGGGTTACACTTTCCAGGACATCCTAATTTTTGCTCAAATCACAAATTTTTAGAAAATATAATGATTGAATCCTTGAAAGGTTCCATTTAAAGGATTTTAATTTAAGAGGGTTTGATCAAACCCCCTTAGATTCAAACCCCCTTGGATAGAACCCCGCTAGTTTTAAACCATACCTATAATGGAGTCTCATCTACACCTATCAAAATGCTGATAAAAAACCACTTTTGATTTACCTTTTGGGGGATCAACTGAATTCATTTAAAATTTATGTTTTGTAAGTATGTAGTCCTTATTATAAGCTTCCCAAAAAGTATAATTTTAAATATATTTAATTTGATTATTATATTTATTTTTTATTTCTTGTGAATGTAGGTTTTTGAATGAACATCAATGTCTTTGTTTCACACATACGAAAAAAAGGAAAATAGAGAAAAAAAATTCTAAAAAATATCTATGCCCTAGGTATTAGTGTCTTTGTTTCAACAAAAAAAATTAAATTTCGATACATACAGAAAAAGTTATGTTTGACGGAATATGCCTATGTCTAAATTATAATTGGTTTGACTTCAAAATTTAATTTTAAAAAAATATTCAACAAAACATTATGAAACCAAATGCATGCCCTAGATATCAGTGTTACCAATCTAAATTCAAAAGAATCAGAATTTTATCCTTTTTAAAAAAAGTTATGTGTGACAGAATACACATCACTTTATAAAAATGTTTACTATTAAAAACTAGTTATCAAAGGAGACAAAAAATATTACAATTTAACTCCACATTTTTTTAAAAATATATATTTAGAATCTACAGACAAAATCTCACAAATCACTAGTTCACATCATCTTCAAATTCCTAACAGTTTAGCGGCTATAGGTGTTAGAACGTGAAGATTTAGTTACAAATGTTTATTTCAATGTCAAGTTTGGCCACAAAGTGTAACCCATTATTGTGGGATGACCCTTGATGGAATGTAATGATTGCAAGATATGCACAAAATGGATTTATTGCTTTAGAAAATTTCAAGCAAATGCAATTGGTGGGTGTAAAGCCAAACTCCACAACCTTTGCCGTCATGCTCCCTGCCTATGCCAAAATGGGATGTTTGGAACAAGATATGGACATCCACCAAAGTATAAAGGACATGAGAATTTTTTTAGATGTTGTCATTGCAACTACCTTGGTAGACATGTATGCAAAGTGTGGAAGCATAGACAAGCCATGTGAACTATTTGACAAAACAACTCAAAGAGATGTTGTTTGATGGAATGCAATGATTGCAAGATATGCACAAAATAGATTTGTTGCTTTAAGGATATGAGAATTTTCTCAGATGTTATAGTTGCAACTGCCTTGGTAGATATGTATACAAAGTGTGGAATCATAAACAAGACTCGTGAACTATTTGACAAAACAACTCAAAGAGATGTTGTTTGATGCAATGTAATAATTGCAATATATGCACAAAATAGATTTGTTGCTTTAAGGATATGAGAATTTTGTCAGATGTTGTAGTTGCAATTACCCTATGACACATGTATTCAAAATGTGGAAGCATAGACAAGGCACATGAACTATTCGACAAAACACATCAAAGAGATGTCATCTCATGGAATGCCTTGATTGCAGGATATGCACAAAATGAATTTATAAATTAGGATGTACAAAAATCTAGAAAGAAAATATTAAGAAACACAAGTGAACACTAAAAATTATACTTGCATCTATAATGCCATGCAAAATAACCTCATTTGCAGTCCTGTATTGTCAAAAGCATGCATTATAGTTAAAGAAACAAGATTTTTAATAAAACAATTCTAAAAAATAGAAAAAACAAGAACAGGTTAGGATAAAAATTGTCATACTTGCTGATCTGGAAGCTTAAATGCTAGTCAAGTGTACCTGAGGGGTCATCTCTTACCTTTAGAGTATCCAATATTGCTTCATGATCGACATTACTAATTGTCCATAGTTGTTTTGTTTTTGGTTTTACATGATGCTTTAGTAACTTAACATTTGTTTCTACAACTAGGTGTGAATACATCAATATGGTTTTATGCTTCTCAAAGTCTTCAAATGCAGTGATGCCATTGTTTCTAATCATATATGTTCGTAACCAAGTTCCAAAAATAATAAATGATCCTATAGGATATGTGAACCCATCATCATCTGTTATAAGTCATGTTATCTTTTGTTTTCCTTGTACACATTGTGCTAACCAATAGTCTGATCTCTCTTCATTTCCATGTGGTACAACAACTACATAAACATGACCTAGTTGTACAAGGTCTAAAAGATGTTCATAGTCAAATGAGATCCATGTCATTGACTAAAGATGATTGACCTTGAGATAAAGGGGTTAAATATCATGGAATCCATGCATCTACCCACTCACTTGACTCACAATTATCCCAATCACATTTAATACAACTCTGACAAAAACAATCTAATTCTCATGTCCAAATAGTCCATGCACTTGCATTTGAGCTTAGAAATGAATGCATCTTTGATGATTCATTGATTCTCTGACCATCCAATTTCTCTCTCGCTATCCCCTCATCAACCAACCAAAAGAACCTACACACTTATGAATCAAGAGCTACTCCTTGTGACAATTCATAGTTACACCACTTAACAATAGAATCTGCATCATTAAATGTGGCACCACCTCTAATCTTTAGTTGTTCTTTAAAAAGATCTCTCTTCATGCATGCACCCACTCCATCATGTTCCCCTTTTCCATGCCCAGCTTCAAAAAAATTCCAAATATGAGGTATACCCTTCTCTCCATGCATTCTGCTCAAACAATAGAACATATGAGAATTCTTGAATTGACTAGTGCAATTATCTGACCAAATGAGATGTTGATCAATTCTAATATCTTTTTCTTCCAAGAACCCATAAAAATTGTTGAAAATAATATTGCACATACTTTGATGAATGAGATCGATCATAACTGATGTAAAAATGGTATTCTTTGACAATCTTCCTATTCTCTTCTGTACTCTCGAGGGCATGTATGTATGTGATGTGAACAAAAATAACAACTTGAATAGAGTTGTAGTATTGGAATTGCACTTCATTTTGGGGTTGCAACATGTAGTTTTCTGCAAAATCAACTACAAAGACAACAGTTCTTATCAGGAAAAAGTATTTACACATCTTGAACTATTGATCTAACCATTGAGACCTGTGGCTATGTCTGGCATACTTGTAGAAAAGTTTTTTCTTAAAATCATCCATAAAATTAGAAATACTTACCTCTCTTGCAATCAACTCACATCTAGAACCTTCACCTCCACTTTTCAAATTGTAGTTCACTATCTCATATCTCTTTTTCTCAGCCATTCTCTTTCAAAAATCATGCTCACTTCCCTCATGAAAACATGATATAAACATTGATAACCCACCACATTGTAAACACTTAACATTTAAACAATCATTCTTGTAGAAAATGCAACCATCACCTCTAATACATAGAAATAAATCCAGTAAGTCCCTAGATGACTTTGGTATTTGAATCACACCACACTCCTATAACATTTCATTAGTGTGCAAAGTAGAACAAATATTGCATAATAATTCATGATACATAGAAAACTCTACATGGTATTTGCAACACGTATTACGAATTTTAAGAGGAACACAATAAAATGGCTTAAGATATTCAAATGCTCTTTGTGAGATCGTCATACCTGGGTATGTTTCACAATATTGTTTGTACAATGTTGTTTGACTATATTTCAAGTAATGTTTAAGATGTGGTGTGCGGTCTTTATCACCAATTCTTAACTTTAAAACATCTTTTGCATTTAGTGATACCCTAGAGTTAGTGTGCCAAAATTGTTCAATTTATTCCTTTGTGCTATTGATTATTTTCTTATCAAATCATGGAAGCCTACTGTTAGTGCTTGAATTGACTGGCAGTTTTTGAGCAATTTCCATGCAGGCACTCTCCCTAAGTATCCAAAAAAATGTTCTAAGTGTTGGACCTCCTCAGCATTTTTTCAGCTTCATCATCATATTTTCTTTGAAGAGGAGGTCATCATCATCATATTTCCTTTGATGGTGGTCAGCATCATCATGTTCTCCGTCGACCGGTTTCTCATCGTCATCATCATATTTCAATATCGGGTGATGTTTGGTTTTTATCCTGATCCTGCTGATGAGCTACAGTGCGCCCTGATTTGCTTGCGGGGGTGATTTCTCAAGTATCCGGTGATCTTCCAATTATCACCTTGCCCAAACATGATGATGATGTTGCCCCGATATTCTGAAGGGGTTATTCTTTGAGTTGTTTCGACCTGACTTGTTCTTTCTTAAGGGTTGTCGTCATCATCATCATATTTCCAGTTATCACCGTGTTGCTCGCGAGGGTCATCATATTTTTTGCCTTCATGATATTTCGCCGGGGTGATATTTTTATCATCGGGTGATCTTGGTTATGATCATCCTGATGATGTTGTTGAAGAGTTCTAAGTGTGACCCGATATTCACTGGGGTCATCATATTTTGAACATCAGGATGATCTTAGTCAATATCATCCTGATGATGTTGTATCACTTCTTGTTCGTTGTTTTGTCATCCTGATGATGCTGACGTCATTCTTACGTCAGGGTGATATCTTTTTCTCTGCCTATCTCCATCATGATATTTCCGAAGGAGGGGGTGATGTTTTCATTTTTTGAATATCACCCGGATGTATATTTGTTCCAGCGTCATGATGATGCTGATATCAAGGAGATATCCGCCTGTCGGCTTCGTACATTATCTAGTGGGGGTGATCTTTTCAAGCATCATCATATTCGTCTATCGCCCCGATCTTATAGTGGAGCTACAGTGCAACCTGATATTTGTGCATCAGGATGATATTTCCAAATATCCGGTTATCTTCTGAATATCATCCTGATGTCGATATGATGATGACGTCATCAAGGTCCGGGGGGGTCATATTTCTAACACAGATCATCTTGTGGAGATCTCCCGATATTTGCAAACATGATGATGACGTCATCTGGATATGAGGAGGTGCCCAGTAGGCAGATATGATGATGACATCAGCAGGATATGATGATGATGTCATCAGGATGTTCATCGGCCAGACTTTTGGTATAAGCTCAGCAGGAGGATGTTCCTCCGATGGATCAGGTTGTGCGGATGAAGGCGATTATCATGCGGGTTATATTGCGATATGATGCTGACGTCAGGGTGATATTTCAAGCAACAGGATATCATGCTGCTGGAGGATGATGATGATGAAGTCTTATACTAGTGTCGTAAGGAGCAAAAGCACCGACATGATATATGCTCATGACCTAGTATATAAAGTGTTAAAGAGGTTGCTGCGGGGTGCATGTGGGATAATTGGTATCCTGCATTTTCAAATATCATGATGATGAATCTCGGCGGGAAATGGTTGCGATTGATTGTTAGATGTTTTTCCCAAGGCCACGGGTTGGTGCGCCATTAATGGCGAAGGTTGTAGAGGTATGGGCGGATCTGGTACCCGATTGAAGATGTACATCAGCGGACAGTGGCGCAGGGCTCGAGATTTCTTCCTGTCTCCTCCCCTACCTGCTGCATTCATGTTTGGGCGCCAATCTGGTAGTGTTTGAGCGCCATTTTCCTGATACTGTGTATCTGGCGGGATTTTTGGTCAACCATGTAATTAATTGCTATGGTACACTACCTGGCTGTTGTAAGTAGGAAGTGTTACTCATTTGTGGTTGTTGAAAGTTGAAGATTTTTGGCTCTGTAATTCAAAACCAGCTGATCTGGTTGCTCTGTACAGCTTAAACTTGTGAGTTTATGTATCTCCCGTTGTACGATTTGGCATGAATCCACTGATTTCATGGTTAGTCTTATATGAATAATGCTGTGTTTGCATGTGTTATGTTAATTCTGTCTCCAGTATTGCATGTATTCTTCTTCTGAATCTGGATATTTGGGTAATGTTCAGATTCTAGAGCATAGAATTCCTATGTTGAATGTCTGATCTTTTAACTTCTGCTCAAGGGGTAGATTAAACTGTTTTCAGGTTGAACATTGGGAAGGGTATACTGCAGTAGGGATGCCATAAGTAGAGATAACTTAACACTCTGTATTGGGAGATATCTGTAAGGCAGCTATCATGTGTATCCCCTTGAAATCCAGTTTTAGCTATTCATGCTGATCATTCACAAGTGTATGTCTACCGACTCCAAGCCCTGGATAGGCACCAATCATGCTGTGTTCTTGTGTTATACACCATGTCCAGCTTTGCATCCAAAATTCAAACTAAAACATTTCATACTTCCACCTGTTAGTTGTAGGAGTAGGATTAGGAACCCCCTGCATGCTCTCATACCCAACCAGACATCATGTCCAAGAATGTTGCCAGCCTTGTGATCTATCATGCAGATCTTGGTCCATACATGAGAGTATTCTGCCTGTTGTTGTCAAGTTAGATCCTTCTATCTTTGAGCTAGTCAAGGTTACATCTTGAGTTATAGGGATACCCCCCTTGGTGCGGCAGAACCAGAAGTGAAGGGGAGGTAGCTCACGCAACCTCCTGTATTTAGTTGGCTGAATCTGCCTGTGCATTAG
This sequence comes from Cunninghamia lanceolata, assembly GCA_027924645.1. Lineage (NCBI taxonomy): Eukaryota > Viridiplantae > Streptophyta > Pinopsida > Cupressales > Cupressaceae > Cunninghamia > Cunninghamia lanceolata. The sequence continues at coordinate 2,872,084 of BSBN01001475.1, forward strand.
AAGTGGCAAACCCTAATGCTGATTCAGAAGAAAAAACCAACACCTACCACTTGTTATAGGTAAAAAAAGAGATGATGGAATGTATGGTTTCACTAGATCAAACCCTCCTTTCACTCTAACATTCAAGGACAAAGATTGAACCAAGCCACTACAAAATGGAAGAGGGCTCAACTTCAGATCTTTGTGCTCTTGAATGTTAGAGTGAAAGGAGGGTTTGACCTAGTGAATCCATACATTCCATTATCTCTCTTTTTACATATAACATTTTGGATTATCTTTGGCCTCTACTCTGCAAGAGCACACCCTCTCATTAACAAAGGTGTTGGGAAATCTTAAATGCTAACCTGGGGCTTGACCAAGGCAAGATCCTAAACACCACAACCCCCAAACCCCTTTCTTGTTGTCTTGTGTACAGGTTATGGATTTATAGTTTTCTTTAGGAAAATAAGATTTCTGAACTTACCTGTGGTTTTTGGAGCCTTTCATGAAAACTACAACTAAAATGCCCTTGAAAATCAACTAAAAACATCCATGAAAACCCTGAGCAAACCCTTTCTCCATGGCGGCGCATAGTTGAATGAGAAAGAAAATGGCCAAGTGAGGAGTAATATTAGGGTAAACATTTTTTTTCTCTCAAAACCCTAATCGACTGAGGGTCTTTTGACCTTTGTTTTAAAAACAAAATCATTTGTTATTTGAATGCAACAATGGGTCAACAACATAAATCATTATACGTAATGCAAATGGAGGAAGCCCACAAGACCTTTTTTGCCTTCTTTTTCTTTTTAACAAAGTCAAACAAGATAATAATAACCTTTTCCCCCCATATATCTTCTTAGACACATGGTCAAAGGTCTAGGTTATTTTTTGCATTTCATTTATCAAATGTAAGGCTTGTCGTTAAAGTGTTGTTATTATAAAACACTTAATCAAGATGTTTTTCTTTTAAATGCATAAATAGGATGCCATGCCTTTTGAGGCTTTTATGAGTTAAGTCCTTATATTTTGCAACCATATGGGGTAGTTGAGGAAGTTAGTAGACAAAGAAGAGCATCTAGGATGTTTTTATTGCTTTTGTGAGCTTTTTAGGGGTTGTTTGATGAGTCATCTTGATGGACCTAGTCATGTTTGACTTTTTCACTCATGGTGAGCTCTTTTGGTGAAGTTTATGTGGCTATTTTCTAGGCTTTTTGGAGGCATCTGACCCAAGATAGTTGGGAAGTCCTTCTTTAGTGGGTTTTTGGAGGGAGGTGGTGGTTATAGTCACTTTTGTGACTCTATTGTACTCAGTTCTGATTATGCAAATTTTTTTGGAGACTTGTGATTTTTGACAATCCTTGCTCAGATTTTGATAGTTTGTAACTCACATTTTGGACATGAATAGCAGAGAAGACCTTGGTTATTAATGACTGTTGGAGTTTTGCCTTCTTCATTCCTTGCTTCATTGTGTGCATTTAAATGATTTGATCAAGCTATCTGTGAGGTACCATTATTTTCTTATAGTTCTGTCTCATGTTCAACACCTTTATGCAAGTCATAATTTGTGTCAAGTTTTGTAAATGGCTTGTAGTTGTGAAGTCACCTTCCTTCTAAAAGTTTGAGCATCAGGACCTTGTTGTGAAATACTTATGCAAAGACATATAAGAATGAGTTGTGCAAGTTTTATTTCAATTGTTCTTAAGCAAGTGTTGATTATCTAGGTCTGTGTCCAAGGTCAGTTTGGTGCATCACCCATTATATTATAGATTCTGTTTGTGTAAATCTTTCTTATCCTTTTCCCCAAGCAAGTTAATATAGGTGAAACCCATTAGGAAGCCGACCTTCTTCGGAGGTTGAACTTTGCTTACAAAGTGACCCACAACTTTAGAGGTCTTCCCATGTTTCATCAAATAGACTAATTTTTGCAAATTAGTCAGGGTACATATTTAGGTGATAACAGTGCCATCCCAGATCTACCTTAAGCTATTAGGATTTCTTCCAAGGAACCCTCACTCTAATACTAATTGTTAAATGCATAAGACAAATGAGAGGGGGGGGTGTGAATCAGTTGTATCAAAAACTTTAAGCCTTCACAAACATAATCACATCCACATCAATTCACATAAACCCTAATTCTATTATGATGATTAAACATAAAAAATAGATAACAAAAACTTAATCACATCAACACCATGCACAAGAGAACACCAGATTTTTATGTGGAAAACCATAAAAGGGAAAAACCACAGTGAGGATAAGCTCACAATATATAGTAGTATCAATACCGAATTACAAAGAGGCTCACTACCAAAGGGCTCACTGCCAAAGGACTCATTGTCCAAAGAAATGTTCACTACAAGAGGCTCACTACCAATAGGGCTCACTGCCAATAGGGCTCACTACCATAATGGCTCACTGTCATGAACTGATATAATAGAATCTACTACATGCCTAAGGTGGGTTCCATTGAAGCATAGTATATCTCCTTTCACAGCCTCACAACACACACATCCTCATCTTCACATCCTTACCCATTTACAAGAATTATTTACACTTATTTATATCAATCATCAACCTTGAAACATATATCAACATTAGCGACACACTCTATGACATTTGAAACAACATTCAATGTTGGCAAACATACATAATTCAAATTAGGTCTCGATCTAAAAAACCTTGTGAATCAAATGAATGAAGGTATAACACTTCATAGCTTAGATCAGACCCAAATACATCTTCACATGCTTCAATATGCTTCTACAATCCATGAAACACATCCGCAAAGAGTGTTAGCACCCAAGTCGGCCAAACTTGTGCAAACACCAAGAATACTTAGGCACACACTTCCAAGAACTCAATCATAGCTTGCTGATAAAGCACAAGCCTTCAACATGTTCTGGAGATATCCAAAAACAACATAAAATCACTTGGAAGCCAGCAAATCTAGCTGCAACAAATCTCACTTGAAGACAACAAAATATCACTTGAAGACAAATCACAGACTGCTCACAACAAACACTGCCAAACTCTACTACATAAGAACTTGCTTTTCAGAGCATCAAATCACAAATCCTTTGGAATGAAGATAATTAAGGACCTTATAAACATATGTCCAAAACTGCAAAACTTGAAACTACTCTGCGGAGAAATGCAAAGCAAAATACTTTCTCCCAGACATATCTGCACAACCAAGAAACTCTGTCAATTACAGTATTCAAACTAGTGAACATAATTTCTATTGCACAGTGATCCAGACTACAAAATTCTAGATTTATCATCTTCAAACACTTCTCTAAAACATATCCAAAACTCACACTCTAGTCTTCAACACAATACAGAGTAAAAACTCAGACAATATCCTGCAAGCCAGAACACTCTACAACACACTATTTCCTCTGGAGATCAAATTTTCTCAAAAGCACTTGGAAACTCATTAATAAGAGCACTATACCAACATCATCAAAACTTCTATAATGCATTCAAATCACTTTAACATGACAGCTCAATCGGGCAACAATTAGCAATATCAGAAGACACAATTGAGACCAATGACAACACTGATTAGCACATACTTGCAACACTGATTGGAAGATTCTACTCGAGGTATAAACTAGAAAGATGTTGCAAATGCTACCATGATGCTAGATCTAAAGTTAGAAAGGGAAGAAAGACTAGGGCACCACTGCCCAAGTCTTGGATGGAGGAATATTTTGTAGCTATTGTCGAATCCCAAAACCCTGATCATCATTCAGTCTTCATGTATATTCATATTCTCTGGATCTCGCTCCTGTAACTTGCACACAAGAAGATAAGAAGGGTTTTGGGGGTTATGATGTTTAGGGACTTGCCTTAGTCAAATCTGGGGATAGCATTCAAGCTTCCCAACACCATTGATTGGTAGAGAGTGTGTGCCCTCATGGGGGTAGAGGCTGAAAACAATTATAATGAGATGAATCAAATTATGATAAACAACAATGATATAACATATGTGATGATCCCTTAGAGTGATGAAGATCTTTCAGCTCCTAAGGTGGATAGATGATAGCTTCATGCCTACAACAAACACATAATAACAACACACAAATCTTCTCTAGAATCACAATGAATGCTCTTGCTTGGTTTCCTTCAATATATCAATTTGGCTATCTCTATCTTCCCTACAAATGAGCTGAAAAACACACTTATATATGCTTTCTCGCTCATAATCATGCAATTAGACCAAAAGAGCCAACAAGGAGAAACCTTTTGAAAGGTCCCAGGATGAAATAAACTTGATTTTTCCCCAACCAATCAAGAGGGACTTGGGTGGTGGTGCCCAAGTTTTTTGTCTCCTTTTGGGTCCACGACAAGATAAGTGAAGGGGCCCTTATTCCAATTTTATGTTGGTGTTGGGCAAATTTGCATCGGGGTGAACATTTAGAATGTATAATGTAATAAATGGGACCTAGGAGCTAAACAAGGAGGTAAAAAGGAAAGTTGACACTTTTACTCCATAACATTTAGCCCCCACTTTAATGTGTGTATGATCTTATGATCAGTACATGCATTAAAGTACAGTCAAAAATGCATCAAGCACATCAGGCACTAGAGTGAAGACACACCCTAATTTTGGAAGACCATCTCTAGCCCCCAAGATTATGAAAACTTAAGAAAAAACTTGACAATCATGCAAAACACAAAGAGGACAGTAAAGAAGGACATAATACATGGAGAAGACATGAACACAGTCATGCAATACACTAGGTATACATAGAAAGAAGATGTGATTAAACAATTATACTATCCTGACTAGCTAATGGGGGGGTCTCATTGCTACGCACCACCATGAAAGAACCCAAAACACATAGTGTGGGAAGAGCTCATCGCTGCACACCTCCACAAAACACACAAGACACATGGTGTGGGGGGAGTTCATCAATACATGCCTCCACAAAACATGCAAGACACATGAAAAACACATGGAATACACGAGCATCGTAGAGTGTGTCATCGATCCATATATGTCTTATACAAAGAAAACACGAGTCATAGGGAGGAGCTTATCACTACGCTCCACCATCTAAAACATTCCAAACACACCTGACAGTTGAGCTACACTACCACAATCGCTGAAAACACACTTAAGGGTGAATAACTCAAGATCCAACCCCACCTCTCACAGAGGACTTTTTCAAAAGGATGTGCAACCTAGTCAAGGGTATACATCATCCTCCCTTCTACAGAAGGGTTTTTGAAATCATGCAACCCCACCTGCATCGTGGAGGTGTCTTACGATGAAAAGGAAGCATGTGCACAAAGTATACAACCACACCTACATCGTGGAGGTGCCTTATAGTGAAAAGGAAGTATACACAAACACAATTTATCACAATGTCTAAGATATCCAAGCATTTACCACAATATATGCCCCCACCTTAAAGTGGTTGATCCTACTTGCCAGCAGCAATAACATTTAAGTTAAGGTTGAAAACATGTGAGGGAACAAGATCTTTCGCAAAGCCCATGCCCCAAAGTGACATGTGCTCACAATCGCTAAATTGTTCCCAACAATCACGATAGAACACATCAATATCATTTGCTAATAACAATTGATCAATAATAAGATTTTGTTAGAAAATTTATTCTAAGATAATAACCAAATCATTTCATGAACATTTAATTCAAACAAACCAAGGCTATACTTATGGGTTCAGAACCGAGTATAGCCATGAGGTTATATTTCAAGTATCTCAGAACTGAGTGTAGTTACAAGGTGAGACAAAAACATTGCAAAGTGTATAGAAGCAATTTTTTAGAGTATTGCAAAGGCTTGTTACAACAATTTCACAATATGATACATGATCACATCACAACACAAAGTGATTCTACTAGTCAAATGTTAGTAAAAAATTACCCCCATTTTCATATATAGACTAGGTCCATTTTTGTTTTCTTATTTAGGGACACACAATCCTTATCAGAAGTGTATATTTGTTGTTATCATCTGTTGACTAGTAGAGCCACAAGTACAATGGAAGAATGGAATCACAAAAAATGAGAGAGGAGACAAAAGTGACTTAGGGTCACAATGTGGGAAAGATGCCCCCAAGACAACCTCCACAACATTATGCCCCCAAGGCACCAAACACAACAATTGCAACAAGAGAAGAGTAGAAGAATAGAGAAACATATAGAAGGAATGTCACAATGTGGATGGTCTCCTTGTATCCTTGACCTTACAAGAGTATCAAGGGTCATCCAAGGAGACCTAAACAAACATTTAACACTACACGGGGGAACACAACATAACACACACACACATACACACACATATATATCTAAGAAGAGGCCAAGCTTGCAAGCATCTTGGAGAGGTGCTCTATCAAGTGTGGTGGAATAGGTGTGAGATTCATACCTGTTTGATTTTCACAACAATCGTGCGATACTTGATACACAAATTTTTGTATGTTTGAAATCTTCTGATGCTTGCGAGGAGGTGAATCATTACCTTTTTCAGTGGATTTTGATGACTCATGCCTTGCTCTTTTTCTTTCTTTTTCTTTCTTATTCTGCTTTGCTTGATGAATGAGTTTTTCATGATGAAATGGGATAGTTTTCATTGTTATAGCTTTCTTCTTCTTATTATGATTGTATGTAGTATATTCCTTTTGCCTATCTTGTGCATTTTGGTTATCTCCCGATCCTTGAAGGGATAACAAAGGAGGAACCTCAAGGTAGATACCTTTTGCTCATGGATGAGGTAGATTATTGAACTCAATCCAATCTTTTTTTCCACCTTTTCTGGTTCTATCAGTCCAACTATTTCATCATATTCAAGAAATTCAACTTCAGGCTCCATTTCATTTTGTTGGGTTATCCCACAATAATGGGTTACACTTTTTGGCGAAACTTGATATTGAAATTAATATTTTGAACTAAATCTTGACGTTCTGACACCTATAGCCGCTAAACCATTAGGAATTTGAAGATGATGCGAACTAGTGATTTGTGAGATTTTGTTTGTAGATTCTAAATATATATTTTTAAAAAAATTTGGAGTTAAATTGTAAATTTTTTTGCATCTCCTTTGATAACTAGATTTTAATAGTAAACAACATTTTTTAAAGTGATGTGTACGCCGTAGCACATAACTTTTTTTCTACAAAGGATAAAATTTTGATTCTTTTTAATTTAGATTGGTAACACTGATATATAGTGTATGCATTTGGTTTCATAATGTTTTGTTGAATATATATTTTTTAATTAATTTTTGAAGTCAAACCAATTATAATTTAGACATAGGCGTATTCTGTAAAACATAACTTTTTTTGTATGTATTGAAATTCAATTTTTTTTCTTTCATTGAAACAAGGACATCAATACCTAGTGCATAGATATTTTTTAGAATTTTTTTCAGTAATTTACTAATTTTCCATGCCTGTAGAATAGAGAGCTTGATGTTCGGTGAAAAACATACATTCACAAGAAATAAAAAATAAATATAATAATCAAATTAAATATATTTAAAATTATATTTTTTGGGAAGCTTATAATAAGGACTACATACTTACAAAGCATAAATATTAAATGAATTCATTTGATCCCTCAAAAGATAAATCAAAATTGGTTTTTTATCAGCATTTTGATAGCTGTAGAGGAGACTCCATTATAGGTATGGTTTAAAACTAGAGGGGTTCTATCCAAGGGGGTTTGAATCTAAGGGGGTTTGATCAACCCCTCTTTAATTAAAATCCTTTAAATGTAACCTTTCAAGGCTTAAATCATTATATTTTCTAAAAATATGTGATTTTAGCAAAAATCAGGATGTCCCAGAAAGTGTAACCCATTATTGTTCCACCATGTTGTCGATGTTATGCTTAGGAAAATGATTAGTGAAGATCTCTAGATTTTGATTCAAAGGAGAAATTGATTTATTTCCATTTTTATTCACACCAATCACCTATATTATGTTAGAATCAATGAGGTCTTGAATTTCATGTTTAAGTGGTGCAATCATGGTTAGGAAGGTCCATAGAGTGAACATTCCAGATCGTGCAACAAGATTAAACAAAATGGAAGCAAATCAATTATAGAATGTAAATGTTGATTTAGATGTTTAGTATATCATAGATTCAAAATAGAAACAAGTCGGCAACATGCAGGCTTACAATTAGGGCTCACAGGCCTGATTGTCCAGTTACAATATATGCACAAGATATAGCTTTGAAGCGCCTGATACCAAAAGAATTCCAACTATCTAAATCATGAACTATGCTAACTACTTTCCTATGCCTCTATTACATGATTATATATCATTTTCAGATCATAAGAATCCTCCGTGTCGGCCAAGAGTGATTACAAACTCCAATGAAATAGATGTAACATGTGTACACAGATAGGTCGACCCAAAACATATGGAAATCCTCTGCAAGTGTGAATCAAGATGCAGATCCTAGGGAAGGTCGGCTAGGTTCCAAACTATCTTGAATGATGTGTCATTTATCTCCACAAGTCATGGAAGTGCTCTGCAAGTCTTCTCCTTTAGTTGGTTGTCTGAGACTATCTAAATGCTCTTTTTTGAGAAAACAGTTGATCTTTTGATAACGATATATTTTCAGAAAATGATCCAAATGATCTAAATTTTGGATATGATTTCTAGATGCTAAGTCCATCTCCACAAGGTCTAAAATGAAACTATGGCAGAATGCGAACCAAAATACAAAAATTGCTACTGACTAAACTGGAAAAATGAAAGAAACAAAATGAATGAAAATAATTTTGGTTGATGCAAGATTGCTCTTGAACTAGGGATGCTCTTGCATCATTAAGATGCATACATCTTTTAGTGTCATGTCTTGTTCAACGGTGATACTGGAAAAAGGCATTAGGATCAAATGAAGGTTTGTTCATCTTGTTACTATCTATTGAATAAGCAAAAGGAAGCTTCAAAAGATTGTTGGTTATCACTTGAATCATTATCAAAAGAAGAGAATTTGATAATGGAGTGAATTACCTCTGTTGTTGCCTGAATTTGAATGGGGTCTGATTTGAAATGGCTGCCACTTGTGATTGAAAGTTGTTCAACTGTTGCCCATTGATTTTGATGAAAATCTTGTTATGCTTCTTGAATGATTGTTGAGATGTTCCAGCTTCGGATTCACCAACCAAAGTCAATGAGTTATGATTCTCATACTGACTAGCTGAAAGTTGGTAATCATGAAGAGCTATGCATAAATGTTGAAAAGAACATACTTCATTAGAAATATTTTGTCGCATATGTTTAGTTGTAGATTTGTAATGAATACCTTTTAAACATCCTCATCTATAATTAGATATTGTATTTGTGCAAAGAGAGCTTGCTATCGACTAATCAACTCTGTTAATTTCTCTTTCAGACCTTGTTTACAATAGACCAAGTCAATCAATAAAATAGGAGGTCCAATGTTTGCTTCAAAATGTTGCAAGAATTGATCAACTTGCTGTGAGAATGATTGTATTGAATTAGGAGGTAAAGAGAAAAACCATTCCAAAGTTGTATCTTTAAGAGATTGTGGAAAGAGTTTTGCTAAAAAAGCCTTGTCAAAGAAGAAATCACTACACATTACTGTGAATGTTGCCACATGATTATTAGGATCACCTTTTCCACTATACTTTTCAAAGCAGGGAGCCTCAAATTTGGCAGGGATTTGAGCTCGTAAGACTGTGTAAGATAAAGGACTGTGAGCATGATATGTTGGTATATTAGGTTGAGATGAAGCAGTGGTCATATTCACTACTGTTTGCTGCAAGGAGGTCATACTTTCCAAAAGTTGGTTTAGGATTGCATCACCAGGTGATGTGGTTTGCATATTGGATACCATGTTATTAAATGGTGCAGTATTGGAAGTGAGGGATGGTTAAGAATAGTTATTCATGTGCATGGACACATGGAGTATTAAATTTTGGTAGTTGTAGTTTACAGATTTGTAATTGTTTGTATTAGATGTTCCCATGTTAGTGGTAGCATTACCACAAGGTTGTATGGTGGTGGTGAGAATTGTTGATGTATAAGTGGATACTCCCATAGTCAGTATGGGTGTTGATACTTGTGTACCATTTTGATTCGATGTTGACACATTTTTTATGATATTCGCGCAGTTACCCGCTGATATAATGTTGTTATCCACTATATGGGCTATTCCATGGAGTATGTCAACACCTTAATGTCCTTCTTGCAATAATCCTCTTATAACTTCAAAAACAGGTACTTCTCGAGCTAGATGTCCATTTCCCATAAATTCTTAAAAATCAACTAGTTCTTTGTCCAGTTTCTTGGTTTGAGCTTCAGGTACATGTGAAACTATGTCAATTATGTCCTCAGATTCATGAAATGTTTGTTCTTCCGACACATTGGCATTAGTGACATATTGTAAAGATGTTGATTCACCTTTTGTAAAGTAGTTGAGTAGTGGATTTTCCAATGTTTGCATATTGTTGCTATTGAAAGAACTAGAACCCATCAATCTACAACTTCTTCTTACCAAGGTGTTCGTGTTAGGGCAGCAAGTTATACAACTCATGTAAATTTTTATAACACTCAATGTACTAACCAAGGATATGATCAATATGATTATGAATGTAAAGGTAGTTATGCTTGTTGAAATACACAATGTGTAATTGTAATAGTATTAATTTTCGAATCTAGGATATGAAATGATGAAAGATTACTATGCCAAATCAGATTTGATGAATATTTAATGCAACTAATATGATCATGTAAGAAAATTTTTGAAACCCTAATGCAAATTTTTACCAAAATGCAAGCTTTTTGAATGTCTAAATAAATTATGCAAGATTTCCAAATGAATTTTGATAAATATGTAATGAATCTATGCAAGATTTGATTTGAACAATCAACAAGATACAAATGCTCAAAGTGTCGGGTTCACTAAAATGTTTTGTATGAAAAAAGGAGAATGATGACAACTACGATGCACACTAGATCAAACCCTTTTCCATATAACATTTAAGGACAAGATCGAGCCAAATCACTACCAAATGGAGGTGGACTCAACTACAAATCTTGTACTCAAGTATGTTATGGATGGATTAGATTTAATTTAGCCTTCTTATCAAACCCTAGGTTAATAATACATGAAACCCTAGTTCTATAATGATCATCTTATAACAGAATAAGTACAACAACAATCTAGAAACCAATTGTATAGGGATGATCAGGAAGATGATAGAACCTATCTCCTGAAAGCAGAGGAATTAGAGGACTAATTTGGAACCACCCAATTCCTAATTGGAAGATTTTACCTGAGGTATGAACTGGAAAGATGTTGCAGATGTTGCCCTAATGCTAGATCTAAAGTTAGAAAGGGAAGAAAGACTAGGGTGCCACCTTCCAAGTCTTGGATGGAGGAATATTCTATAATGATCTTGAAACCCTAATCTTCACTCAGTCTTCTTGTTTCTTCATCTCACTCCTATAACCTACACACAAGAAGATAAGAAGGGGTTTGGGGTTTATGGTGTTTAGAGACTTGCCTTAGTCAAATCCTAGGATAGCATTCAAGCTTCCCAACACTGGTGATTGGTGAAGAGTGTGTACCCTCATAGGGGAAGAGGCTGAAAACAATGATAATGAGATAAATCAAATGATGATAAACAATGATATCACCTATGTGATGATCCCTTAGAGTGATGAAGATCCTTCAACTCCTAAGGTGGATAGATGATACCTTCATGCCTACAACAAACACACAAATATGCTTTAGAGTCACAATGAATGCTTTTGCTTACTTTCCTTCAATATCTCAAGTTGGCTATCTCCATATTCCCTACAAATGAACTTAAAAGCACACTTATATATGCTTTCCCACTCATAATCATGAAATTAAACCAAAAGAGCTGACAATGAGAAACCTTTTGAAAGGTCCCAAGCTGACATAAACTTGATTTTTCCTTGACCAATTAGGAGGGACTTGGGTGGTGACGCCCAAGTATTTTGGCTCCTTTTGGGTCTGGGATAAGATAAGTGAAGGGGCCCTTATTCCAATTTTACATTGGTGTTGGACAATTTTGCATCAGGATGAACATTTAGAATGTACAATGTAATAAATGGGACTTAGGAGCTAACCAAAGAGGTAAAAAGGCAAGTGGACATTTTTTAATCCATAACAGAAGTCATAAAGATGAAGGATCCATTTGATACCTTCAATGCCTTACTAGGTAAAGTGACAATGGTTTGTAAATTGTAATGTAATTATCAACTCTAGAGAAGAATAGTTGTCCTTTGTAAATAAGGACAAGGTAGTACATATACCTCTAGACATAGACATGATCAATGCATATATAGAGGAGGTAGCACAAGATGATACCAAAGAAGATCCCAAAGCACTCTACTCACTAGCCAAACTCTACTAATGAGAACTATTCAATGAACCAAATTTAAAAGGAGAAAGTTATATTGACAGTAATAATGGAAGTATAGATAGTAAAGATGTACTCAATACCTAGTTAATAGGTGAACCTATACCATTTAGAATGTAACCCAAAAAATTATGGGTGATTCACACTCTAGCATGACACATGAACCATCTTCCTTGCTTCAAGATAACTCCTAGTCACTCCTACTCATGTGGAAATAGTTAATAGAGTGGAGGTAGGACCAAGGGTTTATTCTACTCTCTTTCTTGAGGGAGAAAAATGTCACAAATTATAGTTAGGTTTTTTGCTATATGTGTGTTTTGACAATTGTTCCTATAGAGACATTCGATTGTTGTTGTTTCTTTTGTTGTGATAACTTTATGACATGAAAGGTCATGAGTCTTGAGTGTCCTAAGCCTAGCATGAAGTTTATTTTATTCATTGATAAGTCAGAGACATTCTTATCTCCTTTCTTCATAGGGTTGCTGGTCTCTCATGCGTTATTGATGTTCTTGTTCTTCCCTTGCTTGTTCTATGTTTTGTTGATGAATTGGATGGGGGAAGTTCTCCCCAATCTCATCAAGGATGAATTGTATCAACCTTCCCTAATCCCTAGGAATATTAAATTCTTTGAAATAGGGGGAAGTGTTGTGCTTCATTTTGAATGTGTTAAGTTGATGTTGTTTGAATTTATGTTTAACTCATGATGGAACTAAGGGATTCTCCTTGTTTAACTATTTGATTTGAATAGTGTTTACCTCATGATGAGATTGAGGTTTCTTGTTTGAATCTCTAATTTTTCCTAATGTTTCTATAATTTTCTTATGAATGCAATCTAAATGTATGCAAAATAATTTCGTTTCCTCTTTTCCCAAATTAAAATGTTGTCTACTTTCCTAAGAATTTTAAAATATGTATGCAATCTATATGTGTTTTTCAATATGCAATCTAATTCTATGTTTTTCTAGTTTACATGGGATGATTTTGAGTATAAGATAATAATTTAAATTACAAATGGAAATAAATGTAATCTAATGAATGATGTATGTGCCAACTTCTGATTGGCTCTGCTTCATGCCCTGCATCCTACTAACAAGAACTACACAATGGTTCTATTAGTTTTTATTGAAAATACATAGAAAGTGGTGTTGCAAGGTGTGGCCCTTGGTCTCCTTATTTAGCATAGTGCTGCGGTGGTTTGCGACAAGGGCTTAACTGCCTCCCGTGCTTGTTAAGTCAAGTGGTTGTATTGGGCATTAAAAGGTCGATCTTTTGGTGCAACGACAACTAACAATTGGTATCAGAGCCAAGGTCACAGGTTCAAACCCCACGCTTGTGCTGGGAGGGGATTGTTGCAAGGTGTGGCCCTTGGTCTCCTTATTCAGTGCAGTGCACGGTGGTTTGCGACAAGGGCTTAATTGCCTCCCGTGCTTGTTAAGTCAAGTGGTTGTATTGGCATTAAAAGGTCGATCTTTTGGTGCAATGACAGCTAACAAGTGGGTCTCTCAAGGAGATCCTAAATACATAATGGGTGACCTATAAACAATGGCTCTAGTAGGTCATATGGAACTTTTGATAGCTCATTTGGGTACATACAAACTCCTTTTTGGGTGTCATATTTTTGAAATTGCATGTTTTTTTAGAACTATGTAGTGGTGCCATTAAATTTTCTTGAAATTTTTTCAAAATTATACTTTCAACTCATTTTTGCTAAGGGTATCATGTTGGTCTCTTGGGCTACCCTACCCTAAAAGGTTTGGTAGGCAATTGGAAAGTGAACTTGATTCTCCAATGGTGAAGAAAGAATGGATGGAAAATATCCTAGGAAAAATATTTTTTTCCTCTTGTGAAGTGGATTAGTCATGTCATCAAGGCTATTAAGTGACATGAGTGGTTTCTTGGAGATATGTTAGGTGACTAGGAAGACAATGTGCAAGATCTTGGAAGGTTAGCTTAGAGGTTATGGAGTCACAGAGAAAGTGAATAAAAAATAAAAACATGTAACCAAGAGGAATACTACTAAGAGGTGTGTATATATTCATGCTTACATGTACATGATTGGGAATATAGCTCATCCTTGGGTTGTGATATAGTCCTATGCATTTTTTTCATACTTAAAGAAATAGAAGTACAATCTAGGAAAATAAGAGGAGAAAAAAATCACCATATGCAGGATCATATGAAACATACTGTAAATTATTTTAAACACAAATATCACACCATAGATACCATAAAACCCATCCAATACACATAACAACCATACTATCTAAGTTTCACAATGATTGAACCATATTTCACAAAGTGTATCCCATATCAAGTTACCAAAATATTCAAGAGTGGGTGACCTGATATCATTCCTTGAAAGCGTGGAAAGAACATTTGATAAAGAAGATTTAAGACTAGATGCACTAAAATATATCATTATATATAGCCCCACATGATGATGGAATACACACAAATCAAACATCATTACATGGAAATCCCTTAAAATTTAATACAAATAAGATACTTACTTTTAGAAAGAGAATGAGAGGGGATTCCCAAATATGATGGCAACAAAACACCTAGACAACAACTGAACATCTATGTAAATGCACGAAAACAACATAGAGAATATGATAAAACACTATACATATAATTATTTTATTGGAAACTCTCCCCAATTACACAAACTTGGTATATTGATCAAGAAAAAAGAGCAGAGACAAGGAATTGAGAAGTACTCTAGAATGATTTCTATCACACATTTACTTTTTCCAATCCTAAAACCACCATGAAAAACACACTTTAGAAAATAAGGGAGATTATGTTCCTACATAGAGTTGAACACCCAGAGATGATCAACACAAAAAAGAAACATTGGTACCTCCATGCAAAGAAGGAATATGGGAACTTATCAAATGGATGGATAAACATGAACAACATATAGAAAATGGTGCCACAAAACACAACAAAATAAGCTAGATAATGATAGTAAACCATAAATACAACAATGGGATATTGAAGTTAAGGAAGGAGAAAGGATGTTAACATTAGAAACTACACCAAAAAGAAAATATTATAACCACCCATTAAAATTAAGATAACAAAAAATAGCAATTGAGGGAAGCCCTAAAATCACAAAAATAGGGGACTATTGGGAAGAAAAATAAGTAATGAAAATTGCCAAAATTTTAACAAAATATGAAGACCTATTTCCAACACATTCACAAACCTTAAGGGAATCAAGGAAGAGGCTATAATTATGAAAATCCATCTCAAAGAAGGTTTGAAACTTTAGAGGAAAATGCCATACAAATTAAACCCAAACATGAAGAAAACAGTCAAAATAGGAATAGATAAGATCTTATCAGTGGGCATAATTAAACAAGTGGAGGATGTGGACTAGATTAGCCCCACAGTAGTACAAAATAAGAAAATAGGGAAAATCAAAATATGTGTAGACTTCAGAGAACTTAACAAATCTTGTATTCATGACCCTTTTCTCACACCTTTCATAGAATAATTTCTAAAATCAAGTACTAGTAGAGAAGTGTACTCTTCTATTAGGGTGGATTTTTTGGATACTACCAAGTCAAGATCAAAGAAGAAGATCAACCTAAGACAACATTTGCAATATAATTGAGATCTTTCATGTATACAGTTATGCCCTTTGACCTCAAAAATACACTAGTAGTATTTAGTTGCATCATGATCAATGCATTCGAAGACTCTATGCATGAATACTTAGAAATCTACTTAGATGACTGAACAATCTATGGGTTACTTAAAGACCACATTGAAGATCTTTGACTAATGCTAGAAAAATATAGAAGCTTGCAAATATCACTGAATTTAAATAAATGTGTATTTGTTGTACTGTTTGGCACACTACTTGGTCATGTTATATGTAAAGGACTTATGGTTTATCCTCAAATGGTAGCACTAATCATGAATCAGCCTCCTCCAAAAATAACTTTAGAAGTAAAAAATTTCTTAGGCTATATTGGTTACCATCAAAAGTTTATTCATGATTATGCCTTGATTGCAAAACCAATAGAAGAACTATTGAAAAAGGAAATAAATAAAACAATCTATTGAACTGAAGAATGTCAACAAACTTTTGATACACTAAAGCACAAAATAGCAAAGGTACCTATATTAATCTTCCCAGATTGGAATGTTACAATCCATGTATATGTTGATTCCTTAGGCACCATAGTTGGAGTAGTTTTAGCACAACCAAAGGAGAAATAAGGATTGTGATAGGTAAAAATTAGGTTAATAAGATCAAGCATAGCCATGAAAACCTAACCCTACCATTATCAAAGAATCGAATCCAAATGAAATCAAAAGCATACAATTCAAGAAATATATCACCTAGATTGTATGATTCCTTGTTTATGATGTGGATTGCTTCTCAACAATGAATAATTATGAACATAAAATCTGCCATGATGGATGGAAGATTATAATAAGCTCAATGGATGATAAAATTCTCAATATGCTCAGGATGATAATGTAGACGCTATACGAAATGCTGGATAGATGTAGTATGGAATGAGAGGCCAAAATCAATCAATGGTGGAGATTTGGTGGCTATGTGAATGGCTAAGATTAAAGTATGATCATAGGTGACAAGTGGAAGGAAGATAAGGCTTATGTGTGACCATGTACATAAAAAGTACTACATGTGAAAGATATTAAATAAAAGATGTAGTACCACTTATCTTTTTAAATGAAAAAGGCACACATGTCGGCTCATTGAGATAAATGATAAGAGAACTTAATTAAATAAATAAAATTTATTTAATTAATTGGAAAGTGGCTTTGTGAATGGAATTTTAATTAAATAAATAAGATTTATTTAATTAAAATAGATAGAAAGAAGATAGTTAAATAATTAAAGATTGTTTAATTATAGATTAAAAGAAAATAGAAGAAATGAATTAATTAAATAAATATAAATTTATTTAATTAATAGAAGAAATAAGTGATCGGGAAATTGCTCAAGTGTGTTAGACAAATGCAGATGATAAATAATGCAATATTTGAATGCTACTGATAATTAGGTCAATTTTGGGTGTCTACTTTTTTTCCCTCTTTGATACAATGTTCGTTAGAACGTTGTGTCAAAGAAGATATGATAATTCACTCGATAAACAATGTTAGGCTCCAGTGTAACTGGCAGGTGATGCCCACTTGAGAGGTAAGCAAGGTGAACCAGGAAGGGCTGGGTTGACTCACGATAAGATGAAAGGCTAGAAACAAGGCTAATAAGAAGAAAATAGGGGTTGGGTGGGAGAAATGGAATAGTATAGAAGAATTAGGGTTTGGATAGAATCATGTGCATCCACAAGTATTAGCACAGCCAACAACACAGATGATAGGAGATGATGATGTATGTATACAACAACTGAGGCAGAGGGTTAGGGAGGAGAGGAGATGGAGGCAACAGGCTCAGATGAGGCTGAGGAGAGCAGAGATAGATCGCCATCAGATGGTGATAGGCTTGCGGCATGTGAGAGCACAGGCTTGGACATACCAGGCACAACTATAGGTGACAGCACAGGGAGGTGATGTTCAGGATGATGGTAGCCTTGCTAGGGTGACTGGAGAGAGGGATACAGCTATGCAGTAGGTGCAACTAGTTACTGTTGAGAGAGATGTAGCATTATAGTAGATATAGGCTATTAGAGTTGAGCGAGATGCGGTGGTATAGCAGGTGTAGCTAGTGAGGATTGAGAGGGATACAATTGTGCAGTAGTTACAGGCCATGATTATAGAGAGAGATAGAGCAGTGGCTATTTTGGGGATAGATGGGGTCACGATGTACTTGGCTACACAGCTGACTCAGGTACAGGGTGAGTTGAGGAGAGCACAAGGTGAGATGGAGTACTACAGAGGCTTGTATCATGGGGCAGTGCCTGCGGAGCAGAAACAACCTAGCTATAGGAGTAGGTCAGGGGCATCAGCTTCTCAAAGGATAGGTGGATCATGATTTGTGGCTTCAGTTATGGGACCTCCTAGAGATGATAGGCCAGGTGCAGGACCCAGTAGTGGACAGGGAGAGGGGGTCGCCAGTAGTCACTAGGGTTACCTTGTTGTATTTGTTGTACATTATTGTATCATGATGAGGCCTATGGGCTAATTGTACATGTATTCTTTTGATGGCTCATGGATAGCCCATGTTGTATATATAGACAATTCTATATTGATAGATGTATATATATATATATATATATATATATGATGGCTTTTGGTTATATGATGTTGGTGTAATGATTATCGTATTATGATGGTTAAGTATTTTTGTAGTTTTTCATGGTTTATATGGATGCTTATGAAAATGGAAATAATGGAAATGTATTATGTTAATGACAATGCAAATATGTAGATGGTAATGATATGATATGGACTTATGCATATAGATAGATGGTAATGATATGATATGTCTAACACACTTGTTTTGTAGGATAAGGAATGTGAACAAGAAAGATGGAGGAAAGATTGATCTTGGTTGAGGATGATATAGGCATATGATGGAATGGATAGATAGATTGGCATGATAGATTTTGAAAGTAATTGCTCAAGAATTAAGAGAAATACAATCCTTATGTTTGATATAGCATATGGATGTTATACACCAGGGTATAGAAGACCAAGGTGTTGAGGTATCCAATGCAAAACTAGCATACTACAAGCTTGTCTGAACGCATGAGGTCAAGATGTTGAACCAACATACACAAGATATAAATAGTTGCTAGTGTTCTAAGATGGACTTTGACACTACAAGCAATGGTTTGAGCTTATCTCCACTACACATAGTGACACCTTGCTGGGTATATGTATGGAGCTAGTCTTAACATAGAATAGTCTCAAATGCATAAGAGACTGTTTAGCTTCTTAGATGCTAGAGATATTGATATGTAAGATGCTAATCCCAACACATTCAAGATACCAATATGCATGGGAAGAGAATAAGATCATCTTGCAAACACGGCATACAAAAGTAATATGACCATGCTCCATTCCGGACTTCATCGCAACGTACCAAGATATGATAGATCAAGGCAGTCTTGATTAGGCATAGAAAAGGGACAAATGATAAATCAAAAGATAAAACAAAAGATACTATCATCATGTTCTCTTGCTAAATTTAGGTGCTCTTAGATGGATTTAAGCTAGTGCATTGTTGAGAGGAAAGATGCATCCTGTTGAAGGCTAAAGATGTTGATAAAATGCTATAGCAAATGTTGGCTTAAGGCATACATACAAAATAGCTTCTAGCTTATCCCTGATTGGTTAAAATTCTTGAGCTTTCGCTAGTACAAATAGTCTACTTCTAGCTTGATCTAGTTAAAAAGAAGAAGATGGAAGATGAAAGAAGATGAGGATGGAGTGGATCGTCTATGCTTGCATACTGGATACTTCCTCCATATTCTAGATTGCCTACATACCTTATGTCCATGGGATCAAAGCACATTATGATAGTGATGAGACATGATGAATATGTAGTTCTGGGTTTATTGATGATGTAAGTGATGAAAGATAGAAGAAAGGAGATGGAAGATTGGAGGATGATTAAAAGAAAAATGAAAGATGGATGATGATAGGAGGGGCTATCGTCTTTACCTGAATCAGAGTGCTTCCTTCGCATCTCAGATTTCCTACATACCGTGTATCCATAGGATCAAGGCTTCAACGATAGAGCTGGTGATGTAGTTCTTGCTTATTATGTTGAAGGTTGATGTCAAAGGATCAACTTTATTGCTTGGAGTTTTTGTGATGTTTTGATTTTTTGTTTTTGGATTTTTTGATATGTTTTGATGTTTTTGGTTGATGTTTGAGCTTGGATTGATTGCAAAGATGTTGATCCTAGTTCCAAAATGTTTTCCATGTTTGAAGTTGGATGTGTGTTGTGTTTGAAGTTGAAAGTTTGTTGTGTTATGAGCTTGGATGTTTTCTATGTTATGAGCTAAAGCTATAGGTATCCACTTCCAAATAAGGCTCAACAAGTGCCCCTAGTGTGGGATGATGTTTATTATGGAGAAGTGACAATGTATGTGTTCATGTGACCAGATGCTAAGGTGTCAAATGATATAATTACCCCAATAATATCCAAACTACAAAGGCTAGCATGGTAGAGGTGAGGATGGAAATACTTTTATTATAGATGGATAAATGGATTATGATATGGATTATGAAGGATAGAATGGTGGAGTATGCTATGAAAAGCTGTGATCAAACAAACTAAGTGAATGATGGGAACTGGTTGCTACACATAGCACCTGTTTGCCAGGTTTTCACTATGGTACTTATCCAAGGCGTCTGTTTACTAAGTTTTCACCAGAGGATGAATTATTTATCTTGTACTATTTATTTTTTTGTTATTTTTGTTATCCAAAGTGCCACAAAGTGGTTTTCACTGTTGGATGGATTTTTTTTGGATAGCTAAGAATTATGGATAGAACTTCTTGAGATGGATGCTATTGATTGGTTCATCCAAGGGAATGCCTTCAAGTGTTGAGAGAGTGTATGCACCTGATCCATAGACTGATGTGATGACATAAGGACCAAGCCAATTAGGTTCAAACTTGCCCTATTTCTCACGATGTTGTTGATTCCTTTGATTTTCTTTAAGGACAAGATCTCCAACTTGAAATCTCCGTTCTCTAATTTTCTTGTTGTAGTTGTGGCATAGACAATTTTGATAGACTTGGAGATGGTTGAATGCTGTAAGACGCCATTCATCTAGTAGCACAAGATCATGAAGTCTGGATACTCAATATTCTTCATCTGAGATAGTATGATTTAAAGATACTCGCAATGAGGGGATCTCAACCTCAATATGTAGGATAGATTTAGTGCCATAGATGAGAGCATAGGGTGTAGCTCCAGTGGGAGTTCTGATACTTGTTCTATATGCCCACAATGCAGGATTAAGTTGCAAATGCCAATCATGATGAGCTTCATTGACTATCTTTTTAAGGATTTTGATAATTGTTTTGTTAGAAGCCTCAGCTTGGCCATTACTTTGAGCATAGTAAGGTGTAGAGAATCAATGTTGGATATGAAACTTGTTACAAATATCTCTAACCTCTTGGTTCTTGAAAGGATGACCATTATCAGTGACAATAGCTTGAGGAACTCCATAACGGCAAATGATATAGTGTAGGGTGAACTTAGATATTTTATTTCTAGTAATATAAGTCATTGGTATTACTTCCACCCACTTTCTAAAGTACTCAATGGCGGTTATGATAAACTTATGACCATTTGATGAAGTAGGATGGATTTTACCTATGAGATCAAGTCCCCACTGTGAGAAGGGCCATGGAGTAGTGATAGGCTGAAGTTCATGTGCTGGTACATGTATTAGATCCCCATGTTTCTGACATTGTAACATCTCTTTGCAAATTGCTGAGCATCTTTCTCCATAGTTGGCCAATAGTATCCATCTCATAGAAGTTTCTTAATAAGACTAGGGCCAGTAGAATGCAATCCGCAGACACCTTCATGTACTTCACGTAAGGCAACTTTTGCTTCCTTAGAATCAAGACATCTAAGAAGGATACCATCAAGACTCCGACGATAAAGGGTGTCTCCTAAGATAGTGTAATGAGAGGCTTGATGGATAAATGTTTTTCATTGGGTGTTAGATAGTTGGAATGGAAAGGTTTGATCACAGAGATACTCGTATATGTCCTCATACCATGACGAATTGGGACCAACAATCTCACATATAAGCTCAGACTTTGCTACTTCAAATGCTAGAATCAGAAGCTATTCAACCATAAACTCATACTTGTGTGTATTGGACGACATGTCTAAAAGAGATCTAATCATAGCCATGGCATCTATTGCTTTGTTTTGTAACCTTGGGATTTGTTCAAAGTTGATATTGTCAAAGTACTTTTTAAAATCATCAACCATTACCTTATATGGAAGAAGCTTCTCATCTTTTGTTTGATATTCATCTAAGATCTGCCTAATAACCAATTGGGAGTGATCAAAGACCTGTAGCTATTTGATAGCCCACTGTACCTCCATGCGTAACCCTGTGATTAAAGCTTCATATTCTGCTATGTTATTGGTACACAGAAATGCAATTCTGTATGATTTTAGGATACAATCTCGTTGAGGGGTAACAAACAATATCCCTACTCTTGATCCATGTTGTGTGTAAGATCCATTAAAATATAGTTGCCATAATGTTGGTGAGTTAGATTAAACAATTCTTCATTAGGGAACTCTGGACATATTGGATGAATATCTATGATGGGTGTTGTAGCTAATTGATCGACGATAACTTGTCCTTTTATGGCCTTTTGATCCACATATTATATGTCAAATTCACTTAAGATCATAACCCATTTTGCTAATATTCCCATAAGAATTGCTTTGGAGAGAAGATATTTGAGTGGATTAACATTAGATATGAGCTTTATTGTTTGGTTCAACATATAATGTCACAACTTTTGGGAAGAAAACACCAATGCTAAACATGCTTTTTCCATAGATGAATAATTAAGTTCATATCCCACAAGAGTTTTGCTGATGTAGTAAATAGCTTGCTCTTTTCCTGAATCATCATGCTGAGCTAGAAGGGCACCTAATGTTGTTGTTGTTGAAGATATGTAGAGCAATAATGGTTGGTCAAGTACAGGAGGTACTAACACAGGAGGTGTTTCCAAAATTTCCTTTATTTTGTCGAAGGCCTATTGACATTTTTCATCCCAATTAAAAGGTTCACCCTTGCGAAGAAGATGTTGGAAAGGATGACATTTGTCTGCTAGTTGTGAGATAAATCTGTGAATGGATTGTAACCTTCCTTGTAGACTACGAAGCTGCTTGAGATTTGCTGGCGGAGGCATTTTGATGATAACTTTTACTTTGTCAGGGTCCACTTCTATTCCTTGTTGAGACACAATGTATCCCAATAGTTTTCTAGATGTTACACCAAATACACATTTCTTTGGGTTCAACCTGACCTGATACTTCTCTAGTCAATCAAAAATTTGTGCTAATACCTGTAGATGTCCTTCTCTTATTTTAGATTTCCCTAGAATATCATCAACATAGTCTTCCACGATAGTGTGAAAAAGTTCATGGAAGATAAATGTCATGGCTCATTGATAAGTAGCTCCAACGTTCTCGAGACCAAAAGGCATTACAACCTAGCAGTATGTACCCCATGGATAGATAAATGATGTTTTGTCTTGATCTTCCTCTGCTATTTTGATTCGGTTATATCTTGAGAATCCATCCATCAAAGATAGCATTTCATGTTGAGCTATGAGATCTACAATGTTGTCTATGCTTGGTAGTGGAAAGTCAAAGTTAGGGCATGCTTTATTAAGATCTCTGAAATCTTTGCAACAATGAACTCGTCCATTAGGTTTTGCTATAGGTATCAATTTTGAAACCCATTCTGGATAATCAATAGGCTTTATGAACTTTTCTTCTAATAGCTTCTGAATCTCTACCTTAACCAATAGAGCTACTTGCAGATGCATTTTGAGCAATTTTTGTTTGACAGGTTTTGCATTAGGAGATACTGCTAAATGATGTACCACAAGTGATGGATCTAGACTTGCATGTCAGCATAAGTCCATGTAAAATTGATAGCTCTTTTTATGAAAAATGTTGTGAAATCTCTTCTTTCCTACTCTGATAGTGATGCTGCCAAATATGTGATCTTTGGATTCTTCTCTGTGCCCAAGTTCATGTCTTGTGATTTTTCAACTAGCACTATTGATTTCTCATGATAGTCATTGGCGATAGGAAGATCAAATCCCCCATCCTCAGGCGCCTTAGGGAGGTTTTCACCTTCGGATATGTCCTTTATTTTTAATTTTTCATGGTCAAGAGGCACCTTTTGGTTTTCACGGTCAAGAGGTGCCTTTCAGTTTTCACCTAGTGACCTATCTTTTTTTATTTTATTTATTTCACTTTTGTGACTGAAGGATTTGATACTTCCACCAAAATATGCTAGTTTAGGGAGATCCATCATGAAACCTGCTTTATGATCACCCAATGGAATGCCTTGTCGTAATCCCATGAATTTAGCAATAGCTTTGTCATTTTCAAATGTATCCAATATCAGTGCCCCCTATTGGTCCCAATCGATGAGGTCAGGATATACGAGTGAAAGGGTAACAGATGAAAGGTAGCTAGAAGAAGTTGTGGAAATCATGAAGATGGAGGTTTCATGAAAAAGGTTAGTGATATGAAGGGAAGAGTCATCGATGGTATCCAAACTAGAAGTCTCTCCTACCGAGGAAGATCTAGCTTCCATATCAGAAATACACTTAATGTCCTTGGATGGCAGTACCTCTAGCTGATAGCCAAGGCCTTGCTTATTAAACTTCTTAGACACAACAATGGGTTCAATAGGTCCTTGTTCCTATGATCCCAATCCACCATGTCCTTTGTAGCCCATGTTCTTAATGATGCAGAACCCATTGTTATATCTCTCCACTTCAAGTTGGACTTGGTCATTCTCATCATAGAATATCCAAGAGTTGATGTCATCGATGTCTTCATCATCTAGGAATCCACCTTTAATGAACACTATGGGTGGGGCTTTTATGACAGTTGCGGATGAAGATGGCTTGGATGTAGAAGGTTTGCCATGAGATTTGGGAGATAAGGGAAGAGTTCCAACACAACAAGATTCTTGCAATGTGTACTCACCTGGACCATGTTCGGTGTACTTGATATGGAGATTGGAAGTGGCTTTGCTAGATGATGGCTTGAGTAGGGCAGATGGATCTACATAAGATGATGATGGATATGCTTTGGTGTTGATGGGAATGCAGTTAGGGCTTTGATACTTAGCTTGAAAAGCATGGCAAAATTCAAATGGATTGGGATCAGTAGGGATAGTAATCTCAACACCCTTATGTGGGAATTTAAGACATTGATGGTATGTAGAAGGAACCACTTTGAGGGCATGGATCCATGGATGACCAAGGATGATGTTATAAGGAAGCTCAATATACCTTGGATAGGCAAGTGAATAATCCCTTCAGTATCTCTCTCGGCATCATCATATGCTTTGATAGTAATGATCTTGGAAGTGTCAACATCTTTCTCAGAATATCCCAATTGTTTTATTAATTTTTAAAAACATATATTAAGACCAGCTCCACCATCCACTAAAATTCATTTGATACGGCGTTGGTTGAAGAACACTTCTATGTGGAGGGCTTCATTATGTGATGGATTGATGGAAGGCTGAAGATCTTTGTCAGAAAAGGTTATGTGATAAGGGGCTGCAATTCTAGCTACCATAGATTGGAATTGTGTGGTATCGATATCATTGGGCACCAAAGATTCTTGTAAGGCTTTGTCAAGGATAGCTTTGTGGGCAAGGATATGTGAAGCAACTTAAGAATGGAAATATCTACAGGTGTTTTACCAAGGTGATTAATGATGCAGAGTGGAACGCAACGGAGGCAACCTAACAGGAAGGAGCTGTCAACAAAACAAACAGCATGACAAACTTCTCTATCGGCTGAACCTCATCATCATATTTCCTAACAACACCAACTGCATCATCACATTTCAACATCATCATCATATTTCTGATGATCGCAAATATCCTCCTGTCGATTACTATTCACCTCCTTCGACGGTCGCCTAACATCATCATCATGATAATCCACGGGCGCAAACATCCTCCGGTTGCACTGTTCATCGGGTGCCAAATACAAACGGCATCATCATGATATTCAATATCACCTTCGTCAGCAGGATATCCAAATATCCGGTTGCCCAAATATCCTGATGACGTTCCACTTCAACAACTTGCCTTCGATGCTTCACTGCCCGACGATACAAGCAACAGCATCATGATATTAAACCTCCGGTTCTTCGAAACCTCCGGATGATGCTAATACAACTTCCTGCCTTCGCCGATACCCTTCCACTTAGCAACAACAGGATAAACCCGCATAGAGGGATTTCCTAATATCCTGATGACGATGACGTCATATCCTGATGACGATGACGTCACACATCATCCTGATGAACTCTTCAACACTTAGCCAAAAAAACTCAACTTTCACACCCGCATCCGTTAGCGATATGCGGATGATGACCTTCCCCGAGAGATGATCCTGACTGCGATATATACACTGAGTATATATCCAACTCAAAACATCATGATGCACCTGCAACATGCAAATTTCAACAACTTCATGACCCGATCCTGATGGCGATGGATTCGCAGATGATGTTGCGGCTCGTCCCGACTGGGAACGCACATGCAGACTCCTGTGTATCCTTCCACTGCATGAAAACACTCACAACCGCATAATTTCACAAAGATCATGTGACGACCGGGCCGGATCACCCCCAAACCAAAATCTAACAGTTTATCTTCTAGACCTAGCACATGAGGATGCTAGGCTGATTTACAGCATGTTTCTAACAGATCTCCTGAACAATGCAATGCAGAAACAGAAAACACAAATAAAATCTAATCTATGATACAGGACCATTCCACCGATTTGCAGGATCAACCGGTGGAAGGGTTGAAAGTGGTCATTAGCTTGCAAAACGGAAAGGAAATCAACACAGATGCAAACAGATAATGCAAAAGATGAGATCTTCTTCAATTGAAATTCAATGTCCTGAATACAGCTTCACAATGTCTGAACTGCTCTTCCTGAATCTCAACTCAACACCAGTACATCAAATCAAAAGCTATATCAAAAACTATATCTAAACCCTACAGATCGAAGGTATATATAACAAATCCTTCGAGTACTACTAACATCACTTCCCAGCGGCTGGGAGCTTCCAAGCGGCTGGGAGAGAGGACAGCTCAGACTCTCTTATCCCGATCTCTAACTGCCTACACATACTCCTATGCTGAACTATTACATAGCATCGGTCACAGTGGACCTTATTACATGATAAGTCAAACATACTAAACATAGATTATCCCGTCAGCATGATGATAACTATCCTACATCCTGATCATGTATGTCATCATGCGGACCTATATCCTGATCATGTGTGGGTGCTCCTGCACCATACTCCCCAAAAGAAGAAATCTCAAGTCCACTTGAGATGAGAGTATCAAGGTCGGCACCATGTTTCTGTAGCTGTTCCGCAGTCATCCATACTGCTTCAGAAGTTGGCTGTCCCTTCCAAGAGACGAGGTACTCCAAGTACTTCTTGTTCCTGGTCTGTTTGATCACTCTAGTGTCCAAAATCTGCTGTATCTGTGGAGGATCATGTGGAGGAATGTCTTCAGCAACTGTATCCTGTAGGATATCTTGATCTGCATCTGGATTAGCCTTGTATGGAGTCAAGTCACATACATTAAAGATAGGAGATAAACCAAGATCAGGTGGTAGTTGGAGCTTATAAGCATTTTGTCCATGTTTTTGCAAAATCTGACATGGTCCAACTTTCTTTTGCATGAGCTTAGTATACTTCCCCTTAGGGAGCCTGTCTTGCTTCAAGTGAACCCAAACCAAATCTCCAACAGCAAATTGAACATCCTTCTTCTTCTTGTCAGCATACTCCTTATATTTCAAAGTTGTGTGCTGGAGTTGGGTCTTAACCTGATCATGAACTTCTTTGATTGCTTCAGCAAAAGCTTCTCCATCTGCACTAACAGGATCTGCTGTAGGTAGTTCCCGTAACTCTAAAATACCTCTGGGATGCATTCCATATACTACCTGAAAAGGCGATTTTCCTGTGCTCCTGTTGACAGTATCATTATATGAAAACTCAGCTTGAGACAGAATATTGTCCCACTTCTCTCCATGCTGTTTTGTCAAGCATCTAAGTAGATTCCCTAAGGAACGGTTCACAACCTCAGTTTGTCCATCCGTTTGAGGATGATATGCAGAGGAAAATGACAAATTGGTTCCCAGCTTCCTCCATAGGGTTCTCCAGAAATGACCCACAAACTTCACATCTCTGTCTGAAACTATGCTCAAAGGCAACCCATGAATTCTGACAACTTCCCTGAAGAATAAATCTGCAATATATGAGGCATCTGCAGTGGTTTTGCATGGCAAGAAATGTGCCATCTTACTGAACCTGTCCACTACAACAAAGACACTGTCAAATCCTCTCCTGGTCCTGGGTAAACCTAAAACAAAATCCATACTGATACTTTCCCATGGTCTGGAAGGTATGGGTAAGGGCTGATATAACCCTGCATTAGTTGACCTGCCTTTAGCCTTCTGACAAATTACACAGGTTTCTACAAATTTCCTGACATCTGACTGCAACTTAGGCCAGAAATAATGCCTCCTGACCAGATCAAGAGTCTTGTCTAGACCAAAATGACCTGCCATTGCTCCGCAATGTTTCTCCTTGATTATATTCAACCTCATAGAACATCTGGGAATACACAACTGTCCACCCTTGAACAGCAATCCATCTTGGATCAGGTATTCAGAGAACTCAGCATGGTATTTCTCCCCAAAAGAAGTACAGACCTGATATATTTCTCCAAAATCTTCATCAGACTCATACATGGTCTTGAGTGAGTCAATGCCAACACTCTCTAACTGAATCTGATTTACTGTGAGAACTCTCCTGCTTAAAGCATCTGCAACTTTGTTCTTAACCCCTTTCTTGTGCTTCAAGGTAAAAGTGAAAGCCTGTAGTGTTTCTACCCACTTCATATGTCTGTGGTTCAGCTTCTCCTGACTGTTGATGAAACTCAAAGCTTGATTATCTGTGAAGACTATGAACTCCTTTGGCATCAGGTAATGCCTCCATTTCTTTAGGGACTGAACTAAAGCATACATTTCCAGATCATATGATGAATACCTTTTCTTAGCATCATTGAGCTTTTCACTGAAGAATGCAATTGGTCTACCCTCTTGACTGAGTACTGCTCCAATGGCCATGTGACTGGCATCACACTCTACCTGAAAGATCTTATTGAAATCTGGAAGTGCAAGGACTGGCTGCTGTGCCACCTTCCTCTTCAATGCCTCAAAGGAATCATCGGCTCCTTGAGTCCAAACAAACCTGCACTTTTGTCCTCCTTTGATGGTATCCAACATGGGTGCACAAATGTGACTGAACCCTCTGATGAACTTTCTGTAGAAGGTTGCTAACCCATGGAAACTTCTGACTTCATTCATGGTCTGTGGAGTTGGCCAATTCAAAATGGCACTCACCTTCTCCTTATCCATCTGCAGCTTGCCTTGTGAGATGACAAAACCTAAATAGGTGATCTCCTGTTTCATGAACAAACACTTGTCCAAGTTTATCATCAGCTTCTCTTCATGTAACCTCTTGAGAACCAGCTCTATATGCCTGAGATGTTCTTCTCTGGTGTTACTGAAAATCAGAATGTCATCTAAATAGACTATGACAAACTTACCAATAAATTCCTTCAGAACCTCATTCATCAGCCTCATGAAAGTACTAGGGGCATTAGACAAACCAAATGGCATAACCTTCCATTCATACAAACCTTCATTTGTTTTGAATGCTGTCTTCCACTCATCACCTGGTCTAATCCTTATCTGATGGTACCCACTCTTCAAATCTATCTTGGTAAAGTACTTAGCATTTCCCAAACAATCAAGTAAATCCTCAATTCTGGGGATTGGAAACCTATACCTGATTGTGATCTTGTTGATGGCTCTGGAATCTGTACAAAGTCTCCAAGTGCCTTCCTTCTTAGGTGCTAGTACAGCTGGTACTGCACATGGGCTCAAACTCTTTCCAATCAAACCTGAATTCATCAATTCTTCAATCTGCCTGGCTACTTCTGCATTCTGCTCTGGGGTAAGCTTATAGGCTGCTTTATTTGGGAGTGTAGACCCTGGAATCAAGTCTATGCAATGACTGATATCTCTGACAGGTGGTAGGGATCTTGGCATTCCCTCTGAGATAACACCTTTGTATTTATCCAATAACTCTTGGACAGCTGGGTCTATCAACCTTGGCTTCTTCTCTTTCTTGGCCTCTTGCTGTTGTTTCTTATTCACACTCATACAGGGGATCAGGGCATATGCAACTGCATCTTCTGCTGCCACTTCTTTCATAAACTGTTTGCCTTCCATCAGCATGACCTTCACTTCTTTGCCTTTAGACTTCTCCTCTTTCTCCTTCAATGGGAGTAGTATTACATCTTTACCATCTTTAGTGATTTTATAGGTGTTTTTGACACCATCATGCTGTGCCTTTAGATCATATTGCCATGGTCTACCAAACAAAAGGTTGCAAGCATCCATCTTGGTGATATCAAACAACAACTTATCTTTATATCCACCAATCTGAAACTCTACCCAAGCCTGCTCTTCTACAGTTGTCTGCTGACCTTGAGTAAGCCATGAGACTTTATATGGAGATGGATGAGGCAATCTCCTAAGCTTCAGCTTCACCACCATTTCTTCAGACACAAAGTTCTCAGTAGAACCAGAATCAATCAAAACTTTACAAGCCTTACCTCCTGCTTTGCAAGTGGTTCTGAAAAGGGACTTCCTCTGAGGGGCTTCTTGGTCAGGTACCTTCATGGTAGTTACTGTCCTTCTCATCATCAGGGACTCTCCACTTTCTGGATATCCAAAATTCTCAGGACCATTCACACTCTGAAAATCATTAGAACTTGTCCTACTCTGATTATCAGGTTCATTGACCAGATTTGTCCTCCTTTCACCTGCTGAGCTTGTGGCCTTGTCTGGACATCTGCTGGCTATATGGCCTTCTTTGTTACAGTTGTAACACCTGATGGATCCTCTGCCCTGGGATCTTCCTCTGTAAGGTCTTCTACCTCTGAAGTTACCTTGCTGACTGAAATTCTCTCTCTGACTCTGGCTATTGTTGCCCTTGCTATTGTCTTGACTAGACTCTCCTTGATATCCCTGTCCTTGTCCTCTGCCTCTGAAAGGACTTCTTCCACCTCTTTGTTGTCTTCCTCTTCCTCTGTTGTTCTGATCTTGTTTTCTCTTCAGCTTTTCTTCCACCTTCAGTGCCAACTGAAAACTTTTCTGCACTGTATCTGGGTTATGCAGACTCAGATCTTCCTGAATATTAAACCTCAGTCCATTAAGGTATCTGGCTACCTTTTCTTCTTCACTTTCTTTCACCTTGGTCTTCATACAGAGCTTCATGAACTCTTCTGTATATGAGCTGACATCTAGCTCCTTCTGCTTCAGGTTCTGCTTCCTCTTGTGTAGCTGGATACTGTAGTCCAAAGGAATATAAGCCTCCTTTACCAATTCCATCATCTTCTTCCATGTGGCAACTCTACGTTTTCCCTCCTGCACTCTATCATCCTGAACAAAGTTCCACCATGTCAAAGCAGCTTCTTTCATCTTTGACTGTGCTATCTTCACTCTCTGCTGTTCTGGTATCTCCTCTGTCACAAAGAAATTGTTCAGACAGTCTATCCATTCCATTACCGAATCAGGGTCCATCTTACCTGTAAACACTGGCAAGTCCAGCTTCACATCCATGGTTCTCCTCTCCATGGCCTTGAGGGCGTTCAACAGCGGTCTCTGGTCTGCAGGAACGACCTCCTCGCTCCAATTAGGGATATCCTCTTCTTCCCTATCATCTTCTCTACCAGAACCTACTTTGCTCCTCAACTTTGCTAATTCATCTTTCAACTCCTGATTCTGAGCCTTCACGGCCCTGCTTTCTGCAATCTGCTTCTTCACCAGAACTGCCAACTCAGCGTTGGTCATCTTTGTTGGGAACTCAGATGTTCCTTCTTCGTCTGACATCCTGCTTATGTTTTCCAAAAGATCCTAACCTTTGCTCTGATACCACTATGATGCAGAGTGGAACGCAACGGAGGCAACCTAACAGGAAGGAGCTGTCAACAAAACAAACAGCATGACAAACTTCTCTATCGGCTGAACCTCATCATCATATTTCCTAACAACACCAACTGCATCATCACATTTCAACATCATCATCATATTTCTGATGATCGCAAATATCCTCCTGTCGATTACTATTCACCTCCTTCGACGGTCGCCTAACATCATCATCATGATAATCCACGGGCGCAAACATCCTCCGGTTGCACTGTTCATCGGGTGCCAAATACAAACGGCATCATCATGATATTCAATATCACCTTCGTCAGCAGGATATCCAAATATCCGGTTGCCCAAATATCCTGATGACGTTCCACTTCAACAACTTGCCTTCGATGCTTCACTGCCCGACGATACAAGCAACAGCATCATGATATTAAACCTCCGGTTCTTCGAAACCTCCGGATGATGCTAATACAACTTCCTGCCTTCGCCGATACCCTTCCACTTAGCGACAACAGGATAAACCTGCATAGAGGGATTTCCTAATATCCTGATGACGATGACGTCATATCCTGATGACGATGACGTCACACATCATCCTGATGAACTCTTCAACACTTAGCCAAAAAAACTCAACTTTCACACCCGCATCCGTTAGCGATATGCGGATGATGACCTTCCCCGAGAGATGATCCTGACTGCGATATATACACTGAGTATATATCCAACTCAAAACATCATGATGCACCTGCAACATGCAAATTTCAACAACTTCATGACCCGATCCTGATGGCGATGGATTCGCAGATGATGTTGCGGCTCGTCCCGACTGGGAACGCACATGCAGACTCCTGTGTATCCTTCCACTGCATGAAAACACTCACAACCGCATAATTTCACAAAGATCATGTGACGACCGGGCCGGATCACCCCCAAACCAAAATCTAACAGTTTATCTTCTAGACCTAGCACATGAGGATGCTAGGCTGATTTACAGCATGTTTCTAACAGATCTCCTGAACAATGCAATGCAGAAACAGAAAACACAAATAAAATCTAATCTATGATACAGGACCATTCCACCGATTTGCAGGATCAACCGGTGGAAGGGTTGAAAGTGGTCATTAGCTTGCAAAATGGAAAGGAAATCAACACAGATGCAAACAGATAATGCAAAAGATGAGATCTTCTTCAATTGAAATTCAATGTCCTGAATACAGCTTCACAATGTCTGAACTGCTCTTCCTGAATCTCAACTCAACACCAGTACATCAAATCAAAAGCTATATCAAAAACTATATCTAAACCCTACAGATCGAAGGTATATATAACAAATCCTTCGAGTACTACTAACATCACTTCCCAGCGGCTGGGAGCTTCCAAGCGGCTGGGAGAGAGGACAGATCAGACTCTCTTATCCTGATCTCTAACTGCCTACACATACTCCTATGCTGAACTATTACATAGCATCGGTCACAGTGGACCTTATTACATGATAAGTCAAACATACTAAACATAGATTATCCCGTCAGCATGATGATAACTATCCTACATCCTGATCATGTATGTCATCATGCGGACCTATATCCTGATCATGCGGACCTATATCCTGATCATGTGTGGGTGCTCCTGCACCAATTAAGGATATTATAGGTAGAAGACGATCGAGGAGGGTTAATAGGTGCTCCTTGAATGACAACATGGCCTCTGCAAGTAGTTACAATGCAATCAGGTGCTTTGCCTTAGATAGTAATGGTAGAAATGTGAGCATGGTCAATGCAACCAATAGTAGATGATTCATAGTTGTACTGAATGGTATTCCCAATATGAGGGTTACTTGGTTTGTCATGAGATGGAAGTGGATTCTTGAAAGCATCTAGATCATAATTCGATGTCGGTTGCTATGTAGGTTGCAAAGTTGGAGGTGTGATTTTAATTAAACCTTGATCGATGCAATCTTGTATAACATGCTTTAAGCACATACAACCATTTGTTTTGTTCCCTTTGACTCTATGGTAATCGCAATACTCATTCTCTTTGTACCATGGAGCTTTGAAGAGAAGTTTGTCGTTGGGTGGTGCATTTGGTAACATGATATCTCCTACTTGGAGAAGCTTTCGAAGGATAACTTCCATAGGTTCCGCTAATGGTGTGAATTGTCATTGAGGATTTGAAGTTTGTTGTTATCAGGGTCATTGAAAAGGTTGAGGTGCTGTAGATGCAGCTTGAATGTGAATAGGAGCTTTCATTGTTTGTAATTTTTTTGCATCTGCAACACCATCACTAACAACATTCTTGTTCTTGTTCCAAAAGTGAGATTTATTATTGGAGCTTTGAGGATTGTCCTTGTTATCTTGAAAAATCTTGATAGTGCCCTTAGCAATTAAAGTGCGTTCAATGATAGTTCCTTTGGAAACAAGTTCATCAAAGGTGCTAGCACTTTGCAATTGTAATTGGAATGAAATATCAGGATGAAGATTTTGGATAAAGATATTGAGCTGTTGTTTCTCAAGTATTTCCCATGATAGTTTTCTAGCCATATTATGCCATCATTGAGTAAATGAAGAGAAAGCTTTACCATTGCATTGTTTATTGTTGACAAGGTCATTCATGTTCAATGTTAAAAGTGAAATGTGATCAAAATTTATTTGCTAGTTCCACAAAAGATTTAATACCTGGAGGTAAATTAGAGAACCATTCAAGAGCTTGTCCCACTAAGCTTTAGGGAAATAGTCTCAGAAGATATGTATCATCTTGAGAAACATCGAGACATGCAACAAAGAATGCTCTAAGATGGTCTTCTGGATTTCCTTTTCCTTTGTACTTGTCAAATTGTGGAATTTTAGAGTGTGGTAGAAAAGGTGTCATATGAAGTGACTTGTCAAATGGATAAGTGCATATGTCTTCTAAGGAAAATGCCTTCTTACCTTGTCCTACCACTTTGTTAATCATTTGTTGAACATCCGTTGGAGATAATTGTTGTTGTTGCAAAGGGGGTTGTTGGTTGGGAGGTGAAGTGTAATATGATGTGTATTGTGGTCGCCGTTGTGGGATATATGAAGCCATGGCCATTTGTTGAGGTTGCGTACACATAGTATATGTCAAAGGATTAGTATTTGACACATATGTGTTTGAGGATTGCTGTCCGTGAGACACAAGTGGTGGTTGAGTATATTGCGATTAATTAGCACCAAAGGTTTGCATCACATGGGAAGTGGAAGATGGATTGACGTTGGTCAATGGTTGTGAACTCAACATTGAATTTGTAATATGGTAAGTGATGGAAGGATTGGTAGATGCAGAAGGATTGACATTTGGGTTTGTGTTTTGGACAACATGAGGATTGGTATATGTCATATGTTGGGTGATAATGGGTAATCCTTGAGTAGTATAAGATGGATTGATGGTTTGTGAAGGATTATAGGAGGAAGGCTGAATTGATGTAAGTTGATCAACATAAGAGATCGCACTGGTAGGATTAGCTTGTGAAATAGTAGGCGGGTCACTCATGTCAATGAGACTAACATTGGGGTTGTATGGTGTGTTGGATGGATCCATAGAAATTGTGGAAACCATATTAGCAGTGATAGGAATATGGGATGTGGTGTCCACATGTGATGTAATGGGAGTAGCAGATTGCAATGGTTGTGAATCTTGGATGGTTTGTGTTGTTTGGATAGCTTGGGAAACTTGCAGAGTATGGGATATGGGGATAGCTTGTGACAATTGAGGAGTTTGCACCTGGCAACATGGACATCTTGTGTTACTTGAGATTGAGATATGGTCATGGTAGGAGGAGTTGTATGTTGTCGAACATGGAAAGGTGGAATGTTCAAATTTTGTGAAAGCAAAGTAAGTACATTAGTCAGAGTTATCAAAGGTTCTATAGTGTACTTTGAGCTTGGTAATGTTGCATGAAGCAACAATAGGCAATAAAAGAGATGGGTTGGAAGATGGATTTTGTAATATGGTATGAGATGGTGTGGCTATAGTGGATGGTCCCTTTGCAACAACAACGGGAGTTCTTGGATCATGTTCTTGAATAGTGGAAATGTCAAAGTCTCTTGGTAATTTGGCTCCCATACATGCTAATTGCAAGAAGTAGCGATTAGGATCGGATAAAAAAAGCCTCTCAAATTGATCCGATACATGTGTGTCTCTAAATTTTGATAAGTACTCTTCAGATTGCTCTTCATAATTCACTGTAAAGGGGTGTGAGTGCACATGATGCAAGGATGACTCTCCAATGATGTACCCATCAGGCACAAACATGTGAGGAGGCATGCCGGTTGTAAATTGAGTTACATCTCTAAGGGGTGTTGATTGTGATTGTTGCATCTTGGATTCCATTTCATCTTGTAGTTTTGCTTCCATTTTAGCTCTATATTGGCTCCTAGTTTGAGGCATGATGGTTGATGTTGAAAATTGGACTTTATCTTATCAAGGTTGAGACCCAAAAGGTGATGATTGGTTGTTTGTTTGGTTGTTGGTTGCTAGGATAGTTTGTTGTTTGCTTTGTTGTTGTTGGGTTGCTTGGTTGTTGGTTTGCTTGGTTAAAATTCCCTAGAGGATAGCTCACACACTCAAGGGAAAAGT
Organism: Cunninghamia lanceolata; assembly: GCA_027924645.1. Lineage (NCBI taxonomy): Eukaryota > Viridiplantae > Streptophyta > Pinopsida > Cupressales > Cupressaceae > Cunninghamia > Cunninghamia lanceolata. The sequence goes on from BSBN01001475.1 coordinate 2,908,800, forward strand.
CGATTGCTGATGTTGCTGTTTTACTGATATTGCTAAGGCTAAAGCCAAAAGATGATGTTTTTCTGATGTTGGGTTGATTGTTTGATGTTTGGTTTGCTGATTTAAGGTCTCAAGAGGATGGAAAGTCCACAAAGTCCAATTGTTTTTATACTCAAGATAGGAGACAAAGTTTAGGTATCTGCAAATGATTAGAGGTAGGTCTGAAAGCTAATGCTGAAGCTAAGCAAACTAGAAATGTAGCTAATTTGGCTGAGTTTATATGGATTGCTAATGTTTAGCCAGAAGTGACATATAATAGCTCAAATGTAACTCAAATAAGGCCAAAAGTGATTGACAATAGCTTAGAAGCAATCTAGTTTCATTTTAGGTGATAGGCTATAGTATTAACCAAAGGCGAGCCAGTTTGCTATAGGCGAGCAATTTTGATTCCAAATTGATTTTCTGCTCGTTAAAAGTGACTCAGTTCAGACCAAAGGCGAGCAACTGTTGTTCAAAGGTGATTGGGTTTAAGAAAGAGGCAGCTAACTATTGTTTAAAAGTGATATCAATGTTTGTAAGCAGGTAGTTACATTTCAAAAGTGAGTCAGTGTCTATCAAGGAATATGTTTGAATTGTGTTTTTGACAAGAAAACAGTAATTTCAATCACTCACACTCACAACAATCACAAACTTGTACAACCTAGGCTAGGAAAGGATTGTATTTGTTGAGTCCCTTGGCCATGCCTATTCAAAGTAGATAGCTTCAGGATCTTGGTAGCACTGGTTTTTCTCCAGGGAACTCACTTCTCACGCATACCAAGATCTAGGTTTTCCAAGGCTTGTCCCCCCACCAAACCTTAGGATTGTCCCTACTATCTCTACTAAGAACCACATGAATCAAGGAAGATTCAAAGGTCCCACCTTTTACGTCAACAAATAGAGGGTTTTTGGCTACTACACAAGGTTTCTAGTAAGGGCATCCATTTGGATGGCTATACGTGCGGCAACACTACTCTCCATTATGGAGTCTCCCAGCCTTCAAGGGTTACACCTTCGAAGGTTTTGGGGGAGGTTGGCTGTTGGTATAACACAAAAATACCTTTTGTTTGTGGCTTTCGACACAAACACTTTTCTTATATAGCGGTTCGGAAGGACTTGGCTTTAGCCCGTTACTGCTTGGGTCACACCCCTTCTCACACCAGGAAGGTAGGCCCTCTAAAGATAATAACAAATTCTCATACACCCAAGATTCATTTGATAGGAAAGGGGAGAGGATACTTTTTCTATTAAATTTGGGTTACAAACATGCACATTCAAGTAATCAAGAATAATAAAACAAGCACGGAGCAAGCAATGATTCTTTTTAAGCACCAAGCCCAAATGTTCCTAGATTAGTGAGAAATCACAAGTCTTGGACTGATCGGAGCTGTAACAAATATGTTAGTAGTTTGATAACCTCCTTTTTTTGGACAATCAATAAGACGCTGCACAAATGCCTAATTAGTATCCAAGAAAACCAAACTGTAAATAATAAAAATTGAAAGCGACACAGTTACCAGAGGCGATCAATTGTTGATCAAAAGTGATCTGTATTCTGCCGCAAGTGAAATGTTACAAATCAGAAGTGATGCTAGTAAACCTAGATGTGAAATGATAAAGATCTGAAGTGATGCAAAAAAGAAACAAGCAACTGATTGTAGGTCATAAGTGACTTAGATCTACGAAAAAACAAGATATAACAAAAAACTCTAGTTTTGTAGAAAGTGATCCAGATAGCTAAAAGCGATCACTGTCAGATTAAAAACGATGTAGCTAAGAACATAAGCAACCACTATTAGCTTGTAAGTGATTCAAAAAAGACAATAAGTGACCACTGTTCACTTAGAAGTGATCTTGGAAATGCTAAAAGTAGTTGGTTTCAGCTTAAAAGTGATGCGTGTAATTAGACAATGACTGGTTTTCACTCAGAAGCGACTGAAACTTACCACAAGCGCTCAAAAAATCTGATCTTCACAAAAAACAACTTCAAATAACAAAGTTAATCAAGGACGTGAGTCCCACCGGGCATGCCAAAAATGTGATAGGTAAAAATCAGGTTAATAAGATCAAGCATAGCCATGAAAACCTAATCCTACCATCATCAAAGAATCGAATCCAAATGAAATCAAAATCATGCAATTCAAGAACAATATCACCTAGATTGTATGATTCCTTATTTATGATGTGGATTGCTTCTCAACAATGAAAAATTATGAAGATAACAACTACCATGATGGATGGAAGATGATAATAAGCTCAATGGATGATAAAATGCTCAATATGCTCAGGATGATAATGTAGATGCTATATGAAATACTGGATAGATGTAGTATGGAATGAGAGGGTGTTTATATAGAACTCAACCAAAATCAATCAATGATAGAGATTTGATGACTATGTGAATTGCTAAGATTAAAGGATGATCATAGGTGAATGTGTAGATGACAAGTGGAAAGAAGATAAGGCTTATGTGTGATCGTGTACATAAAAAGTACTACATGTGAAAGATATTAAATAAAAGATGTAGTACCAATATCTTTTTAAATGAAAGAGGCACACATGTCGGCTTATTGAGATAAATGATAAGAGAACTTAATTAAATAAATAAAATTTATTTAATTAATTGGAAAGTGGGTTTGTGAATGGAATTTTAATTAAATAAATAAGATTTAAATTTAATTAAAATAGATAGAAAGAAGATATTTAAATAATTAAAGATTGTTTAATTATAGAATAAAAGAAAATAGAAGAAATGAATTAATTAAGTAAATATAAATTTATTTAATTAATAGAAGAAATAAGTGATAGGGAAATTGCTCAAGTGTGTTAGACAAATGCAGATGATAAATAATGCGATATTTGAATGCTATTGATAATTAGTTCAATTTTGGATGTCTACAAGGATCACACAATTGCATTTGCTAGCCACAAGTTATCATAAGTAAAAAAAAATTATACTACCATAGAATGAGAGGATTTAGTGATGGTACATGCTTTGTGTAAATTTCAACACTACTTTATATCCTACCCCATTCACATTTTTTACAAATCATGAACCACTAAATTATCTTCTTAATAGATCGGTGACACAAAGTAGAATATGGAGATGGCTCCTGCTATTTCAAGAATTTGAATTTAACATCATGGTCAAACTAAGAAAAAGTAATCAAGTCCCTGATTACCTATGAAGAATTGATATAGGGGAGGAACTCTAAAGCATGGAAGAAGATTTACCAAGCACAAAATTGTTTAGAGTAACTATAGTACTCAAAGAACTCAATGATATAACAAATCTACTCTCAAGAAGACAATTTCTTTGTAATAGCTCCTTAAGTGACAAACAAAAGATACTAAGGAAGTCACTCTCATATACATTGGTTGAAGGATAATTACATAAGATTGGAAGAGATGATATAATCCAAAGAGTAGTATTTGAGAATGAGAGAGGATATTCTCTAAGAAGCATACAGGGGCATCTTTGGAGGCCACAACTCAAGAGAAGGAACTCTGAAGAAAGTTAATCTTTCAGGCCTATGGTGGCCCACATTATTCAAGGATGCTAGCCAATATGCATAATAATGCAATGTATGTCAAAGGGTATGGAAACCTACCACAAGAGATGGAATGCCTCTACAACCAATTCTATCTCAAGTAACTTTTGAGAAATTGGCCATAGACTTCATTCGACTAATTGAACTACCAACAAAGAAATCAGAAGTTATATTTTTCATTCTTGGGATCAAATATCTCACAAAATGGGCAAAAGATGAACCAACTAAAGAATGCATATCTAAGACTACCAAAAAATTAATTTATAACAATATTATAACTAGATTTAGCTTCCCATTGAACATAACTAATGATTGAGGAAAACATTTTATTAACAAAGTGATTGCAAAACATCTGGGCAACTTCATGATAACTCACAATAAAAGTAGTCCATACCACCCTCAAGAAAATGGAGCTAGTGAAACCTTAAATAAAATCATACCCACAACACTTACCAAGATGTGTAATGGAAATATTTTAGATTGGGATGTTAAAATTCATGTGATATTATGGGCCTACAGAACAACCTACAAAAGGTCAAACAAATTTTCTCCCTTAGAGTTAGTCTATGGACTTGATGATAGTCTACCAATGAACTTTGTTGTGCCAAATCTACGTATGACACTTGCTTTGCAGTTGAATGAGGAAGATTCCTTAAAATAAAAATTGGAGGATTTGGATAAGCTAGATGAAAATAGACTACTAGTAGTATATCACCAACAACTAGAATGCAAATGCTAGAAAGCTTAGCATGATAGGAACCTATGATATAAAAGATTCCACAAAGATGAATTGGTTTTACTTTATGATAGTAAGCTCATGAAATATGGGAAGTTAAAAATATGATGACTTGGACCATAAAATATCATGGAGATTTCTCCTTCAGGCATTGTAAGACTAAAAACATTATAAGGAAAGTTGTTAGTAGGATACATCAATAAGGTAAGGCTAAAACCTTATCATATATGCACTATATGTAATATAAAGTATATGTACCATATGTAATATAAATAGAATTTATCATTCTATAAACAAAGAAAAATAAAGTTACTAGATGTTGTTATATGGAGCCTAATCAGACTCAGAGGTTATATTTTCTCCACTTTTATCGGTGTGATTTCCCCCCAAATTATTTAACAGGGGTTTGGGGCAGCACCCCCAAGACGGGGTCAAGTGGTATCACCCCTTGTGAGGTCTAGGGGTAGTGCCCCTGGTGCACTCCCTGTCGTGATATAGGGTGAGGTCGAGAGGCAGTGCTCCTGCGGGGGCTTAGGGGTAGCACCCTTGAAACCTCAAATGATTTTTATTATTTTATAAAGGCGTCGAGAGTTATTTTTTCTATTGGCCGACATAAAAAACCCTATTTTTTAACTGACATAAGTCTTAATAAAAATGGCTAAGGGTTAGGGTTTCCATTGATATTGTATTGTAGCATTTGCAACAGTATTAAGTTGCAAGGATTGCTGGTTATAATTGGTTCAATTGCTGGATAATAATATTGGACTCTCTGTTGGTGGATGTAGCCTGAGTTTGGGTGAACCATGTTAAAACTTGTCTCTCACTGTTATTATTTCTGTATATTTTTCATTCCTCTGTTTAATCTTTATTTTCTTTTAATTGATATCTTCTGCATGTAATTCCTAACAAGTAGTATCAGAGCGGGTTGTGTTCAATTATCGTCTACAGGAAGGTCTCATGGTTGAGTGGGAAAAATAGCAGACAAGGGTAAATTGAAGGTAGATAAACTCAAAGGGTAGAACTATTAGTTATGGAAGACGCAGATGGAGGATTATCCCTATCAGAAGGATTTATGGAGGCCATTGGAAGGAATAGACAAGAAATTGGCAACAATGATTGATGAGGATTGGAATCTTCTAAACAGAAAGGCACTGGGAAACATTCAGTTGTACCTAGAACCATCTATGGCGTTCAATATAATAGAAGTGAAGACAATAGATGAACTGATGAAATCTTTGACTAAATTGTATGAAAAACCTTCAGCCTCAAATAAGGTATTTCTCATGAAGCGTTTGTTTAATCTAAAAATGATTGAAGGTGGATATGTGATAGATCATTTAAATGAGTTTAATACGATTACCAATCAGTTAACTTCTGTAAAAGTGAAATTTGATGAAGAGGTGAGGGATCTCTTGGTTTTATGTTCTTTGCCAGAAAGGTGGAATAGCTTGGTAATGGTTGTAAGTAACTCTGTCTCTGGTTCAAATACTTTGAAATTTGATGATGTTGTTGGTGTTATCCTTAACAAGGAAATGCGATGGAAAAGGTCAAAAGGGTCTACATCAGGTAGTGTTTTGAATGTAGAAAGAAGGGCAGATCAAAGGAGAGAGGAAAAGGTTCTAGAGGTCATGGGAAGTCACGAGGAAATCAAAGGATAAGAGGTCCAAATCCAGAGGACAGAAGGATTGCTGGTATTGTGGGAAACCAGGTCATCTAAAGAAAGTTACTGGTCTTAGAAGAATAAAGAAGGAGACAGACATGAAGGTAATAAGGAGGCAAATGTCATAAGTAATAAATCTGAAGATGATACTTTGATTCTTTTCCTAGATAATGTTGATGATTCATGGGTTTTAAATTCAGGGGCCTCATTTCATGCTATGCCCCATAGAAGTTATTTTTTTGATTATGTCCAAGGGGATATTGGGCTGGTTTATTTGAGAGATAACAAACCTTGTTAGATTGTTGGAAAGGGAAGAATCAAGATTAAGTTGTAGAATTGGAATCATTGGCTACTACAAGAGGTAAGGCACGTTCCAAGGCTAAGTAGGAATTTAATTTTAGCAAGGTAGCTAGATGATGAAGGTTGCATAGTTACTTTCAGTGATAAAAATTGGAAGGTTTCAAGAGGTGCCTTAATAGTAGAAAAATGTGTGAAAGTAGGCACCTGATATCTTTGTATAGGTCATATTGTTCCTTCTACTTTAGTTGTTGCTGAGAAAAACTAAACAGGTTTAGGAATAGTTGCTACGGGTATGCAGGAAGAGACAAACAGTTGTTGCAGGTTCTGAGACAACATTATGGCATAATAGACTTGGGCATATGAGTGGAAAAGGTATGAAGTAATTCATTCTAAGAAAGTTTTACCAGGTTTGAAATGTATTAATATGGATTTCTGTGATAGTTGTGTGTATGGAAAACAAAAGAGAGTTAGTTTTCTCAAGGATGGGAAACAAAAGAAAGATGAAAAGTTGGAGATTGTGCATACAGATGTATGGGGACTAACTCAGGTATCTTCTCTCGGTTTCTCTCAGTATTATGTTACATTCATAGATGATGCAACTAGGAAGGTTTGGATTTATTTCCTTAGGCAGAAATTTGATGTATTTGAAACATTTAAGAAATGGAGAAGCTTGATTGAGAATGAGACAGGTAAAAGATTAAAATGTCTCAGATCTAATAATGGTGGTGAGTATTGCAGTAAAGAATTTGAGGATTATTGTTCCTTTAATGGAATTTGTAGGCAGAAAATGGTTCTAGGGACACCACAAGAAAATGGAATGGCTGAGGGCATGAATAGGACAATAATGGAGCATGTAAGGAGCATGAGATTGCATGTTGGGCTGCCTTTAAACATGTGGGAAAAGGTTTTCAATACCGTTGTATATTTAATTAATAGAGGTCCTTCAGTTCCTTTGGGATATGGTATTCCAGAGGAAGCATGGATAGGTAAGAAGGTGAGTTATTCTTTTCTCAAAACCTTTGGATGTGAAGCATTTGCACATGTAGATTCTAAAAATAGAACTAAGATGGATGCAAAATTTAAAAAGTGTATCTTCATTGGATATGGCATTGATGAATTTGGTTATAGGCTTTGGGATGTTAAAAATTTGAAAATTGTGAGAAGCAGGGATGTTGTATTCAATGAGAAGGTGTTGTACAAAGACCAGTTGCAACAACATGAAAAGAAAGAAAAGGATTATGTGGTGCTGGATGATACTCCAGATAGTAATTTTCTAGTGGTTCCTCATGCCCCGCAACAACAATAGGAAATACCACAAACTCTAGTGAATGTTAGACAGTCAACAAGGCTAAGTAGACCTCTTGAAAGGTTTTCTCCCTCTTTGTATTCTATTTTGTTAACAGATGCTAGTGAACTAGAATGGTATGATGAAGCTATGCAGGTGGATACAAAGGTTTAGTGGGAGCTTGCAATGAAAGAAGAAATGGACTCCTTGCTAAGAAATTAGACTTGGGAATTATGTAAGTTGCCTACAGGTAAAAAGGTTTTACCAAACAAATGGGTTTATAGGTTGAAAGAGGAAGATGGAGGTAAGAAAAGATTTAAAGCCAGGTTATTTGTAAAAGGATTTGCATGGAAAAAAGGTATTGATTTTGATGAGAATTTTTCTCTGGTTGTTAAGATGACTTCTATTCATACTGTCTTAAGTATTGTGGTTGTCGAAGATTTAGATTTGGAACAGCTAGATGTGAAAACTACCTTTCTCCATGGTGATTTGGAGGAGGACATATCTATGGAACAACCATAGGGATTTGAGGTCAAAGGTAAGGATAAATTGTTGTGCAAATTGAAGAAGAGTTTATATGGCTTGAAACAAGAACCCCGGCAATGGTATTTGAAATTTGATAGTTTTATGGCTAAGAAAGGCTACAATTGGTGTAATTCTAACCATTGTGTTTATTTTAAGAGGTTGGATAATGACAGCTACATTATTTTATGTTTATATGTTGATGACCTGCTTATAGCAGGGTCTAGCATGGATTACATAAGAGAGTTAAAATAGCAGTTAGCACAATCATTTGCTATGAAGGATTTGGGGGAAGCAAAATAAATCCTTGGTATGAAAATTGTAGAGATAGGAAGAATAGAAAATTGACTCTATCTCAGGCTGATTAAGTTGAAAAGGTGTTGTAGAGATTCCATATGGAGAATGCAAAAGTTGTCAGTACACCTTTGCCTAGTCATTTGAAACTAACTAAGGAGATGTGTCCTAAGACACACGAGGAGGAAGAAAAAATATCCAAGGTACCATATGTTTCAGTTGTAGGAAGTTTAATGTATGCCATGGTATGCACGAGACTAGATATTGCACATCATGTAGGAGTCTTAAGCAGGTATATGAGTAATCCTAGATTAGAGCATTGGAATGTGGTAAAATAGATTCTTAGATGTTTGACAGGTACATCCGCTAAACACTTATGTTTTGGGGGCTCTAATACTAATTTAGTAGGCTATGTGGACTCAGATTTGGTAAGGGATATTGATACCAGGCGGAGTACTAGAGGTTATGTCTTTACTATAGGTGGAACAACAGTGAGTTGGATCTCTTAGTTGCAAAAGGTGGTTGCTTTATCCACCATGGAGGCAGAGTATGTAGCTGCAATAGAGGCAAGCAAGGAGATGATATGGCTGCAATCTTTCATGAAAGAATTGGGCAAACAATAGGCTAAAAATTATTTGTTTACAAACAGTCAGAGTGCCATACATCTTGCCAAGAATTCTGCCTTGCATTCAAAGACCAAACACATACAACTAAGGTATCACTTCATCTGGTTGGTGTTGGATGATGGACAATTACAGCTAGAAAAGATACATACAGATGAAAATCTAGCAGATATGTTTATGAAGGCAGTGACAAGGGAGAAGCTGAGCTTCTCTTCAGCTTTAGTTGGTCTTCAATACTAAAAATAATAAAATCAAAACAATAGGGTCCAGGGTGTTTATTTCTAGTGGGAGCTACAGGGTCAGTGGTGTTATGATTAGTCTCCATGTGGGAGATGATATGTTGTGCAGTCTGATCAGTCTCTAAGTGGGAGATTGTTGTTATATGGAGCCTAATCAGACTTGGAGGTTATATTTTCCCCACTTTTATCAGCCCCCAAATTATTTAATGGGGGTTTGGGGGTAGCGCCCCCAAGACAGGGTCAAGGGGCTCCTGAAACCTCAAACAATTTTTATTATTTTATAAAGGCGTTGGGAGTTATTTTTTCTATTGGCTAACATAAAAAAATATATTTTGTAACTAACATAAGCCTTGATAAAAATAACTAAGGGTTAGGGTTTCTGTTGATATTATATTGTAGCATTTGCAGCGGTATTGAGTTGCAAGGATTGCTGGTTGTAATAAGTTCGATTGCTGGATAATAATATTGGACTCTTTGTTGGTGGATGTAGCCTAAGTTTGGGTGAACCATGTTAAAAATTATCTCTCACTATTATTATTTCTATATAGTTTACATTCCTCTGTTTAATCTTTATTTACATTTAATTGATATCTTCTGCATGCAATTCCTAACACTAGAGGCACTAGAAAACCAATGGTCAAAAAAGCATGGGAAACCTAGAAACAACTAAAAGCAATAAATGGAGGGTCTAAACCACCATTAAATCCTACCTTGGTCGACATCTCTCAAAGGCCACATAAGAAGTTCCCGCATAAGGAAATAGAAGAAGATTTGGATGTAACATTCTCTAGAGTACTAGCACATGTTATCTATGTTGCAAGTATGTGCCTAATCGGTGTTGTCATTGATGTCAACATATCTTTATTGTCATTGGTGTCAACTATGTCCTATTCTATTACTTGTTTAGAAGCTTTGTATGTTGACGATATTGAGAAAATTGGCCCCTCCGGAAGAAACAAGTGAGTTACAGTGAAGTGCATTATAGACAGTGAGCTGTATGTTGAAGAACAGTCAGGTAGATTACTTTGCATTTCTCACTGCTTGAATATCTTGGTCTGCGGATTGGAAGTTATTTAAAGGGATGTTTAAAGATGCTAAATCTTGAGTTTGAGCCTCTGGTGTGAAGAATTAAGAGAGTTGAATTCACCAGAGTAAAACTTGCTTTCTCTGATTATTCTATGGTGACAGAGAGAAAGTATTTTGCTCTGCATTCCTCTGCATTAAAATGTTTTGCTCTACGGTTCTAAAGGGAAGTCTAGGATGATGATAAGTGCCTACAATTGCAATGGTTCATGTTTTGGTGGTCCACAATCTATCTTTCTTGTATGACAGTTGAAGGTAGTGAAGTTCATGTGCTCTAGTGTGAAGAATCTCATGGATAAAGTGGTTTGTGTTTGTGCGGTTGCTCCTGATGATTTCAACGTGCTTATGGATTCCTCTTGATCATGTTCCTACCTTTACATTGGTCTGCGTTAAGGAAATGAGATCATGTTTGAAGATTATTCCCAGATAACGTAGTGTGCAACTAGTCTAAGCCGACTTGGTTAATTCTAGTAATTGTGGAGATTCCTTGAAGATTGTGGAAGATTGTGTTTGAGTCCTAGCTAAGGCATGGTGTAATCCACATACATCTATACTACAATTCCTTAGCTTATTTTTGTATTAGGTCAAGACCTATTTTGTAAATGTTTGTAATTCCAACCTTGGAGATTGTTCCAATGGTTGATGATTATAATGCCGACCTTGATGATCATTCCAAGGTTGATGAAGTTTATAAATACTTGTAATTGAGTCATGGAAAAGTTGTCCTTGAGTGAAAATGGGAAGATAAGGAAAAGGGGCAAGGAGATAAGGCAGAGTAGGGCAGAGCAAAGCAGAGGAACTATTGTACTTCAATGTATTAATCTCAGACATAAAGAAGATGGTAATTATGGAAATGAGTTGACAGTAGGGTTTAACAGCCCTTAGGGTTTAATAGCCCTTATTATAATCTTTCTAGTTTTAGGGGTGAGGCAGTGAGCCTGCTAGACCTAGCTATACCTCATGGCAATGAGCTAGTATGTTCTAGGCCCGTGGAGTGACCAAGCCTAAACATCATTTTTCAAAGATTGCAATATATTTTGAGAGCTAATCCTCTCCATGGTTTTTCCCCACCTTGGGTTTTTCCCTATAAAAATCTAGTGTCTCTTGTGTTTAATGTTGTATCTATGTTTAAGCTTCTGATTTCATGCATTCTTTGTTTAATTATAATAAGTATAGATAAGTGGTTAATGTTTAAGTGCAGAAGTGTTTGAGTTTTTGGGACAACTAATTCATCCCCCCCTCTCAATTGTTTGGCACATTTCAACAATTGGTATAAGAGCAAGGTTCCTCTAAAGAAAGTCTCATAGCTTGAGGAAGATCCAAAATGTCTTATAAGAAGGAAGAGCCACATTTTGATGGGACAAACTATGCTCTTTGGAAGGCACAAATGAAAAGTTATCTTCTTTGTCTTGGTTACAAAGTATGGAAAGCTACAGAAACAAAATACACCTTGCCTCAAAATGGTTTGACAACTAAAGACGAAATCAAGGAATATGAAGTGGATGTTAAAGAAAAAGATGCTCTATTAAGTTCATTGAATGACTCAGTACTGACAAAAGTTGTGGATCTTGAAACTACAAATGAGGTATGGGAAAAGATGAAAAATCTGTATGAGGGAGATGATTCTATGAAGGAAGCCAAGCTACAAAGTCTGAAAGTGAAATATGAAATTTTGAAGATGAATGAAGATGAAAACATAATAGCCTTTATGCAAAGAGTTGATGAACTTGTCACTGGAATAAAAGGTATGGGGGGAACTCTCAGTGATAAGGAAGTTGTAATGAAAATTCTCAAATCACTGAGAAAGTCCTACAGTCACAAGGTAGCTGCAATTGAAGAATTTATGCAAGTAAAAGCTATTGATAGAGATCAGTTGCTTGGTAAGCTTACTACCTTTGAAATGAGAGAGTTTGGTTATGCCTTGCCAAAAGTAGAGACTACCTTCAAATCCAGTACTTCTAAGAAAACCTCTAGATCAGAAAAGTACAAGGTAGAATCAGATGATGAGTTAGATGAAATTGAATCCAACTTTGTGGATAGACTGCAAAGAGTATCTGGTAAGTTCAAAGGTAAATTACCTTTCAAGTATTTTTCCTGTGGTAAAGTAGGCCACTTTTCTTCTAGATGTCCTGAAAGAATTGAAATAAATAGGAAAAGATATGAGAACAGGCTTAGGATCCAAAAGAAATGTTATTATGTTGAAGATCTTGATGATGATGAAGGAGTATCACATAATGGTGAATTGGATAATGTTAGTACTTTTGGTAATGAATTCTTGTTTATTGATATTAAATAAGAACCTATGTCTACTAATCCTGCTAGCTGTGTGAAGAAAGAAAAACTAGTGGCAAGTGCTTTGGCTGCTCAGGTTGTTGAAGACAAAGATGAATGGGTTATTGATAGTGGTTTCTCTCACCACATGACTAGTGACAAAAGTAAGTTTGTGAGTTTGGAAAGATATGATGGTGGACTGGTTAGGTTTGGAGATGATACAGCTAGTAAGATTTGTGGAAAAGGATCTATTTCTTTTGATGGCAAGCATACTATTGAAGATGTCTTGTATGTGAAAGGATTAAAGCACAATCTTTTGAGTGTGGGTCAGATGTGTGACAAAGGTTATGACCTAAGCTTCAAGGACAATGGATGTAAGATTAGGGAAAGCTCCAGAACAATCATTGCAACTGGTAAAAAGACCAGAAGTAATATCTATCACTTGAAAGGAACTGATAATTATTGCTTGTTGGATCAGACTAATGAAAGTTGGCTATGGCATAGAAGGTTGTGTCACATCAATTTTGATAACATTGTGAAGATAAGTACTGGACATGCTATTAGAGATTTACCTAATCTTGTGAAGCCTGCTAATCCTATTTGCAAGGAGTGTCAATTTTGGAAACAAACAAGAAGAAATTTCAAAAGCAAGGACCAATCAGTTGATGGACTACTGGAACTAGTGCATACAGACTTGTGTAGACCTACTAGAGTAAGAAGTTTGCAAGGAGATAGGTATTTCATGTTGTTTATTGATGATTATTCTAGAATGACTTGGGTTACCTTTTTGAAAGAAAAATTAGAAGCTCTAGATAGGTTCAAGGCATTTAAGGCAATGGTTGAAAATGAGATGGATTTGAAGATCAAATGTTTAAGGTCTGATAGAGGAGGATAGTTCACATCAAATGAATTCAATTTCTTTTGTGAAGAACATGGGATAAAGAGACAATTATCTGCACCTAGAACTCCACAACAAAATGGAGTTGTTGAAGGAAAGAATAGAATAATTCAAGAAGCTGCTAGAACCATGATGAAGGAAGCTAATCTTCTGGAAGTATATTGGAGAGAAGAAATTCACACTACTGTATATATTCTAAATAGAGTCCAAGTCAAAGGTAATAGTTCCAAGACTCCTTATGAATTGTGGTATGGTAAAGTTCCTACTATGAAATATCTCAAAGTTTTTGGTAGCAAATGTTATATCAAAAGAGAAGATGATCTAGGCAAGTTTGATGCTAGGAGTGATGAAGGAATCTTTCTTGGTTAATCAACCAAGAGAAAGGCCTACCAGTGTTATAATAAGAGGCTAAATAAGATCATTGAGAGTGTAAATGTCAAAGTCAATGAAAGAAAGGAAAGGTCTCCAGAATCAAGTGGATATGAATCAGATAAACCAGATGTTTCAAAAGTGGTATAGAATGAAGACAACTCAGATGAAGAGGATCAAGCTATGTAAAACTTAATCATTCTGAAGATCAAATCATAGGAGATAAGAGTAAAGGAATCCTGACCAGAAGAAGAGCTACAAAAGAACAAGTAAATTTATGTCTGATCTCCAAGATTGAACCTAAGACTGTGAATGAAGCTTGGAATGACGAGAATTGGGTAAAATCTATGAAAGAATAATTGATGTAGATAGAGAAGAATCAGACATGGGATCTTGTTCCCAGACCAACAGATAAAAATGTAATTGGTACCAAGTGGGTTTTCAAAAACAAGATGAATGAGAATGGTGAAGTAGTAAGAAACAAAGCAAGGTTGGTATGCAATGGATACTCTCAAGTTGAAGGAATAGATTTTGAGGAAACATTTGCACTAGTGGAAAGGATTGAAGCTATAAGAATGTTTCTGGCATTTGCATCCTACAAGGATTTTTAAGGTATATCAGATGGATGTAAAGCCTGCATTCTTGAAAGGAGAGTTGGAAGAAGTCTATATTGAACAACTGGAAGGATTCTAGTCATCACATCAGGGTGACATGGTCTACAGATTGAAGAAGGCATTGTATGGGTTAAAACAAGCCCCCATGGCCTGGTATGCTAGGTTGGATAAGTATCTGATATAGTTAGGATTCGCCAAGGGTAGCATCGACAATAATCTCTATTTCAAGATCAATAATGAACAAATTCTAATTGTTACAGTCTTTGTTGATGACATTATCTTTGGAGGCAATGAAGGTATGTGCACAGTCTTTGCCAAAGAAATGCAAAGTGAATTTGAAATGTCCATGTTTGGTGAGATGAATTTCTTTTTAGGTCTGCAAATAAATCAATCAGATAAAGGTATCTTCATTTCTCAGTCTACGTATGTGAAAGAGTTCCTAAAGAAGTTTGGGATGGAAGACTCTAAACCGGTAAATACTCCCATGATAACTAGTTGTAAGTTGAGCAAAAATGATGATTCACCATGACAGATCAGAAAAGGTACATATCTATGATTGGAGGATTACTTTATCTAACTCAAACCAGATCTAACATAATGCATGTAGTTTATCTTGTGGCAAGATTTCAAGCAGAGCCCAAAGAGTCACATGTGATGGAAGTCAAGATAATTCTAAGATATTTGAAAGGTACAATGGATTATGGTTTGTGGTAGCAAAGGGACAATAATTTCACTCTCAGTGCATACACTGATGCAGATTGGGCCAGAGATGTAGATGACAGAAAAAGTACAAGTGGAGGTGCATTCTTTTTGGGAAAAAGGTTGGTATCTTGGATAAGAAAAAAATAAGACTCAATATCTTTGTCCATTACAGAAGCAAAATATATTGCAGCAGCATGTAGTTGTACTCAAGTTTTGTGGATGAAATAGACATTGAAGGACATCAGACTTGTGTATGAAGATCCAATTGCAATCTTTTGTGATAATTCAAGTGCCATTAACATATCAAAGAATCTAGTAATGCATTCAAGGACAAAACACATATCCATAAGATATCACTTTCTGAGGGAAAAAGTGATATAGAATGAAGTTAAGTTGGAATATGTATCTACAAAAGACCAGATTGCAGATATTTTCACCAAACCTCTTCCTAAGGATACTCTTGAGTATCTCATAGAAAAGTTAGGGGTTATTACCCCTCCTACTCTAAACTAAGATGTACAAGAGTGCATTAGTCCGGTGGTGCTTCTTCAGATCCAGATTGATGCTTTTAGGGCTACTTCTCAAGGGGAGTAGTTAGAGAGTTCAGAAGAGAAATTGAATCAGAGTAGAAGTGTGAAAGTATGTGCCCTTTGCCATTGATGTCAAAGGGGGAGAGAAGTCATGTGAAACATTTAGAAAGAAAGAGTGCAGATGTGTAAAGACATAGGGGGAGAATCTTGGTCAGAAAGAAACCTTGGTCATAAAGACAGAGTGTAGATGTGTAAAGAGATAGGGGGAGAATTCTGTCTTGATGGTTGTTGTAGTTTTTTCACATCATATGTTGCCATCAATGACAAAGGAGGAGATTGTTGCAAGTATGTGCCTAATCGGTGTTGTCATTGATGTCAACATATCTTTGTTGTCATTGGTGTCAACTATGTCCTATTCTATTACTTGTTTAGAAGCTTTGTATGTTGAGGATATTGAGAAAATTGGCCCCTCCGGAAGAAACAAGTGAGTTACAGTGAAGTGCAGTATAGATAGTGAGTTGTATACTAAAGAATAGTCTGGTACATTACTCCACATTTCTCATTTCTTGAATATCTTGGTATGTGGATTGGAAGTTATTTAAAGGGTTGTATGAAGATGCTAAATCCTAAGTTTGAGCCTCTGGTGTGAAGAATTAAGAGAGTTGCATTCACTAGAGTAAAACGCACTTTCTCTAATTATTCTCTAGTGACAAGGAGAAAGTATTTTGCTCTGCATTCCTCCACATTAAATTGTTTCACTCTGTGGTTCTAAAGGGAAGTCTGGGATGATGATAAGTGCCTACAATTGCAATGGTTCATGTTTTGGTGGTCCACAATCTATCTTTCTTGTATGACAGTTGAAGGCAGTGAAGTTCATGTGCTCCGGTGTGAAGAATCTCATGAATAAAGTGGTTTGTGTTTGTGCGGTTGCTCCTGATGATTTCAATGTGATTGTGGATTCCTCCTAATCATTTTCCTATCTTTACATTGGTCTGAATTAAGGAAATGAGATCATGTTTGAAGATTATTCCTAGATAACGTACCGTGTAACCAATCTTAGCCGACTTGGTTAATTCCAGTCATTGCGGAGGTTTCTTGAAGATTGTGGAAGCATGTTGTGGTGTGGAAGATCATGTTTGAGTCCTAGCTAAGGTATAATGTGATCCACATACATCTATACTACAATTCCTTAACATATTTTTGTATTAGGTCAAGACCTATTTTGTAAATGTTTGTAATGTCAACCTTGGAGATTGTTCCAATGGTTGATGATTGTAATGCCAACGTTGATGATCATTCCAAGGTTGATAAAGTGTATAAATACTTGTAATTGAGTCATGGAAAAGTTGTCCTTGAGCAAAAATGGGAAGATAAGGAAAATGGGTGAGGAGATAAGGCAGAGCAGAGCAGAGAAACTATTGTACTTCAATGTATTAATCTCAGACATAAAGAAGATGGTGATTGTGGTAGTGAGTCGACAGTAGTGTTTAACAGCCCTCAGGGTTTAATAGCCCTTATTGTAATCTTTCCAGGTTTAGGGTTGAGGCAGTGAGCCTGCTAGACCTAGCTATACTTCAAGTCATTTAGCCATTATGTTATGGGCTCATGGAGTGACCAAGCCTAAACATCATTTTTCAAAGATTGCAATTTATTTTGAGAGCCAATCCTCTCCGTGGTTTTTCCCCACCTTGGGGTTTTCCACGTAAAAATCTGGTGTCTCTTGTGTTTAATGTTGTATCTGTGTTTAAGCTTCTGATTTCATGCATTCTTTGTTTAATTATAATAAGTGTGGATAAGTGGTTAATGTTTAAGTGTATAAGTGTTTTAGTTTTTGGGAGAACTGATTCACCCCCCCTCTCAGTTGTTTGGCACATTTCAACAATCTATATGGAGGATGTCAAGAAATATATTCATGTGCTACTTACAAAAATTGATCATGTGACATTTGAATCACTCTAGAAGTCTATGCTACAACTGGACCAAGAACAATACCTACCCCAATACCAATAAGTTGGAAAGAAGAAGCTAGATAAGTGAAAATATTTCCTAGACTTTTGAAAGGAACATGATTGGATAAAGATCATTTTGAGCTACATCCATGATGAATACATGTATTTGGATAAAACATACTAGATAATGAAGCAATCCATCCAAGCTGTAATAGGGTTGAGTGCAATTGGAGAGCTACCCTCTAGGAAATCCATCAAAAGTGACAAGGTTAAAGAGTTAATAGGAGCAACCTATTTAGGGAGAAGCTTTGATGTCAAAAAAATAACAAACCCAACTATGTGTTATGCCACCATGGGTATTGCCTAAAAAAATTATTATACAAATAGGGAAGACTCTATGACTAGTACTTCAATTCATACATCATATCAAATGATTATGAAAGGAAAATATAATGATTTGTGTCAAGTTCTCCTAGAGAAACAACTATAAAATATCCAATACACAAATAAAATGCACTATTAATTCTTATATGGTACTCTAATCATATGATTAGCTTTGAATTTGATGAATGCATTATCATCATTCTCCATCAAAATGTGGAAAAAGGACCAGTCAGTAGTAGCCCAAATCAATAACCATGTACAACAATTCAAAGACATCACAACCTACACCACTAAATACTAGGGGTTTTGTTGACGTGGATGTTACTCACATCAAACATAGATAGAAATTCTATACAATAGAACACCTATTTCTCTTGAAAAACTTCAAATTCACAAGGAATTTTGTAATCCCAAGGCTCCTATACTCAAGTTTTGATGTGTGTGTTGTCACTCAAGGTTTGTTGTATCTTGTTGTTTTCTCAAGGGGCCCATGGTAGCTTGATCTGATCTCACAAAGGTGACAAATCTTCAAAGGATCATCAAATAGCTATAAATATTGTCAAGATTCAACTAGATCTGCACTTGTTTGGTTAAAATTTGCAAATATCTTGTTAGATTCCTATAGGAAAAGATAACTTTGATCAATTCTTTTGAAATTATTTTGATTAATGGAACATTGATCAATTCTTTTGAAATTACTTAAAGATATTCATGAATTTAATAGATTCACAAGTATTTTAGTAAATTACTTATGGATTCATCTTGATTTGCACTTATTCTAACACTTCTGATAAAGAAATGAAAAACAATAAGGGAAGAGAGAGAAAAGGTTCTAAGAATGTTAAATTTTTAGCAATCACACACGTATATTTTACCAAAATCATGAACTGAGATAAATTAACTTATACTTCACCATAATTCTTCACAGCTATGTATAAGTGATCCAAATCCTCAAAATAAATTGACAACAATATGGAGACAGTAAAATGCACTCAAAATTAGATGCGACATTTTGATATTCCATTACTATTAATCAATATACTGTTACTTGACATTTACTATGGAAATGACCAATAGTTAGCCTCATATTCACAATTCTGAGCAAAATATACAAATTTTCTCACTGAGTGTGAGAAGAAACCATGAAGCAAGTGAGTAGTTAGAAGTTCTACACTTCAATCTCGACAAGTATCAACATTTTAATCTCCTCCTAAAAATACATGGCTTGGGTCCTTTTATAGAACAAGGATACCCAGAGTCAATTACAAAATCAATGCTTTAGATTCCATCCAATAGGATCAATTGCACATATTCATTGCATGTGAATGATAGTTGGCATTTTGGTATATTTTCCTAGAATATAGATCTTTTGACAATTGGCACACATTGTGGGAAGATTCTGGAATCCTTAATATTATGGGTACCTGGTCTAGATGTAGAATGTTCAATGAACTATATCTAGATATCATGTCTAGTCGCTTGACAAAATAATGTAACACTAATTCATTTGGACATCCAGTTCATAATGATATACTGATTACCTCAACTTGACCCGATCAGGTTGGCCAAAAATAATATCTCAAACTACATTTGGAATGAATTCTACTTTATTCGGTTGGAAAAATGATGTGAAACATGAAAAAGAATAAGACTACTCAATCTTAGTACTTGTACACTCCTTAATTATGTATGTCCCTGCTTCTAGGGTTCTATAATCCCCATATGCTATCAAAAATTTAGTGATTTCCTATTTATCATATAGCTGAGATTTGTTCCTTATGAACTCCTCAATTTCAAAATTATCCTTTGTTGCCATCTTCCTACTTGAGATGGACTTAATTGGTTGCTTGTATGATTTTATCTTTTCATTTTCATCCCTCATCTCATCTATAGCAACTTCTGTGAAGTATTGTATAGGATCATCCAAGATCTTTTGAAAATTGCCCCTAAATTTTTCAAGAGCTTGTTTCTCATGATATCTATCATCTACTCCAACTAGATATCCTATCAAATCCTCCAAATTTTTGACTTCTTCAATCAACAGCTCATGAGTCTTCAAGTTCTGATCATCCATCTTCTCTTGGCATTCCCTAAGGAGATCCCTTTTGAATTTGAGCTCTCTAATCCATAATGGAAGTGATGGAAAGGCCTTATCTATCAATATCCCCTTGTTAATCATGATGTTCCTATTGACATCTTGAATGGCCTTTAACCTGATTAACTCCATGTCATTCTACTCTAGTCACTCCATGTATTCCTCTTTCAAAGATGTGATTTTATCTTTCAATGTAGCAATGGTATCCCAATTGGAGATATCCATCTTTCTTATCTCTTCTCTTAAAGACAACAAATTCTTGGTCCAACTCTCCATAACGTTGGCCTCATGCTTCTTGACATCCAGTTCAATGACTTGTTCTTGAGAAACTAAAGCAAGGTTAACTAGCATGTTAGTAATCAACTATCCAGGCATTACCAATCCCTTGATAAAGTTATGTAGCTAGACAATTTGTCCTTTTAGCTCCCTCTTCCACTTCTTGTCCCTTTGGAATTAGGTTGCAATAACCTCAGCATTCTCCTAAAGCTCATCAATCTCCTACTCTCAGGTGGTATGTCCTAAATCAATGGTGGAGATATTGTACTTGTCCACACTTATTTCTCCTTTATCCTTATTTACAGCAGGTTTAGCCAATTTGGCTATCTTGGATCTAGATGCATCCATCCTTATGGAGGACATTATTCTAGAGTTTCTCTTGGGCTTAGGAGCTTCATGTTCTTGAAATATACTTTTGAAATCCAAAGGAACTAATTGAATTGGATGAGGCAATTGTACCTCTGATGCTAACCAGCTACGATTGTCCTGTTCAAGTTGCTCTAGCTATTCATCCTACCTAACCTGATGTTGTGCATTCTGTTGGTCTTGTTCATGATCCAATTCCTTATGTTGGTCAATCAAATGTTGTTCTTTCATGTTCACATCCTATTCCATATGTTCTTCTTCTTCTTGATCTTTTTCTAGACCCTCAGGTTGATCTTGTTCTGGATGCTCAGGTTGATCCTATTTTGAATGCTCTTCCTAATGTTCATCTTACATGTTAACCACCTTCTCTTGTTCATCTTTTTGAAGAGTATCTTCCTTTTGAAAGGAATCTTGAATGTCATCTGGATGTGGAACATCTTGTTGAGCATTTGTATCCTTTTGAGAGATATCCGGTTGAGAGATATCTAGTTCTTTTTGACAATAGTACATTTGGTTGTGAACCATTCAAATGAGGAACTTCTAATTACGAAGCATCTGGATGTGGAACATCTAAATTTGAAGTATCCTACTGCTTTTGTTTTGTAGCATCAACAACTTCTTTATTATCCCCTTGGGATTGTGTCTTGGGAGCTTCTTTAGTAATGGAAATAATTTTATCAAAAATAGGGTCATTATTAGCAATGGCCAGGAATGTTGCAGGAGTGTAAGTTGTTTTTTGCAAAATTGTGCCCATGTCTATCCCATTTGTAACTTCATCATTTGAGAGTTCTACCACTTCTGTCAATGGAAACTATGTAGTTGTAGTAGTGATCTAGGCTCTTACCTCAACCATTTCCTATTTTATTTTGATAAAGCTTTGGACTTTATCTTTCTATTGAGAATCAACATGACCTTGCTGAGCTAATGGAATGTCCTCAATTGCTACTTGTTGTACATATTCTTGTGATTGGGATGGTGTTACAACCAGACCTGTTGAAGATGTCACTTTCTCCTTCCCTTTGAGTGATATGCCTAGTTGGCCCTTTACTTATGTGTACATTAATGAACTAATAAAATTCAATGGTATAGCCTCCAATGGTTGATCTAAATTTGTGGAGGTCAGGGTCACTAGTATTTGGACCTGCATTTTGATGCATGTCTTAGCCCCTGGTATTTCTTTAGGCTTGCTAAAACCATTGTAAAACCCTAAAGACTAGAGTCTCATTGCATTTGCCTTTGTATACTCTCATTTAAATCCTCCGTTGACTACTCGCAGCCTGTTCCCAATCACTTACATTATCACTATGTATCCTTTGCTGTTGGTTTATCGACCCTTGCACCTAGGGTTACCTTTTTATCTCGTGATCTTAAACCTTATTGAATGTCC
Organism: Cunninghamia lanceolata; assembly: GCA_027924645.1. Lineage (NCBI taxonomy): Eukaryota > Viridiplantae > Streptophyta > Pinopsida > Cupressales > Cupressaceae > Cunninghamia > Cunninghamia lanceolata. The sequence goes on from BSBN01001475.1 coordinate 2,930,952, forward strand.
AATCCTTTTGAAATAATATTTTATCTTTATGTTCGATACTATGCGTGCTTTTGTTTTATGTCATCTTTGTTCATTCGACCTAGTGCAGCCACTCTTTTAAAAAAACTTATATGCATGTGTCAAAATTGAGTCTTAAGTCATGCCAAGTCAGTGTGCTTCATGGTTATTATTATATTTCACTGGAAGAAATGCCTTCACCAAGCCTCAAGTTATCTTTCCACGAGGTCGTGGGGATATACATGTCTTCTGACGTGTCCTATATTGCATTCTTTTCCACCGAAGATTTCTTTCCCACTGAAGGTTTTAAGTCCTCCTTGTGGAGCAATGAAGGTGATGTGGCCACGGATTCTGTGTTTCGGTGTTGTTTCGTGGAAGGGTTTGTCTCCACTGGGACTGTTCTGAAGTCTTTGTGGGACCGCAAAACCCAAGTTGTTGTCTAACATGGCAATGCCTATGTGAGAAGTGTGTGTTCCAAAAGGTTAAAGGTAAATATAAGACTGCGAGGTTCAAGGTGGTATTTCATATGTTGACTTGGCATTTCACGGGGGTTCCTACCTTTGCGAAAGGCATTTGAGGATTTCAGTGGGGCAATGGAAAATATAATGCGGACCAAGGTGTGTTCATTGTCCATGATGTGTTTAATATCCATGGTGGCAACCAATATCAACATTTCACTGAGAGAATTCACTTCGTTGGGCCTCCAAGTTGGTTCCCACGAGCTAGCGAAAGTGCCACCTTGGCAAAATGATACCAAATCATAAGGAAATATTTGGCACACTAGGGGTAAATTCAAACTTTAGTGGTGGCTGTTGATTTGGAAAAATCTATGGTGGACATTCAAAGCCAAGAATGGTTTCCTAATCTCACACATTCGACATTAATGGTGCTAGGGATAGTTTTATGAGGCTTCCTGCATCACTGTTTTGCATAATTGAGCATACATTTTTAGTCCGTGAGCTCTGTGATTGTTTCCCAGTTAGAATTCTTCAGTTTTCTATGTCAAACGAGGGATTAATTAGTCAGCTTGGAGTCATAATTGTTACCTGTAACCTATAAGGGCTCTTCACTTTCGTGCATGAACTAGGTTTTGATTTCCTAAAAAATTGTGATTACTCTAGGAGGCAAGCATTATTGAAGTTGCCTAGCTAGTCAAAATCTATTCAAAGGGATTGCCCTGTTACACCAAATAATTGTAGGATTGCCTGAAAATTTAGGAAATCAAAACCTCAGAACCCTTATGTATTTATCATGGTTAGTTCATCTAAAAGGGTTGTAAAAGGAGTAAACAAGAAGAGAGATAGAGAATTTAATGATGACATCTTGGTCCAATTACCTAGTTCTACTAAGAGGCCCCGTCATTTGCCTGGTTCTGGCATATTAGCAGGCAGACTCTCTAATACTTATAGTGGTTATGGAGATGCTATCCTCTCGATTGAGGGGTATGCATTGTTCAAATATCAATTCGAAAAATGCATGAGAAGAAGCCCTATGAGTAACCTTTGGATGTCAGGATTGGCTAGGCTAGTAGTCCAAAATGTTTTCATCAGTGTTGAGATGATTAAGGTACTAGTCAGGAATTACTCTCCTAAGGATAAGGCCATATATGGTAGTAATGGTGGCATCTTGGTAAGGTTGGACCATGAATACAATTATCAGGTGTTTTTACTAAATCCCAACCTGAGTGTGCCTTTAAGCAAGGGGGCTTTGCTCTAGGAGTATCACAAGGCAAGTACTTCTTATAAGGTGAAATTTCTCCCTTGTTACATGCCTAGAGTGGGTGGTAAATTGTATAAGTTCAAAGATGATGAGAAGGAACCATTCAATTATGACATCTTTAAGGATTACTTTCAGAAAAATTATTTTGTTGTGTGCCAAGTAATGGGGGTGGATTCTACTATCTTAATGCCTATTGCTGCTATGGTTTTAACATCTGATATTTAGAAGTGGGAGGATAATACTCATTTTGATTATGCATCATACACAGAGGATGAGCTCAACACTTCCTTGACAAGCCTAAAAGGAAATTCCTCTGTTGTTCACTTCAAATATTACTCCCTCTTTTGTCATATGCTATTATATACAGGGGAGGAGAAGAATATCTGGTCACCAATGCTAAAACTCAGAGTGACAAGTGAACAAGGTCAAGTGTATCCTATTCAACAATGGACATATGTATGGGACAACAATTGTGCCAAATCTAATTATTTGGTTTTTGAGGAATATTTTGTGAGGTACATCCTTAGGTCACTTGGTCATCAAGATTGTAGAACATCACAGGAAGTTCAAAGGTTTTTGAAACCCAAGGATATGTGCCCAGAGCTTGGCATTGCCCATAATTGGGTTGATTGGTTTCTTTTCGAAGAAACCATTGTGATTAGGATATATGGATTTGAAGGAGTTCCTTATTTTCTACCTAGGGTAACCAATGATAGAGTGACATTCTTGGAGATTATGTGGCAGATGAATGAGTCTGATAAAACTCATTTTAGAAATTTAAAGAAAGTATCTTTCCTTCCTACCACTATTGCATTTTTTGATTTTCTAATCACATTAAAGGAAGCATTGGAATTGCTGCTAGTAAAGTTGCAATGTTACAAGATGCCTACAGCTTAACCAAGGAAGCGTGATCCCGAGAAATTCATACATAATGCTAGATTGGCAAACGATTTTGTTGGCTATAAGCATCAAGTTCATTCCCCTTGAGGATGTAATCAGAAACTGTATCACATTTGAGGAGACTTCCTTATGTTGGTCAATCAAATGTTGTTCTTTCATGTTCACATCCTATTCCATATGTTCTTCTTCATCTTGATCTTTTTCTAGACCATCAGGTTGATCTTGTTCCGGATGCTCAAGTTGATCCTATTCCCAGTTCAAGCAATATTAACTCTTCATTACCATGTATCCCCATGGTAATTAAGAATTAATTAGCCATGTCAGGGACACTATGAGGATGGTGTGGAAATATAAAGAATTCACTAAAGAATTTTTCAGTGAACTCTTGTACTTTCAAAGGATACAGGGGTCATATTTGCCAATATTAAGAAAGGATGATAAAACACTGAAGGATCTTAAAGAATGGAGAAAGGAATGCTTAGATCTTACCACTCCAATTATCTTGGAAGTCAATAATCATGAAGAGAGAATTATTGACAACTTGAGTTTTGCCTTGGATGAGTTATCCAGAATTGAATTTGAAATGGCAACCATCATTCCCTTGATTACTCTTCCTGCCAATCATAAATACAAAAGGCATTTGGCAGATGTGTACCAGCATTTTCCACCTCAGCAATGATAAGAATATTCTTTATCCTCTAGTTGATTTTCCCTTTAAGGGTCCCCATTGACAAACAAATGTTCAAATGATACCCAAATGTGATAGGTGTATGCAGATTTGAATTTTAGTTAATAGGATGGTTGCATGCATGCTTGTGTCATCATGGAGGGATAATGTACCTGCAAAGCATATAGTTACAACTGTCAAGCGTGGATGGCATTTGTTTGGAAGAAATGAGCATCTTCTTTGCTTTTTGTTGTAACACCTTGTTTTCCCTCAAATATGTTTTGTCCTTTTGAGAAAAAAGATACCTTGGGTATATTCTTTTCCAACAAGAAGTTGTTCGTGGCTTGAAGCTTGTTTTCTCCCATGTTTCTATAAATGGGAAATCAAGGCCATTGTGTAAGGGTTCTGAATCTCAGATTTTAGGGATATTGTACTATGTGTTTTGATTCAGGGAAATAGAAGAAAGTTGTATCTCAATTGGTGTTCAAATCTGTAGAGCAGTATCATTATCAAATTTTAATATAATATCATATTGGTTATGAAATCCTTTCTATGTTGCATTTGATGAAGTTGATATGAATTTTGAATATCAAGGATATTTTAGTTCATCTTTATAGTTTTCTATATTGTGTGTATTTTCTCTTGCTTTCTCTCAAGGAGAGGAATAAATGCTTGGAAGATATTTTGTTAACTATTGTTTTCATTATGGTTTTCAAAGGATAGCTCTATATTACCAAGTAAAGGTGGTATTAATACAAGGTGTTGATACCATTAGTTTGTTAGTAATGAAGTAATATTGCTTGAATGATATACTGGTTTTGTGTAATTTGACTATGTGACCCAATATTGGATTAGGTATCAGTCTCTCACTGGGCTAATATGTTGATTTAGATCCATCCCAAATAACTAAAATCACTTCTATTTCTGTTGTTATCTTAAGAATAGATTTGGATAAATATATGTTCTCAATCATGGTATGAACTGTATTGCCAAAGGATCAAGCCAATCTAGATAGAATCAGCCATTTCCTTGGTAAAATGTTATTGAGAACCTTTTGTTTTAATACAACATCATAGATAAATCTTTGAAATAATTTTAGGTGTTGTAAAGGGTACACCCGCCTTGGTCTTGCAAAACCAAAAGTGCAGAGGATTTTTCAACTCACTGTTGTAATCCTGTTCATTGGCCACTAACCTGAAATCCCTGAGTATAAGAAATTGGCTAACGTTTAGGGGATATTTAGACAATCAGTTGGAGGAACCAACAATTGGGATGGATGTCAATGGTTGATTTCTTACTTAGGATGTATATGCAACACTTCTGCCTTAAATAGTTAATGTGGTGTAGTCATGAATGGAGGGTCCAGAGAATGGACTGTCCAACCATGCAACTAGAGTAAACACAACAGAAACAACACAAGAATACACTAGAATAGAATGCAATGGAACATCTATATTCTCACAATCTTAGACAATTACAATACTTATATAATGGTAACATACGGGCTACAATCTGGCTCATAGTCCTACTTTCTGGGATACAATATACATGAACGATATGGCATTGAAGTGCCTTTAGACAAGAACTATCTTTCTATTCTACCATTAGATAGGAATGAATATCTTCATAATGCATCTCTTGAATACTTACATATCATCTTCTAGATCAAAGAATCATCTACGTCAGCATCAAGATGTCTCACACCCCAATGCATGATGAAGTGTGTAGGAAACATGTAAGTCGGCCTACAACTCATGGTAATGCTCTGGTCAAATGAATGAAACATGATGTGTTTATTAATGAATGTCTATCTAGTCCATAATTTCCTTGTGTGATGTTCCATTTGGCTTTGCAAGTCACATGAATGCTCCGTAGACCTAGTTTGCTTATGCTTACTAAGGAATGCTCTATTCTGTGAAAGTTGATGAATTCCTGATAGAGATATCTCTCCATAGATGAATCCAAATCTCATGAAATTTTAATATGATGTAGTTCTCATAGTGTAGAACCTAAGTCCTACTTTGCAAGCTCTAAAATGATGATGCAATAGAATACAGTGGAAAATGTTGAAACTACAATGACTGACTGCAACTGGAACACAAGAAAAGAAAAGAAAGTAAAATATTTTTGGTTGATGCAATATTGAACTTCAACTTGGGATGTTCTTGCATCAGACACCTAGGTTTGTTTGAAAAGTGAGTCCCTCAATTTACTTGGGCTAGAGGAAAACCAAGGTGGTCTACCTTAGCCTGAGAAATCCATGATGAATCTTCTTCCGGTCTTCCTTTCCACTTTACCAAGTACTCTTTATACTGCTTGCCTTTGGAGCTACGTCTAATTCTTCTATCCAAAATATGTTCTATCTTCTCTAGTGGTTGATGTGGTAAATGATCCTTCAATCCAACTTCAATGTTGTCACTTGATTCTCCTTCATGATACTAATATAGGTCTACAATATTGAATATAGGTGATATGCCAAATGTCTCTAGTAACTCCACTTCATATGCATTTCCTAAATCAAACTTTCTAAGAATCCTACATTGTCCAAACTTTCTCATCTTTAGCTTGTTGTATGTCCCCAATAGAAATCTCTCCTTTCTTAACTTCATCTCCAACAAAAGATTCCTTATGTCTCCTCTTCTCATTTGCTTGTTCCTTAAACTTAATTTTCATCTCCTCTAAGTGCTTCCTAACTTGATTGTGTACTATCTCCATGTATCCTACAAATTATTTTGCCTCTACACTTCTCTTGTTGTCCATACTGATGTCTCTCAGCTCTACAACTCCTAGGTTGTACTCCTATCACAACATCAAATGTTGCCTTCCATGTACTTCTCACTGAGGTATAATTAAATCCCAATTTCCTGCCTCATTGACTACTAAGAATCTCAACAAGTTACCCAAACTCCTATTTACTACTTCTGTTTGTCCATCTATCTATGGATGAAATGTTGAATTGAACTTTGGGTATGTCTTCATCTTCTTCCACAATGTCCTCCAAAAATATCCTATGAATCTTGTATCTCTATCTGAAACTATACTCTTTGTTAATCCATGCAATCTCACAATCTCCTTGAAAAATAGGTTAGCAACATACACATCATCATTTCTCTTCTTACAAGGAATGAAATGAGCCATCTTTGAAAATCTATCCACTACTACAAATATAGAATCATGTCCCCTCTATGTTCTTGCCAACCTAATATGAAATCCTATTGGAAACAATGCAGATTACTGAGACGGGCTAGTGAATCAATTATCCTATAACTTTTCTATTTTTCTTTTCTTTTCTTAACTTATCATTTAATGTTATACCAAAGCAAGGTAATCATAAGAGCTGAAAAAGAAATTAACACATAACACAAGGATTTTTACATGGAATCCCTATTAATGGAAAAACCACAGGGTGACTAACCCAAGATTGTATTCTTTATTAAAAGAATAAAGAGTACAAATTTGGCACTTGCCAATTAGGGCTCACTGCCCAAGCACACTGCTCACAAAAGGCCCACTACCTACAAGAGACTTACAATCTACAAATGCTTACAGATGATACCAAGGTGTTTGAACTGATGAATATCATCTATACATGTAGGATTCCAATTTCAATTAGGTAGAGTATACTGATTTGACACATTTCATCCTTCCTCTGCTCAATATTACTTTCCTATCACATTCTAAGCTTGAATTACTGCCTTCACTCTTGTCTCTGGTTTTCTTTGCACTTAATTATACATACTATCACTTTCACACCCTTACAAGCTTGAATCCATTAGGTATATATATCCGCAACAAGGATTTCCAACAACTTCTTAGTTGGCAACAAGAACACCTGAGATATTTGCAAGCTATTGGTCTGTCAGCCGAATCCATGCTTGATTAGTGATGTGCATCAAAAACTTAGACATAGAAGTCATTAATCATGTCAGCCAACAATGTATAATATCAGAGATTGCTTGATCAATACTTTTTAACTGTCCAGATTGAAGTCTGATACTCTGCCAGTCAGTTCTTCCTTTGTCTGCTCTGTCTGACTAGAACCCAACACTCAGATGCTCATATATTTTTCATGCTTCATCACCCAAGGCTAAATCTCTGGAATACAATAGTCATGATGCTCCTCTTGACTTGTCCAAGTCTGTAGCTTACTGAGTTACACCATCTGAGAGATCCAGACCTGATTGTCGACCTTGTTACATACTCTGTTCTTGTTCACCAGACCAAAACAATCTTCAATCTGACTTCTGGTATAGGCATATTATGTACTATGGATGTGTGGGATAGACTTTGTTTTCATCAATGACAACACTTATGAAGCCACATAGTGTCTCTTGCCAACAATCTCCCCCTTTGGCATTGATGGCAACACTTAGTGAAAAATGGCTAAGTGTCGCAGTAACTCCCCCTTAGCTGGTGCTCTGTCTCTTGCATTATTTTTCCAGAGCTCCCCCTTTGCTGGATTCCACATTTTTCACTACTCTTCACTCCCCCTATGACATCAATGGCAAAGGGTGGAATTTGTGTACCAAAATTTTGCAAAAATTATTCTATACATGGCCGCATAAGTATATACAAATCATATGTTATACTTACATATACTTAAGTATATCCACAAAGGTTGTCTTCAAATGGATGATTTATGTGGCCCAACTCCTCTTCATTCTATCCAAAATGGAGATATGTCCACTTAACAGAAATGCATATGCTTCTGCCCTCTTTAAGTCTATTGGATCATCAGTCTGGATTGTATTTTGTGCCTCTGTCAAGGCATCATACATTGCCTCTAACCTAGGGATGATTATCCCTCTGAGCTCACCCATTCTATCCATTATGTTCTTTTTCTCCTTAACTAGTTTTTCAATTTCATTTATTATAGCAATAGCTTGACATTCATGATTCACTAGAGAGGTAGTAAGGGGATCAAAATTCTGAGATAAGCTTGACAGTTTTCCTTCTTCTCAATGTGTTCTGTCACTTTGGGCCAAGTTAAACAAAATTTGTATATATCCCCACCATATTTAAGAGTGTTTTCAAGGATCTTTATGCCAATACCTAAGGTTCTTCTATCATTAGTAATTAGCCCTTGTACTTCACTAAACCTCTTTCCCAAGAACTCCTTCCAGACCTTAGTTTCTGCCAATTTCTCTAAGGATTCAAAATGAGTGTTAACAAAATTGACTAAGTTTTTTAGATTACTAGATGGAGAGGTAGAAGGATCCTTTTGATAGGTTGGCATAATCTTCTCCAGCATCCCTAATGCAATCTCGAATATCTCACAATCCTCCATGTGAGATTTTAGAAGTTTCTCTTTTGCTTTGGCTTGAGCAAAAGATGCCACCTTCATTATCTGAACCGGAGATAGAGAGTCAAAGTTTAGTGGCCCTTGAATTAACTCAGGTTCATCTAGCTCCATTATTTCTTTGTCCAGGAAATTTTATACTATCTCTATAGTGTCTCTTGCAGACTCTACTTCCTTCCTTTTGGGGACATCTAGACTGACTTGCTTATTAATCTTTGTTTCTTCTACATGTCCTTCCTCTTCCAGAGCAGAGGAGTCTAGTGCCACAGATGGATCTTCATCATTTTTCTTTAATCCTTTGACATCCTTGTCAGAAAATGTCTCTTCTTTTTGTCCTTCCTCTTTCGGAACATAGGAATCTAATGTCTGAGATGATTCTTCATCATCTTTCTTTAATCCTTCAACATCCATGTTGGAAGGCTCTTCATCTGTTTTCTCTATAATGGAGGACTGAATCTTTTCAAGGTATTCTAGAGGATTTCTTTTGTTTCATTAGCTATTTGTTCAGTCTCACCAAACATGCATTTGTTCATTCTAGATTTTCTCTAGAAATAATCTTTAGACTCCTTGAAAATCATTTCCATTTGTTTTGGAGTGATAGAGGGGCATAACTGTATCATTATTTCCTCCTGGATCTCCAAGTCTTTAGCCTTTGGATTCACTTTTCTTTGTTCCAATACTTCTTCTAGGCTTTTTGGAATTAATGAAATTATTTCAATGAATGCTTTATTATAGATATTCAAATACCTTACAGTAGCTTCCTCTAGAATTCTCTTGTCAGCATCATTGTATTCATCATAGAACTCTGTCACCGGATGTAGGTTCCCATCCACAGTAACTACCTTGATGATGTCATCAATGGAAAGAGTGGGCTTTTCAACAAATTCCTCTACCTTCTCTTCCTCATTTCTACTAGCAGAGAACTTCCCAGATGTTCTCTTCTTCTTTATTTTCCTAATTTCCTCATCTGATTATATTTCTTCATCATCCTTATGGCTTGTATATATCCTTGTGGATTTGGTCTTCATCCTCTTTTCTCCTTTTCTGGATGACTTGACTTTCAGTTTGGTAGACTTTGAGCTTTTAGAGGTGATAGGAGCAGAGCTTTTGGATGATCTAGTTTGAGAGGAGGTTTACACAAGAATAGTTTCTTTCTTTGCTTCTTGTCTTTCTTTCTCTACCTTCTCCATTTTCTCTCTATTAGCATCTACAACCTCCTTTGATATGCCAAATCTTTTGGAAATTTCTTCAACTTCCTTTCTTACTTTTCTCTTTATCTCCAGCTATCTTAAATCAACATGGATTTTTATGCTTAGCTCTTCAAAGGTGCCAAACCTTTTTGCTTCAGTGTCCTTAGGTTGGTTCAGCAAGTGTTGAATATGTAGCTCCAAGATTTTTTCATCGACTTCATAACCCATAGGCATTATCCATACAGTTCTTGGCTCAACTGCCTCCATTAGGCATTGATCAGTGTCAACCATGAAACAAACTATATCTTTGTATTTATTAACTATTGTTTGTGGTATTCTTTCTCTGGCATGCATCATGCTTTAGAAATTCTTAAAGTAACCCTAGAGGGCTATGTTTTGGGCTTGAGCATCACCAATTCCATACATGTAATCTCTAATCTAAATTGCAACGAGTTTGTCACTTTGCCAGACCCAACCATTTGATCCAGGTAGCTCATTCATATAATAGAAAAATAGACACAGTATTAAACTACCATATTTGAAGGAGTTTTTCTTATCCTTTTTGATCTTCTGCAAGTTCTCCATCAGCTAATTCAGTAGAAGCTCACACAGATCATAATCAACATCTTACCTTAACATCTGATATGCAGCATAGATTACTGTACCAGACATAGAATTCTGCCTACTTGAGTGGTAGATTTTATAGCCAATTATCATTGAAGTGAACTTGACATCCGGATCCATGATGTCATCTATAGTCATTGCATTTTTGTCAAATTTTGGTCCAGTGGCTTTAGTTACTATTTGATTCTTCATAGATTTAAGTGCGGGTACCCCACCAGATGAATGCAGTCTGGTCACTACCCTGATGGAATCTTTAGTTATCTTGAATGGCCTCATTAGACACATAAAATTATCATGCATCCTACTTAGAACATATCGGACCCAATCATCTTCTATAAAAACATGGAAAATGTATGCAATGTCTGAAGTGTTTGTCCCGGAGGGTCTTGAATTCAGGTTTGAGTTCAAAATTCTCATCTATTAACTGTTTGTGATAAATGTCGATCAACTTTGAGTCTCCAAATTCTTCAATGTTTGCATAGATATAAACCCTAACATCTTCTACATGCAAGACTTCATGCAGAATACTAGAAAATGCACCCAATGGATCAACTTCTAGAGATTTGTAAGGATGTTTCTTGAAATTTGATCTCAGCCTATCATAAATATTGACAACCATTGGAGTAGCCATTTTGGCAAAACATCTTGAGAGAGTTTTCAGATGGGAAGTACCTTTTCATGTGTTAGGGTTTGGAGCAGAAGTCAGAGTGATTCTCTAGTTGAATTCGATCTTCAGTTTGAACTTTGAGTGAACTGTAGAATCTTCTTCTCAGAGATCTTCTTTTCTTCTTCAAGAGTGCAAGAGTGGAGATAATGAGTGAAAAGAACCCTTTTATCTTTGCGTAAACCCTAATTTCCTTTTGCAATAAATTCACAAGTTTTTAAATCATCCAGTTACCCTGCTTCTCAAATGAGCTTTTCTTGGATTGTCTTGCAGATCTTCAAATCATTGTCTATGAGGATTGACAACACATCTTCACATTTTTCAAACATGACATAGGTCTGCAGATTAAAACATTTCAATTTTGGATCATATCAGATCTGTCTGTGAAATTTTGCTTTACCGGATAGCTGCCGATATAGGATCTCCTCATAACTTGCTCAAATCTACATGTGGATTTGTCAAATTTAGACTGGATGACCTTCAAGTGAATCTCCTCAAACCTTTTAAACTGCAACCCCTTATTTTGACTCAAAGTACCAAATTCAAGCACTCACTGGCTGACTGGGGGAAAGGGATCTTCTTTGTAGCTCCCCCTGAGCTAGAGCTTACTTTTCAGTTTCTAGAAGGAATATCAACACCAGATTCTAGTGTGGATCCATCCCCAATATTCATTGTACTCCTTTTGAACTTCATCCACATTTACTTTACCTTTGCTTTTATCTCATTTCTGATCATGTTCCACCATACCCTTTTTATCCTGATTTCTACTTCTACAAAATTTACCAATATGACCGGATCTATTGCAATTGTAGCACATAACATTTCTTTTATTATTTAAATGATATCCTCTTGATCTGTACTCATTAGCCATATGTCCAATTCTATTGCATACAAAGCATTTACCATTGAAAGAATTATTCATTTGCATATTTTTGCATTCATGGGATTTGTGACCATACCTTTTGCAACTTAAACATTGATCAGAGAAGGATGGATTGATTTGATTCATTCTGTTTCTACACTGGATTGCTTTATGACTGAACTTGTTGCAATTGAAACAATATCCATTGAAGGATGGATATCTTTAAGCATTTGGTTGTCTTACCAGAGATCTTCTAGGCCTTTTTCTTTGATTTCCTGATCCAAAGTTCTTCTAACCGGATCCAGATCTTTCACCTTTCTCATATCCCAAGCCACACTTATCATCTATCATCTTTTGACTTTCAAGAAGAACTTCAAGTTGGGCTAATCTTATCTTGAATTTTTCTTTGTATTCATTTGCAGTTTGAAGATCTTGTTTAAGAGTGTCTATCTGATTCTCAAGTTATTCTTCATTGTCTCTAGCTTCTTCAAGATCAGATTCAAGATGCCTGATTATTCTATCCATTTTGTGGCAGTCCTCTATTTTCTCCTCGAGTGATTGTTTTAGATTATCTTCAATCTTTCTCTTTTCTTCAATTTCTTGAGTGAATCTCATAACCCCTGATTCCATTTCATGCCTTACCATAATGACTTCTTTTGACAGCTTCTCACATAGTTTATTTTTCTCTTTTAGATCTTCATCAGTATCATTGACTTCACTTTGATTGGCTAATTTTTGGTGTAGTTCCTTTCTCTTTTTCATAGAAATACAAAGTTTTTCTTTTAGCTCATTTATGAAATCATTAGCTTGTTTGAGTCTTTCTCTCAAATCATTAACTTTAGAGTGGGACTGTTCAAGATCATCTAGGGCAGACTAAAGTTGTTCCTTCATACCATATGCATCCATTGAGATTCCCAGATCTTCCTCAAGTTGTTAGGCTTTGTTTAGAGGAACTTAGCTCTGATACCAATTGTTGGAAACAATGCAGATAATTGAGAGGGTGGGGGGTGAATCAGTTATCTTATAACTTTTATATTTTTCTTTTCTTTTCTTAACTTATCATTTAATGTTATACCAAAGCAAGGTAATCATAAGAGCTGAAAAAGAAATTAACACATAACACAAGGATTTTTATGTGGAAACCTTGTTAAGCGAAAAACTACAGGGTGACTAACCTAAGATTGTATTCTCTGTTAAAAGAATAAAGAGTATAAATTTGGCACTTGCCAATTAGGGCTCACTGCCCGAGCACACTACTCACAAAAGGCCCACTACCTACAAGAGACTTACAATCTACAAATGCTTACAGATGATACCAAGGTGTTTGAACTGATGAACAACATCTATACATGCAGGATTCCAGTTTCGGTTAGGTATAGTATACCAATCTGGCATATTTCATCCTTCCTCTGCTCAATATTAGTTTCCTGTCACATTCTGAGCTTGAATTACTACCTTCGCTCTTGTCTCTACTTTTCTTCACACTTAATTATACATACTATCACTTTTACACCCTTACAAGCTTGAATCCATCAGGTATATATATCCACAACAAGGATTTCCAACAACTTCTTAGTCAACAATAAGAACACCTGAGATATTTGCAAACTATTGGTCTGTTGGCTGAATCCATGCTTGATTAGGGATGCAAATCAAAAAATTAGACATAGAAGTCATTAATCATGTTAGCCAACAATGTATAATATCACATATTGCTTGATCAACACTTTTTAACTGTCCGGATTGAAGTCTGATATTCTGCTGGTCAGTTCTTCCTTTGTCTGCTCTACTTGACTTGAACCCAACACTCAGATTCTCATATCTTTTTCATGCTTTATCACTGGAGGCTAAATCTCTGCAATACAATAGTGATGATACCCCTCTTGACTTGTCCAAGTCTACAACTTACTGAGTTACACCATCTGAGAGATCTAGACCTGATTGTCAGACCTTGTTACATACTCTATTCTTGTTCACCGAACCAAAATAATCTTCAATCTGACTTCTGGTATAGGCATATTATGTACTATGGATGTGTGGGATAGACTTTGTTTCCATCAATGACAACACTTATGAAGCCACACAGTGTCTCTTGCCAACAAATCCATGCTTATATCTTCTCAAGGTCTCTTCGGTATTGTCAAAGATTTGTACAAACTAGTATTCTGACAACTCCCTTTTGCAACTTGAAATACTCTCCAAGTTTAAACAAATTTTCCTTACATCCTTATATATCTAAGGCCAAAAATAATGTTCATTTACTAAATCTACTATCTTTTCAATATCAAAATGTCCTGCTAATCCACCACTATGCTTTTCCTTGATCAAATTCTCTCGTTGAACTCCTAGGTATACACAACTAATTTCCTCTATCTATCACAACAAATTCCTTACATGCTTTCCATGCTTCTGCAAAATCTATATCATCTTCATACATATGCTTAAGTTCTTCAAAACCCAATACTTCTACCCTCATCTATGTCAACAAACTCCTTCATCTGCTCAATGCATCTACAACTTTGTTTGACTTTCTACTCTGGTGCTTCAATATAAATGTGTAACTCTGCATGAACTCTACCCATCTCATGTGTCTCTGATTTAGCTTACCTTGACTATTCAAATACTACAGTGCTTAATGGTCAATGTACAATACAAATTATTTTGGTAGCAAGTAATGTCTCCACTTCTTCAAAGCTTGAATTGTGGCATAAAACTCCTGATCATAAATTGAATATCTTCTCCTTGCATCAATCAACTTCTCACTAAAATATTCTACTGGTCTCCCTTCTTGAATTGACACTACTCCTATTACATTCTCACTGGCATTACAATCAACTTGAAATACTTTGTCAAAATTTAGTAATGCTAACACTGGTTGCTATGTCACTTTCTACTTCAACAACTCAAAACTCTTATGTGCTCTTGATGTCCACTTATAATCCTTTTGATCACCTCTCATTGTCTCTATAATTGGTGTGCATACAGTACTAGATTTTTTTATGAACTTCTAGTAGAAACTTGCTAATCCATGAAATGATGTTACCTCTCCAATGTTCACTGGTGTTGGCCACTCAACAATTGCTGTAACTTTCTCAAGGTCCATCTTCAATCCTTCCGCAGGAATCACAAATCCCAAATATACCAATTCTATCTTCATGAAACTACATTTCTTGATGTTTATCAACAATTTCTATTCTCTCAGCTTCTAAAGTACTTGTCTAATGTGTTGTAGATGTTCTTCTTTTGTTCTACTGAAAATTAGAATATCATCCAAGTAGACAATAACAAACTTACCCAAGAATTTTTTTAAAACCTCATTCATCAATCTCATGAAAGTACTTGGTGCATTAGTTAACCCAAAAGGCATTACTAACCACTCATACAATCCCTCATTTTTCTTGAGTGCATTCTTCCACTCATTTCCTTCTTTGATCATGATCTGATGGTATCCACTCTTTAGGTCAATCTTTCTGAAATATTTTTCTCCACTCAAACAATCCATGATATCATCCATCCTTGGCAATGGAAATCTCTACTTGACAGTGATCTTATTGATTTCTCTAGAGTCTGTGCATATCCTCTATTCTCCATCCTTCTTCAGTGCTAGCATTGTAGGTACCACACATGGGCTTAAACTTTCTCTAATTAATCCCTTCCTCAATAGCTCCTGAACTTGTCTGCTTAGCTCTGTATTTTCTACTAGTGTTATCATATGTGCCACCTTGTTAGGTGAACTAGCTCTAGGTATGAGGTCCATATGATGACTGATACTCTGAATTGGTGGAAATCTATTAGGCACATTCTTTGATACAATATCTTGGTACTCTGTCAAGAATTGAGTTATCTCATCTAGTGGTGGTTCTTCTTCCTTTGCAGTGGCAGTTACCACACTTCTTTGGAATCAATGCAAAACACATGTTCTCATGTCTCAGTCCATCCAAAAGTTTCCTCCCATCTACTAAAAATATTCTAGAATTTCCACATACTTCACTTTTAGGCTCTTCTTCCAAAGGTATCAATATATGTTTCTTCCCATTAGATGTTATAGTATATGTATTCTTCCTTCCATCATGTATTTCCTTTCTATGATATTGCCATGGTCTTCCCAACAATATATGACACACATCCATCAGCATAATATCACACAATACCTCATCAACATAAGATCCTATATGCAATTTCACCAAACATTGCTCACTCACCAATACCTTGTGTTCATCTTGAATCCATGCTATCTTGTAGGGCTTCAAAAGTTTCAATCTCTCTAGGTTCAGCTTCATCACCATTTCCTCTAAAACCAAATTATCAATACTACCACTATCAGTGATAAATTTGCAACATTTACCTCTTGATTTGCATCTTGTCCAGAACAAAATTTTCCTTTGCGGTGGTTCCTCTGTTGTCTCTACTTGAAATAAATCTCTCCTCATGACTAATGACTATCCTTTCTCCAGCTTTCCCACTGAACTAGGTGATCCAACTGGTTCTTCCTTCGCATATGTTGCTCTTGCACTATTCTCTATCCTCTTGCTTGTACTCCCTTGATGACATTCAAATGCTCAGTGTCCACCTCCACACTTGAAACAGGTTCCTTTGAACAATCTCTTGTCAAATCCTCTTTCATCTCTTTGGTATCCTTCATTGCAGTAAGAATTATGACTTCCTCTGTTGTTGTGGTAGAAACTTCTATCATCTATCCAATATGAAATGTTGTCTCTTTCTTCTTTTTGGTATGGGCTACTCTCCTTGTTTCACTTCGTATATGGTCTTTCTCCAAAATATGTTCTACTTCTTTGAAATATACCTCCTCTACCTTTGCCCTTGCTCATGTCTCTTATTCAACTTATCTTCAACTTTCAACACAAATTGATATGCTTCTTCTAGTGTTATCATCCTCACTAGACCTAGTTCTTCTTGAATGTTTATCATTAATCAATTTATGTACCATGCCACTTTCTCCTTGCTTGCTTCACTATGTCTAGTCCTTATGATCATCTTATGAAATTCTTTAGTGTACTCCTTCATAGATTTCTCCTTTTATCTTAGGTTTTGCAATCTCTTCAACAATTCCAACTCATAGTTAGTAGATATGAATTTATTCTTCAATTTTGTCACCATCCTATCCCATTCTATGATTTTCTCTTTTCCTCTCCTATTCCTATCCAATTGAACTTCTTTCCACCAAATAGTAGCATGTCCTTTCAACTTAGTTTTTGCAAATCTCACTCTTTCTAGATCTTCTATCTCCTCATATTCAAAGTATTCCTCCATGTCATTTATCCAATCAATCAGTTCCTTAGAATTCAAATTTCTAGTATAGTTTGATAGTTTCACTCTAGTTCTTTTGCCAATCTTAGAAATATCTTTCAACATCTTTACTTGATCTGATTCTCCTTCTTCTAGGGCTTCTTCATTTTGGTCAGTAGCTTGAAATTCATCATCATCACTGTCATCTTCATGTCTAGCATTTAGTCCTCTTCTTCTATCTTCTTCTACAACATCCAATCTAACTTTCATTATTCTCACATCTCTATCATTTCTTCCATTATTCTAGTAACATTGGCCATAGTAGGTATTATCCTTGGAGGCATCTCTTCCTAAGATCCGGTGCAACTGTCTCAATTCAGTAATCTAATTACAAGGTTGCAACAACCTCACAATAAGTGTTTTATTGACAAACACAAGTAGACTGTCTCAGGTCAGTGATATGTTCACCACAAGATCTTCTAGAATGCCTTCACTCCCAAAGGATTCACAACTTCTCTCTAATACAACTTGGTGCAGTAACGGATGGAGGGTCCAGAGGTTGGACTATCCAACCATGCAACTAGAGTAAACACAATAGAAATAATATAAGAATACACTAGAATAGAATGCAATGGAAGATCTATATGCTCAAAATCTTAGACAATTACAATACTTATATGCTTACAACATGTAGGCTACAATTTGACTCACGGACTTGCTTTTCAGGATACAACATACATGAATGATATGGCATTGAACTATCTCCAGAAAAGAACTATCTTTCTATTCTACCATTAGATAAGAATGAATATATTCCTAATGCATCTCATGAATGCTTATATATCATCTTCTAGCTCAAAGAATCCTTTGCATTGGCACCAAGATGTCTCACACCCCAATGCATAATGAAGCGTGTAGGAAACATGTAGGTTAGCCTACAACTCATGGAAATGCTCCACAAATGAATGAAACATGATGTGGTTCTCATTGAAGGTCTATCTGGTCTCAAATTGCCTTGTGTGATGTTCCATTTGGCTCCACAAGTCACATGAATACTTTGTAGACCTAGCTTTCTCATGCTAACTAAAAATTGATGATCTTCTGATAGAAATATCTCTCCACAGATGAATCCAAATCTCATGAAATATTAATATGATGTAGTTGTCATAGTGTAGAACCTAAGTCATACTCCATGAGCTCTAAAATGATGATGTGGTAGAATGCGGTGGAAAATATTGAAATTGCAACGATTGACTACAACTGGAATGCAGGGAAAGAAAATAAAGCAAAATATTTTTGGTTGATACAAGATTGCACTTCAACCTAGGATGCTTCTACATCACAATGCCTCCCCTGGTGGTTTGGATGTCATAGCCTCAGCAAATTTGGCTTCTTGGATTCTTCTCTTCTTTACTAAGAAGTCATCATACCCTATGTCTTCTCTATCCTTCCTCTTACCCTTCTTACCTGGGTAAGTGATTACTACTCCCTTGGCCTTGAGTGCCTTAATGTATTGATCCTACCATGTCTTACTTCCATCCAATACACCTTTTGATATTACATCCAAAGATGTCTCTTCTGGCTTTGTTCAATTTGGATCACTTAAGGTTTTCTTGAACACCTCATCCAACTCATAGCTTGAGTGCAATACCTTTTTATCATCTTCTTTAACTTGTGGAGGTACTTCATGTGTACCCAATGTCCTCATCTAGTTAATAGTGAGCCTTTGGTACTATCTTTTCCTAACCTCACAATCATCCATGCAGTCTCTAGAGTAGTCCTCTATATGTGTTTCATGTTGAATATTCTTGTTAATGTACTTCTCTATTCTACTGTAAGGATCATAGGTCTTTTTTAGGTTGAAGGGCTAGAAGTTGAGTGCTTGAAACTCCTTATTAGATGTATTTGAACTTATGAGGGTATTGCATGTGTACCAACCAATGTCAATAGGGAAATCAATGTGTCCATGCCCAACTTTAGCTTTTAAAGCCTCATATGATTCTATTATTTGTCTTGAAAGCTCCAATAAAATGACCTTGTCGGTTGGATATCTTGGAAACATGATTCTAGTGAAACCTTCCATCCAAATGTATGTGAATGTAAGAAACTAGATGAACCAGCTACCATGTCGGTCAATGGTACTATATGCATCCATATATATCCTTTTGGCTTTGTCCCCTTCCATTATTCGGATAAGCAACATATGAAATGTATTGTTCACCCTCCTATAGTCCATCATAGACCTTTCTCTTTAGTTGGGGGTAGTATTTATACATAGGATTCTACCCTAGTTTATTGCCCAATAAACCTACCCTTTCCAATCCATTAACTATGCTTC
Source organism: Cunninghamia lanceolata (assembly GCA_027924645.1). Classification (NCBI taxonomy): domain Eukaryota; kingdom Viridiplantae; phylum Streptophyta; class Pinopsida; order Cupressales; family Cupressaceae; genus Cunninghamia; species Cunninghamia lanceolata. The sequence continues at coordinate 2,950,459 of BSBN01001475.1, forward strand.
GGTTGCACATGAGTACACTAACTAAGAAGACATGTGGAAAATTTTGGTCTTCTTAAATATAAGAATTTGAAAGTGAATGGCATCTCTAATGGCCCATGCCCAATGAATCATGTACGTATCTTCCTTGACAATCCTGATTGGTCCATACATCCTTGGCTCAAATGTACTTGATTCTGACATCCCCACAAGCATGCTCAACAATGTGATTATGTATCTGATTTCTTCACTAAAGTTGCTTCTGTATAAAGATTGTACCATTTTTGACATGGCCTTGGGTTTCCTATTATCTGCCATCCATGATGCGAAGATGACCTTTCTGCATGCTTCCTCATTTTTTTTATATTTCAAGGTCATCCTGTCCTTCTCAAACTTGTGCATTTTGGCCTACACCGCGAGGTTGAATGTGTAAGTTTTTTCCTCGGTAGACAGTTCTGCATATACTCTACCTTCATTGATCACCCTTCAGTTGTTCACATCGTATTTCTATATGCACTGGATAAACAACTCATATGCCTCCAATTCTATAGGAAAACCAATGGTCTTGAACAATCTACTCTTCACTATATTCTTGGCCAATGTGCTCGCATCAGTAGCTGTGATTCTTTCCTCATATTCAACTAGGTCAATATTCCCTAGATTTGTATCAGTAATGACTCTGAACTTCAGACAAATCTCTATGGTGTGAGCTACCGCCTTAAAGTCTTCCCTCATTTCCTTCAAGTGTTTTGTCATTTTACCTATAGTCATCCATAAGAAAACACAAATTGCCCTAACTATAATTACTTAGGGCTTACCATTAATTCCCTTTTCCTACTTAGCTCTAGGTTTGAATTTGTCTCTTGTGAAAGATATAATTTTTTTATAGTAAGAAATGTAAATTCATTGTGGTAAGAAATGTAACTTCAATTTACCCTTTTGGTAAACTTAGATAATTTAGATTAAATGAATTATTGTAATTCGAGATTAGGGTAATTGAATTTCATACATAATGTTTGATTATCGCGTATCTTTCACCTTAATATGAGTAGAATGCCTTGTCTGGATGCCTGGTTCAATTAGTGTTGTTGTTGTTTCCTTGAATTCACCTTTAGATCTTAACTTCACCTTGCAATTTGTCTACTCTATAATTCACTCTACAAATCACTCTGCAAATTGCTCTCTATTTTCTTGATTTCTTTGATAGTAAATTATGAAGTAAAATCTAGTTTTAACAAGAAAAATTTGTGAAGTATAAATTGCATTCAATGTCATCTACAGTAGGTGAGTATTAATGGTGGTTAGAGGGAGAATATTAGCTTCGGCATGCTTTTGTCTTTTAAATTTAAATCTAAATGGATAATCTAGTTAACTTTATAGTTGGCTATGAATTACTTCAACTAGATGTGGAAATCCAACCAGATGTGGAAGATTCAAATCATAATATCAGGTTCAGTTGGAAATGTCAGGTTTTAATGGAATGTCTATATCAAGTATGTAACATTAAGTAGGAATCAAGATGTTAGATGTCATAATGATGACTTATCAAAACATTATTGGATGTGAAGTAATGGGAATAAGGAAATGAACTAGATTTATATTTTGATAGACTAGGTTCTGTTTATAGTGTATAACCTACTATACTATGGAAAATGTCCGATTGGAAGGCTTTTTTGGTGAACTGAATGTGGATGTGGATTTTCAACTGAAGTGGATCGTTAGATTGTAAGATCAGGTTAGGTTGAAATATCAGGTTTAGTCAAAATGTCAAGTTTCTAAAATTAAACTATATTTGAACTTGGTGTTAGGTCCAAGGTGTAGTTAGGGTAAAATTGCAAATCAGGGCAAATGAATAAACAACAATCATAAAAACCCTAGCAATGCACAATGAAGCACAAGACAACATGAAAATCAAAATAACAAATGTAAATACAAACCGATCTCCACGCTATGCTCGATTTATCTCCATTGCTCTTCTCCACCTCGCATGAGCATGCAAGATTTTGAAGGATTATTGTTGGAAGAATGTTGGGTGCTCACTTCTGCAGCATAACATTAAGATGAAGATGCTAGAATGAATGATAGATGAAGGATGCAAAGGCTCTAATGATATTTCAACAGCATGTGGATACTTGAGGATCAATGCATTATAGAAAATCTAGCAGAATAAGGGTACTTGAGGCTCAATGCATGCTAATGGCTTATGAGGGGGTTGATTTATAGGAAAGGCTTAATTCAAATGGATGGCTAGGATCAATTAGGACTTTAGATGAAATGGATGGATAGGATTAAGTTAGGTTTCCTTTTACATCAAGAAATTGTAGTCATGTGACATGTGGCAAGGGAAGATAAAGCTTAGGTGTGCTTGTGTAGATAAATACTAAAATTAGGTCCCATTAGTTGTGCATGTGAAGAATTTGAATGAAAGTTGTATTACAACACATGATTGACTGGACAAGTGTTGGAATGTGATAAAAGATGAGTGACTTAATTCAAATAAAATATTTGAATTAGTTGTGATATGAGTTGAATATTAATTAAATAAATAAAATTTATTTAATTAATTAGCCAAGTAGGATGAGGATGGGATTGAATGGGGTTTTAATTAAATAAATAAAATTTATTAAATTAATTGGCTAATGGATTAATGAAATTAGGATGGGATTTAGGACAAAAATGCTTAATCATGTCTAAGTAATGTTTTCAACTAGGTGTTGTTAGACATGGACAAAGTTGGGACAAATTTGGGTGTCTACATTTTGCCCCTCTTTGAGATGATGTTCGAGGCGATGAGCTTTGTGTCGAGTAACATCATTTCAAAGAAGTTAAGGTATGGATAATTGATAGAGATGCTGCTGCTGCTGCTGCTGATGATGATGATGATGATGATGATGATGATAGAAAGGATAGGTTGGTGATGCCCCCTCGAGAGGATAGGTGGGTTGGACAAACACGGGTATGCTCTCGAAAAGAAATGGCTTGGCTACAAAAGAAAGCTAAGGGAATGGATAGAAGAAATGAAGGATGCATTATGCTGCAATGGAAGTGAGCAACCATGATGTTTGATATAGCACTAGATGTTATGAACTAAGGTATATGGAACCAGGGTGACGATGTGTCTTATGCCCCAGCGTAATACAACCTTGTCTAACGTATGAGGAAGTAAACTTAGAGCATTAAAGTCCTAATGCACAAAAGGTATAATATGACCTTAGATGCAAAGGATAGTGCAAAAAGCTATTCCAACATACACAAGATATGAATATTAGCTGGAAATGATAAGGATTTGATACAAATGCAAGATAAAAAGATAACACACACAAGCAAGTAAGCAAGCATGCACAAATGATTCAAAAACAAACAAGGTATTGCCCCTATCAAGCTGTAAACCAATGATTAATTGATTGTTGTTGATGATAGTGTTGTCATAGTAGGGAAAGCTATATCCCTAGATCAACCCAGGGTTGTTTGCTGAGTTGGTTGGCTAGTTGATTGATTGATTTGGCTTACAACAAGGCTAGGATCAAGACCCTGGATTGTGCTTGGATAACATGGCTTGATTGATTAACTTGATTGGTATGGATTAAGGATGGGCTTGCATTTGGATCTTTGTTTGGAATAATTTGAGTTGATTTGATTTGATGGATGGATGAAGATTGATTTGATTGAGATTGATTGATGAAATGTTGATGATGGTATGATATGTGGTGAATTGAGTTGCTTTTGATTTGCTTGAAGTGATTGGATTTGTTTTAGTTGTTGGCTTGATGTGCTTTGGTTTTGATGTTTGCTATTGTTGGGTTGATCGTTTTGATGATTGGATTGTTTTGAATGATGATAGTGATGGTGTGATGATTAGAGTGTCCACTCAATCTAAGCATAAGCAAGTGTTCTCAGTGTGTTCAAAGGATGTAAAACAAACAAGGTATTGCCCCTGTCAAGTCATAAACCAATGATTGATTGTTTGACTGATGATTATAGATAGTGTTGTCATTGCGGGGAAATCTATATCCCTAGATAAACACAAGGATGTGGGAATGCTATATCCCATTGATGATGATTGATGATGATTGATTGGGCTCATGACAAGATTAGGATCAAAACCTATCGATTTAATTGGATAATGTTCCTTGATTGATTGGCTTGCTTGATACAGATTAATGTGACTTGGATTTAAGATCATTTCTTAGATTGATTTGATTGATATGATTGGAAGAAGTGATTGACTGAAATAGATGATGATTTGATTTTGATTGAATGTTGATGGAGTGGATTGATTTGAATGATGATGATTGGTTTTATTTCTTGGATTTTTCATTGGATATTTGATTTTTTAGATTTTTTGAAATTTTTTTTTTTTTTTTTTGTGTTTTTGAAAGTTGTGGGATGTCAATGGATTTACAATTTGGGTAGCCTTTATGCTAGATACCAATGACAAGGGAAAAAACCAAGTCTAGGTGCAAGGGATGGATAAAAGGATGGGCTCATAGGAAATGTGACAGAAAGATCATGAGAGTTGGATGGATAGATAAGAGGATAGGCCATATAACGGATGGATGCATGCCTCATAATAAACGGATAGGTAGGCTATAGTGGAAAGCTCATGATAAATAGATGGGGATAAGCTATAAGATGGAAAGCTTGTGATGCCAGACTGGATGGATCATAAGGGAGCTAGGATGTGATCTTCAGAGGCTATGTTGCATAGGAATAACTTGCCCCATTTTAAGTGGTAATGCTTAGGATTTTGTATGATAAAATTCATGACCAAGGGATGACATGATGGATTGGTTTGAATGGGATAGATAAATTGTCAATGGATAGGACTTGGTTTGGAAAGAAGGTATGTCAAGAAATATCCAAACATGTTTCAACATTTTGCCCCTATGTCTTCATCAAGATCAAAAGGAGGAGGATGGATAAATGGGTTCAATAGGATAGTCATATTTATGTAATGGATAAGGATGGTAGGATGGAAAGATAGGATAAGATAGGTTGGTATGATATAATTGGATAGATAGTTGGGAAATGGATAGGTTGGATGAGACAATGTGCCCCCAAGTGTAAGTGACATAGAAGATCAACCTACACATGATGCCTGTTTGCCAGGTTTTCATCATGGTACTTATCCAAGGCACCTGTTTACCAGGTTTTCACCGTTGGATGAAGGGATTTCTCTTTACTTTTTTTATTTTATTTCTTTTATTTTATTTTTTTCTTTTTTGCTTTTTTTTTTTTAGATGGGATGACAATTACACATGGCACCTATTTGCCAGGTTTTCACCATGGTAATGGATAGGAGGGACTCAAGTGGCTAGTGCTATGAGAGGTGATATTGTCCCATTAGAGATTGATGATGTCTTCGCATGGACCATGTCATTATGCTCATAGATGTTGAGAAGGGATTTTATGGGAGGGAAATGGATGATGATTTGAATTATGCATGGAAAAATAGTGGATAGTGGATTATGATGTGGATTATCGAAGGTTCATGCAAGGATGGAAGATAATGAATTATGTTGTGGATTATGGAGGATAGATGAAAGGCTTATGCAAAAGCATGGACCATAGGAAGGTGATGGGGAAGATATGTAGGATAATGGATGAAGGATGGGGAGATGTAGTTATGTGGAGGTACTGTGGAGTAGAAGGGAACCATGACCAATGGTTGCACACACCGTGATAAACATTGAAGCTTTTGATTGAATGGTGGTGTAGGAAGCACTTGAGATGTTTGCTTAGGAGATGGTTGATGAAGTGATTTAGGAATCCACATATATTTAGTATTTTTAGTGTTTTTGCTTTGCTTGTGAGATTTTTGAAGGGAATAGAAGTTTTGGATGGAAGTAGGCTTTTGGATGGAGATAGGTGATTGGGATTCTTGAGAGGTGGATGAGGATGCCTCATTTTCTTTGCTAGATTTTTTCTTAGGAACCCAAACCATTTTGCTTTTGGGCTTTGCATTTGGAGGTAAGGGTTTAGATGGCTGCTTAGATGAACTTTGCTTTGAGTTTGATTCTTTATGTCCTAAGGTATAAAGACCTTTAGGATATTTGGTAGGATTTTTAGCTTTATAGGTAGAGGCATCAAAAAAATTTCTTTTGAATCCCATGGGGTGGCTGGAGGGGATGGAATGATTGGAAGCTTTATGCTTAAACGATGTGTGCTTTTGTTGGCCATGATTAGGGATGTAAGGATACTTATGAATGATATGTATGTTAGGTGTTGGAAGCAATGGTGGCAAGGTGAATGGAGGGATATTTGGAGTTGGTAAAAGTGGAGGCAAAGTGGATGGTGGAAGATGTACGGTCACATGCTTTTGACACTTATAGGATGATGGAGCTAGAATGGTGACATATGTTTTGGGTAGATGATGGGGGGTGTGATGGAAAGTGACAGGTTTAGGATGCATGGAGGGATTACCAACATCTTTAGCTTGTTTACCTTGGGGTGTGTATCCAAGGCCATATGAGCATGGAGGAACTTTGACATGGTTTGGCTCCAAAATACCTTTTTCATAAAGGCCTAGGCCTTTGCCTTTGTAGTTCATGTTTTGAAGTATGCGATGGACAATGGGACTAGGTGTGTTTTGGGAATTAGACTTGAGTTCTTTATTGGATGGAGAAGATGAAGTGGATAGAGGTTGTTTTTGTCCTAAGGAAGAACATTCATGGACAAAGGTGGTAAGACCAATAGGACATGATGGATTTGAAGTGGAATCGATGCTGGATGTGGAAGGAGGATCATTAGGATCTTGATTAGCATTGTATTCACTAAGATCCAAGTTATTTATTTGATCTTTTATGCTTACTTGGGGGACAAGTGTCTCATCATGACAAGTGGATGTTTTCTCATTATGGATTGGGTTAGATGGCGGATGACTAGGAGCAATGTGGATATCTCGCTCATGGATGGATATAAGATTATGGATAGGATCAAGGTGCTCATGGATAGATTCTTCATAGGTATCATCTTGATTATAAAGAAGGTAAATGTTATGGATGGGTTGCATGAAAGTGTTTTGATCTTGAGTTGGACTAGGGATTAATGTTTCCACATGCTTAGGATTAGACCTTTGACATACCTCTTAGGTTGCTTAAATGGAAGTAGATGACTCTTGGATAGGCTCTTGGTCAACAACATGAGAACATGATGACTCTTGACTTGGATTAATGATAGAAGATTTGCAAATAGGCTTGATGGCTTGTAGGTCACGTGATGGGCTTGAAGGGCTAAGAATGTTAATTGAGGGCTCTTGGATAGGCTCAAGGATATGCAAACCATATGATGAGATTATAGGATTGGACATGACCTTTGGAAGTTCTTGGGTAGGCTCATGAATGGGTGTTTGACATGGGGGTACTTTTTTCCTAGCTAGTAGCCAATGGATCACATCCTTTGCAAGTGTATGGGTGGATGGGCAATATAATGGATGGATGATAAGGGTAGATAGGGTTGGAAGCTTAGGATTATGATTAGGTTGAGGTCTAATTGGATTGGACGGCTTAGGATTTGGACTAGATGGGGGTGACACATAGGATTGGGATGATGTGACATGATTTCTTATGGTAGGCAGGTACACCTTGAAAACAATTGAGACAAATATTGGGCATTGATTTGTATTATGGCCTTTGGTCCTATGGTATGCACAATAATCATGTTCATCATATGGACTTTCTTCACATGGGTTGACTTCAGGAAGTTCAATGAGTTTTGCTTCAAGCATTCTTTGTAAAACTATCTCAGCCGCATCCTTTGGTGAAGGATTAGAATGACATGGTGATGAAGGTAATGGAGGGCTTGGTGATTTGGAAGGTTGATGGACCAATGGACTAGGAGTAGGATCACATGGTGGTGTTGGGATAGGACTTGTTGGCTCATGTGTTGGCATGTGATTGGATGATGGAGGCCACTCTAGATTGGTATCTCCCTTGTCAAAGGTTATTAGAACTTGCATAGGATAACTTGGGCTTGTTTGATTTATGTACAAGGGACCATTTGGATTTGCATATGCTTCTTGTTGCAAAGGTGGACTTAGGCTCACTTGTGCTTGTTGTGGAGGCCATTGATAGTCTTGACGGCTAGATGTAATGGTATAATATGTAGACAAAAGATCTTGAGGTGGACTCAAAGATGTGGGCATTTGATCTTGTTGGCAAGGTTGACTTGTGCTCACTTGATTTATATACAAAAGGCCATTTGGACTTGGATGTTGTTCTTGTAATATCACTTGATTGCTTTGTGGATGGGCTTGGTAGTGCATTGGAATGTCAGCATGAGGGATTGGATAAGCTTGAGGTGGATGTTCATATGTTGATGTGGCATTGACTTGGTGGATAGGTAGATTAGGTTGATAGGAAGTGGATGGATATGACATGTGGCTATAAAGTGGATTAGGTTGATATGAAGTGACTAAGGATTGCTGTACTTGTTGAGCTTGACTAGTGGCTAAAAGGTGTTGGACTTGGGCTACGAAGTGTTGCAGTTGAGGTGATTGGCTTGTGTGGGGTTGAGCTCTTTGGATGAAGAATTGTAATATTTCAATGGCATCTTAGTTTAGGGGTTGTGATCCTTGATAAAGATTTTGGAGGAATATTTGGAATTTGATTTCTAGGTCCTCCAGTGTAGACATGTTGTCACCCAAGTGTATGTCTTAAGTCCTTTTAACAAGTGCTTGTTTAGGGATTTGGATGATGATGTGGCTTGTTTGGATGACTTGGCTATGTTTGGGATGAAAGTGATTGGGTTTGAATGTTATTGGAAGAATGTGTAGGATGACTTGTCTTTATATGTTTGGGTGTTTAGAGCTTGATGTGGCAATATTCAAACAAATGATTATGCATATACACACATGAATCACTCACACAAGACACATAAGAAAGTTTTAGTTTGGAAGAATGTGATGATGGTTAAGCAAGCACATGAAGACACTTCAACAAGTCCTAGTCAAGGCAAGGCCACTATCACAAGGAGGTTCTAGTGAAAATCTAGGGGACCGGCACCCCACGAGCATCTAGCAAACCACTTAAGACTTTAACTAACCCTACTAGGAGTTTTAATATACACAAAGGTACACCTCCTTTCGAGTTAGCACTGTATGGTGAGCGCTAATACCAGTTAGACTTGGCTTTCGCCTTATCCTCTGATTTTTATAGCAGACCGGATGAAAGTACCACTTGAGGTCTTTCCCTTGGGATGGATACCAAGGCAGGCCTCTCTAAGGTTTAACAAAAGCAACACAAGTAAATGTTTTTGATCTCCAAGTTCGTGTTGGGACACGAGGAGAGAGCATACACATTTACTTGGTCACACTTGCATGAGGTTCATTAACCTTAGAAGTTCAATGTGTGGAAGACAATGCAAGCACTTGTTTGTTTTAAAGCCCAAATCTAAATGTGATGAAAGACAATGGTTTGTTTTAAGCCCAATTTCAATGGTATGATTGCAAACAATTGTTCGTTTTATGCCCAAAATCTAAATGTGTTTGCAAACAAGATTAGAAGATAAGAGATGAAATGATTGCACCTGATTAATTCGCTATCCAATTTGTTGTAGATGTTGATGCCAATGCTGCTCCAACTCCTTTGATATGCCTACAAGTCACCAATTCCAAAAAGAAACAAGTAAACTTGCAAAGAAGATGATTACATGAAAAAGATGAAATCTAAAAATTCTGATGAAAATGATCTGATACAAAACAATGGATTTCACAAATAAAAAATTCAAGAGATTCTAAGCAATTTGAAAAAATGTTTCGCTAAAAAATGATCAAAATTGCTCAAGTTATGCTCAAATGAAGTATGCAATGAAACTAAACTTTGACTGATAAAAAATCCTAAAAAAATAGTATAGTAACCTGATAAAAGTGGTACAGTTGTGAAGTTTGTCCTCCCAGTTTTCCAACGAGTCCTTGTTTGTGCAATTTGGCCTTCATATGTGAAAGTTATGATAAAAAGAAAAAATCTGCCTCCTTATGGGATGTAGGAGGTACGGGTGAACCTTGGTGGTTAAGAAAAGTGCAGAGGTGATTTACTGTTTATCAGAAGTGATCTCTTTTTAGCTACATGTGAGCCCCTATAGATTAAATGTGATGCAAAAAACACTAGATGCAACTCCTGTAGGGTTATAGGCAATCTGGATAAACCCTTAAGCGATCGATTTCAGCCTATAAGCGACCTGTACCTGCAAAATGACAATTGCAACAAAAAACCCTATTCTGCAAAGGTGAGCGCTGTCAGTTCAGAAGTGATGCATATCAGATTAAAAGTGGCTACTATCAGTTCATAAGTGATGCACATAAGGTTAAAGGCGACCACTGTTAAAACAAAAGCGATCCACAAAAGCACTATAGGCGGCTGATTTAAGTGTAGAAGCGACACGAATACGAAAATTAGTGGTTTTTTGCTCATAAGCGATGCAAAAATGGATGGAAGTGACAAATAATAGCTTATATGTGACCAACAAAGGACCAAAAGCGATGCCTAATAGCCCAAAAGTGATCTGGAAAGTTTCCGGAGACGGAATGCAAATGTTAACCATAAGCGACCAAGTTTACCATATGCGATCTCTTTTTGTTCAAAAGTGAGCACTGTTTATTTAAAAGCGGGCCAAATTTGACCATAAGAGACTGTTGTTTGCTCAAAAGTGAGCTGATTTAGCCTAGGCGACTGCTGTTTGATCAAAGGCGACCTGAATTACCAGAAGCGCATTTTTATAGTCCGGTTATTGTTTTCTTCGCCAAATGCTCCATTTTTCATCAAATTTAGCCAAATTTGTACTCAAAATTTATGGAAATGGCCTCCCAGACACAATGGTGAGGTTATATTTGGGCTAAGAGATCATCTACATATATTTTAAGCCAAATCTTTGCAAACTAGGGTTAGAAAAATACAAATTTTTGCTACAAAAGCTTGTAAAAATGAAAGATTGGCACTCCAAGAGATCTAAACTTCATAAAAACAACTCAAACAAGAGAAATTAATCAAGGACGTGAGTCCCACCGGGCGTGCCAAATGTAGTTAGGGTAAAATTGTAAATCAAGGCAAATGAATAAACAGCAATGATAAAAACCCTAGCAATGCACAATGAAGCACAAGACAACATGAAAATCAAAATAACAAATGTAAATGCAAACTGATCTCCACCTCGCATGAGCATGCAAGATTTTGAAGGATTATTGTTGGAAGAATGTTGGGTGCTCACTTCTACAACATAACATTAAGATGAAGATGCTAGAATGAATGATAGATGAAGGATGCAAAGGCTCTAATGATATTTCAACAGCATGTGGATACTTGAGGATCAATGCATTATAGAAAATCTAGCAGAATAAGGGTACTTGAGGCTCAATGCATGCTAATGGCTTATGAGGGGGTTGATTTATAGGAAAGGCTTAATTCAAATGGATGGCTAGGATCAATTAGGGCTTTAGATGAAATGGATGGATAGGATTAAGTTAGGTTTCCTTGCACATCAAGAAATTGTAGTCATGTGACATGTGGCAAGGGAAGATAAAGCTTAGGTTTGCTTGTGTAGATAAATACTAAAATTAGGTCCCATTAGTTGTGCATGTGAAGAATTTGAATGAAAGTTGTATTACAACACATGATTGACTGGACAAGTGTTGGAATGTGATAAAAGATGAGTGACTTAATTCAAATAAAATATTTGAATTAGTTGTGATATGAGTTGGATATTAATTAAATAAATAAAATTTATTTAATTAATTGGGATGGGGATAGGATAAATGGGATTATGCATGTGAAATTAATTAAATAAATAAAATTTATTTAATTAATTAGCCAAGTAGGATGAGGATGGGATTGAATGGGATTTTAATTAAATAAATAAAATTTATTAAATTAATTGGCTAATGGATTAATGAAATTAGGATGGGATTTAGGACAAAAATGCTTAATCATGTCTAAGTAATATTTTTCACTAGGTGTTGTTAGACATGTCTAAGTAAGGTAACTTCTGTTGCAAGTATGGGCCTAACCAGTGTTGTCATTGATGTCAACATACTCCTGTTGTATTAATGATAAGGATTGGATGAGCTGTGTGCTGAGGATATTGAGAAAATTAGTCTCAATTAGGAACAGTGAAGAATAGTGATGACAGTAAGACAAAAGTCTAAGATAGGAAAATGATTAGAGGATGCGGATTAAAGGGTTTGTAGATATGTGTCTTAAGGTGGTCCAGTAGATATTTCAGAGGTCTGCATGAAGATATGAAGAAGTTGTGGCCGCTCAAGTAAAACTGGTTCCGGTAGATGTTCAGTGGTGATAGAGTGTTACAGATAGGTCCAGTGAGATCTGGAATTGTATTTTCCTATTCTGCAGATTTAAGGGAGTGTTGAGGAAGTCTTTGTGGTGTATCAACTCGATTGGTTCATGGTTTGAAGGTCCACAAGCATCTATTCTTTTGTGACAGTGATGACAGACTGTGGTCTTGAGGTCCTGGAAGAAGGAGAGAAGGATCTCAGTAAGCAGATGAAGTGTGGATGTTCTTGGTGACTCAGGCAAGCTTGTGGTGGCCTTTGGATCTTGTTCAGTTCATGTTGGTGGTCTTCATTAAAGTTGGAGTTTGCATTTGAAGAACAACTTCTGGATGATGGTGTTCTTCCTGAGATAGGCCGACCGGATAAGTTACACATCATGCAGACGTTCTTGTTGATGTTTGCCGACTTGGATGATCATTCCTAAGTTGATGTCTTGTATAAATAAGGGATTGTGAAGTCATTTCAAATTTGTTTTTTTGGTGAAGATGAGCATGTGGTAGTGAGGAGGAAAGCGAAAGGTAGAGTAGAAGTATTAAGCTTAAATGGAACTAATTCAAGGATGGTGAAGATGCTATTCTCTAGTTCATGTATGTGATACTTATTTCTTTGTAGACAGTGTGTCTCTTGTAGGCAGTGAGCCTCTTGTGAGCAGTGTGCTCAAGCAGTGAACCCTAATTGGCATGTGTCATTTGTTCTTTCTATTCTTCTAACAGAGAATACATTCTTGGGTTAATCACCCTGTGGTTTTTCTGTTAACTAGGTTTTCCACATCAAAATCTTGGTGTCTCATGTGTTAATGTGTTTCTGCTCTTGATTTGTTGCATTGTGCTTTCATGATTGATTTACTATTAAGTTGCTAAATAACAATGTGGAGTTAAGTGTTTGAAAAGAAGAAAGTTTTGTACAACTGATTCACCCCCCCTCTTAGTTGTCTGCCTTAAATCTAACAATTGGTATCAGAGCTAAGTTCCTCTAAAAGGAGCTTAACCGCTTGAGGAGATCTAGGATGTCATCTTACAAGAAGGATAGTCTGAAGTTTGATGGAACCAATTTTTCTCTTTGGAAAGGTCACATGAAATGTCACTTTTAGTGTATGGGAATGGTGTACTAGACCGTGGTTACAATACAGTATGTACCTCCACAGGGTGGTTCAAAAACCCTAAATGAAATCACAGATGCTAAAAACAATCTGCAGACTATAGAGGCTCTTCTAAGCGCACTATCTGATTCAGAGCTCTCGAATGTTATTGACCTACCAACTGCTTTTGAGATTTGGAAAAAACTGGAGCTTTTACATGAAGGAGACTAGTATGTTAAATGTGCAAGGTTACAGAGTCTGAAAGGGAAATTTGAAAATCTAAAGATGAGAGATGATGAAAATACTACTACTTTTATACCAAGAGTGAATGAGCTAGTTTATGGAATTAGAAATGCTGGTGGAGTCTTGGATGAAAATGAAATTGTTGGCAAAATTCTCAGATCCCTACCTGCTTCTTACAAAATCAAGGATGCTGCCATTGAAGAATTCAAATCCCATACAACTATCACAAGAGATCAATTGGCTAGGAAATTGGTTGCATTTGAAATGATAGAGTTTGGCGATGACCCCCCCAAGACTGAATTTGCATTCAAAGCTAGTGCCTCTGTAAAAGGTAAACAAAGGTTTGATCCAGGAGAGAACTCATCAAGGAAACTATCATGGTATGAAAAAGCAAGAAAAGACCTGGAAGAAGAAGAAGTAGAAACTTCTCAACTTGAAGCCCTTATTGCAAAGAGGCTACTAAGAGGATCAAGTAAGTATGAAGGAAAATTACCTTTTAAGTGTTTTAACTGCAATAAGATTGGTCATTTTGCCTCAAGGTGTCTTGAATGGTTTTTAAGGTAAAATTCTAACAAGCCAAGGTTCCAAAAGAACTGTTACTATGTACATGAAGATGATGACAATGAAGGAGTAACAGATGATGAATCAGAGATAGAAAATAAATCTAGAAATGAATGGGTGTTCATTGCCATCAAGGAAGAAGATCCAATGTCCTCTGTATCTGTCAATCATAAGACTGTGGAAAGAGCTCTGGCTGCCCAAATTGAAGAGAATGATGATTGGGTCATTGACAGTGGATGCTCTCACCATATGACAGGTGACAAAAATAAGTTTGTAGATTTGGAAAGGTATGAAGGAGGATTGGTAAAGTTTGGTGACAATTCTGCTGGTAGAATCAGAGGTAGAGGAACTATTTCTCTTGGTGGAAGGAACAAAACTAGTAATGTACTATATGTTGAAGGATTGAAGCACAATCTTCTTAGTGTTGGACAGTTGGTGGACAAAGGCTATGATCTCCGGTTCAAGAATAGAAAATGCAAGATCTCTGAAAGTTCTGGAACAGAGATTGCATCCGGTACTCAAACTAAAAGTAATATCTTTCACTTGGTTGGTACTGGCAAAAGTTGCTTGTTTGTTCAAATTGATCAAAGTTGGTTATGGCATAGGAGGATGTGTCATGTGAATTTTGATAATATCATCAAGATAAGCAATACTCAGGCTGTAAGAGATCTTCCAAAATTGGTGAATCCTACTAATAGTTTGTGCAAAGAATGTTAGTTGGGTAAGCTGAGCAGAGTCACATTCAAAAGTAAGGAAATATCTTCTACTGGATTATTGGACTTAGTTCATACTGATCTTTGTGGTCCTGCAAGAATCAGGAGTATTCAAGGTGATAGATACTTCACGCTGCTAATTGATGACTATTCCCAGATTATGTGGGTAACCTTTCTAAAAGAGAAATCAGAAGCTCTTGAGAAATTCAAAATATTCAAGGCTATGGTAGAGAATGAAACCGGATTAAAGTTGAAGTGTCTGAGGTCTAATAGAGGTGGAGAATTCACATCCGGTGAATTCATAGAGTTCTGTGAGAAACATGGAATAAAGAGACAGTTGTTTGCTCCTAGGACTCCATAGCAGAATAGAGTAGTGGAGAGAAAGAACTGGACCATCTAGGAAGCATCTAGGACTATGATGATGGAAGCAAATGTTCCTCAGATCTATTGGAGAGAACCTGTCAGCACTGCAGTCTATACTCTCAATCAAGTTCAAATCAGAAGCAATATCGGTAAGACTCCTTATGAAATTTGGTTTGGTATCACTCCTACTGTAAGGTATTTTAGAGTTTTTGGTAGCAAATGTTACATTAAAAGAGATGAAGATCTAGGAAAGTTTGATGCTAGAAGTGATGAAGGAATATTCTTGGGTTACTCTACTCAAAGCAAAGCATACCTGTGTTATAACAAGAGACTGAGAAAGCTGATAGAAAGTACAAATGTGAAGGTTGATGAGGGAATTGAGAAACTCTCAAGGTTTTATGAATATGATGAAGATGATCAGAATGGTGCTCTAACTCAAGGAGCCCAAGCCTCCTCTGTTAGTTAGATTCAAATTAATCTAGTAAATTAGGAAGAAGAGATGAGTGTCAATGAGCCTGATCAAGAATCGGAAGTGGAAGAAATTCCTAAAGTTCCCAAGTATGTAAGACTAAACCAGTCTAAAGATCAGATCATAGGTGATAAAAGAAAAGGAGTACTAACAAGAAGGAGAATTGCTCAAGATTCAGAAGAGTATTGTTTGATTTCAAAGATTGAACCTAAGACAGTAAATGAAGCTTGCAATGATGAAAACTGGACTAAAGCAATGGAGGCAGAGCTGGTGTAAATAGAGAAAAATCACACTTGGGATCTTGTTCCCAGACCTAGAAATAAGAATGTGATTGGAACAAAATGGGTCTTCTGGAACAAACTAAATGAAGTTGGTGAAGTAATCATAAATAAAGCCAGATTGGTCTGCAAGGGTTACTCTCAAATAGAAGGAATTGATTTTGAAGAAACTTTTGCTCCGGTAGCAATAATTGAAGCAGTCAGATTATTTCTTGCATTTGCTACCTTCAAAGATTTTAAAGTGTATCAGATGGATGTCAAGTCTGCCTTCCTGAATAGTGACTTGGAAGAAGAAGTGTACATTGAGCAACCGGATGGATTTCAATTGTCTGATCATGGTGATATGGTCTGCAAGTTGAAGAAGGCACTGTATGGACTAAAGGAAGCCCCAAGAGCCTGGTATGAAAGATTGGATAAGCATCTTTTGAAGATTGGTTTCAACAAAGGTACTGCTGACAGTAATCTATATTTCAAAATTGATCATGAAAACATCTTGATTGTTGAAGTGTTTGTTGATGATATCATTTTTGGAGGAAGAGATAGTATGTGTAAAACTTTTGCAAATTAAATGAACAGTGAGTTTGAGATGTCCATGCTTGGTGAAATGAATTTCTTATTGGGTTTGCAAATCACTCAAACAAAGAAAGGAATCTTCATTTCTTAGACCAAATATGTGAAAGAATTGTTGAAGAAATTTGGGATGGAAGACTTAAAACCAATGAATACTCCCATGGCAACCGGATGTAAATTGAGCAAAAATGATGATTCTCCTAAGGCTAATTAGACAAAGTATAGGTCAATGATTGGAGGACTATTGTATCTCACTCAAACTAGACCAGACATTATGCAGGTTGTTGGTCTTGTTCTAGATTCCAAGCTGATGCTAGAGAATTTCATGTCATGGCAATCAAGAGGATTTTTAGATATCTAAAAGGGACAGTTGAGTATGGTTTGTGGTATCCTAGAGATCATGATTTATCTCTTCATGCATATACAGATGCGGATTGGGAAGGAGATGTGGATGACTGGAAGAGTACTAGTGGTTGAGCATTCTTTTTTGGGAAGAGATTAGTTTCTTGGCTAAGAAAGAAACAAGAGGCAATATCTCTATCTACAACTGAAGCAGAATATATTGCAGCAGCAAGTAGTTGCACTCAAGTTTTGTGGATGAAGTGGATGCTAAGATATATCAAAGTGGAGTATGAGGAACCTATCACAATGTTCTATGATAATTCAAGTGCAATAAATATATCCAAGAATCTAGTGTTGCATTCAAAGACTAAACACATATCCATCAAGTTTCACTTTTTGAGAGAGAAAGTGAACAAAAATGAAGTCAGATTGGAGTTTGTGCCTTCCAAGGATCAGATTGCAGACATCTTTACTAAACCTCTACCTAAGGACTCTTTTGAGTATCTCAGGGAGAAGTTAGGGGTAATTGCCCCTCCGATGATGAACTAATGTGCACTGAGGTGCATTAGTCTGATGGATATCACAGTTATATCTTATGATCCAGATTGATGATGGGGAGCTGCTACTCAGGGGGTGCAGCAGGTATGATTCTGAAGTGTTAAAAATGCAAGTATGTGCCCTTTTCCATTGATGTCAAAGGGGGAGCAGTAAAAGGAGAGATGACATGTGAATGGTTGTTGTTGATAGGGGGAATTGTGACTGTGAGGAGAAGTTCTTATCTTGATGGTCAAAACAATTTTTCACATCATATGTTGCCATCAATGACAAAGGGGGACATTGTTGCAAGTATGGGCCTAACCAGTGTTGTCATTGATGTCAACATACTCCTATTGCATTAATGATAAGGATTGGATGAGTTGTGTGCTGAGGATATTGAGAAAATTAGTCTCAATCAGGAATAGTGAAGAACAGTGATGATAGTAAGATAAAAGTCTAAGATAGTAAAATGATCAAAGGATGCAGATTAAAGGGTTTGTAGATATGTGTCTTAAGGTGGTCCACTAGAGATTTCAGAGGTCTGCATGAAGATATGAAGAAGTTGTGGCCACTCAAGTAAAACTGGTTCTGGCAGATGTTCAGTGGTGATAGAGTGTTATAGATAGGTCTGGTGAGATCCAGAATTGCATTTTCCTATTCTATGGATTTAAGGGAGTGTTGAGGAAGTCTTTATGGAGTGTCAACTTGATTGGTTCATGGTATGAAGGTCCACAAGCATCTATTCTTTTGTGACAGTGATGACAGACTGTGTTCTTGAGGTTCCAGATGAAGGAGAGAAGGATCTCAGTAAACAGATGAAGTGTGGATGTTCTTGGTGACTCATGTAAGCATGTAGTGGTCTTTGGATCATGTTCAGTTCATGTTGGTGGTCCGCATTAAAGTTAGAGTTCACATTTGAAGAACAACTTTTTGATGATGGTGTTCTTCCTGAGACAGGTTGACCAGATAAGTTACACATCCTGCAGATGTTCTTGTTGATGTTTGCTGACATAGATGATCATTCCTTCTGAATCCCTTGTATAAATAAGGGATTGCAAAGTCATTTCAAAGTTGTTTTTTTTGTGAAGATGAGCATGTGGTAGTGAGGAGGAGAGCGAAAGGCAGAGCAGAAGTATTGGGCTTAAATGGAACTGATTCAAGCATGGTGAAGATGCTATTCTCCAGTTCATGTATGTGATACTTATTTCTTTGTAGATAGTGTGTCTCTTGTAGGCAGTGAGCCTCTTGTGAGTAGTGTGCTTAGGTAGTGAGCCCTAATTGGCATGTACCATTTGTTCTTTCTATTCTTCTAACAGAGAATACATTCTTGGGTTAATCACCCCGTGGTTTTGCCCTTAACCAGGTTTTCCATGTCAAAATCTTGGTGTCTCATGTGTTAATGTGTTTCTGCTCTTGATTTGTTGCATTGTGATTAAGCTGCTAAATAACAATGTGGAGTTAAGTGTTTGAAAAGAAGAAAGTTTTGTACAACTGATTCACCCCCCCTCTTAGTTGTCTACCTTAAATCTAACAACTTCTTCTAGTTATTTCAGATACTTAAAATTTGTTTCCAACAAGATATTTCAACATGACATTTTTGGCGATCTTCATTTAGACGTGGAACATTAAGTTTGTACCAATGTCATGTCTAGTTAGAATGTCTGGTTGAAATGTTTGGTTAGAATAACTTACTTCTTTCAAAGAATTTTTAGGAAATTCCAAAGGTGACCCTAGATAAAATTTGATGCTCTATCAATCTAAGACCTTACTTGGGATTATTACAGTCCAAAATTATTCTAGTTCATGGTTTCTTCACTTTTGCCTTTACTGCCAAAGCAACACAAAGGGGAAAACACAAGCAAAAAGCAAAAAAGAAAGTTGGGGTCCTCATTTTTCTAGGAGAAAAATGGGGTGTATTGTGAGACTACACAATAGGTTCTTTAAAAAATTATAACAAGAAATGTAGAACAAAGATTAGATATCTTATGATATGGTGTGCAAATATGCAAATGATATTTTATTCTTGGTGGACAAGGATTACACATTGATGGAGGTAGTAGAACCTATGGTTTCACAGATTCCACAACTCCCCTATGAGATAAGTGATGAATTAATAGAATCCTATGCCTAAGATTGTTAGCCTTACTAAAGGATCCTAATACAAAAAGATTTAGAACATACATAGAGTTTATAGACAAGCAATGTAAAAATAATACAGAGGACACTTAAGAAAGAACAAAGAGAAGCTACATAAAAAATGGGGCATTCCAAAACTTGAAACACCCAAAGGAAGAACCTCTACACCACAAGTGTAGTGGTTAGATGGACTAAATTTGGGATCTACTAGATCACAAATAAAGGAAAAATAGAGCACCACAGAGAAAATAGTAATAACAACAACAATAAGTCCACCAGCACAAGAACAACAATAAGAGTAATTAGTTCAAGAGGCTACTAAAGTACTTTGATGCAGGAGCATCCTTGGTTCAAGAGTAATCTTGTATCAACCAAAAACATTTGCATTTTAGTTTGTTTGCATCTTAGTTCTTTCATTTTTCCAATTCAGTTCAGGTAGTTCAGTCAGAAGTAGTTTCAGCTTGTGGTCTGGTTTTGGCATTTCACATCTTGCAGATCTAGAATTAGTATCTACATTCATTCATCTACATCATATAAAGAATTCAGAGCATTTGGATTAGTTACTAGAAAGATATCGCTATCAGAAGATCCACTATTTTCTTAGTACAGAGCATTCTAGCAGTTCCTGATAATTAGCTAAAGGAGAAGGCTTGTAGATCATTCCTTGACTTGCAGATCTCAATGACACATCATTCAATGTTATTTGGTTCATGGATGACCTTCCCCAAGGGTCTACACATTGTTCCATTCATTTTGGGAAGTGTTCTATGCATATTAGAATGAAGGATACAAAAGAGAAGGAAAAGGATTTGATAAGAGAACATTCAGAGGTACTTGTTTCAAGTGTGAAGGTGAAGGACAGAGCATTTGAATGTAATCAGGGTAGTACAAGCAAGAAGACAAAGAATAGTGGAAGATCAGCCTATGTTGAAGAAGACCCTGTTGAATCACCGAGTTTTGTGGGTAAACCTAAGAAAGGAGAATCATTGGTGATGAGGAGAGGACTATTTCAAATAGAGGCAAATGAGGAACCATTGCAGAGGAAAAGTCTGTTCAGAACTAGATGCAAATCTGGAGGTAAGTGTTGTAAAGTTGTAATTGATAGTGGTAGTTCAGATAACCTAGTTTCAGAGGAGATGGTGACTAAGCTGAAGTTGGAAAGATTGAAACACCCTAAGCCCTATCAGATAGCATGGATTCAGAATGATCATAAGGTACTGATGAGTGAACAATGTTTAATGAATTTTCATATTGGATCTTATCATGATGAAGTCTTGTGTGATATTATGCCTATGGATGTTTGTCATATCTTGTTGGGTAGACCTTGGCAGTATGATAGAAAAGCTATACATGATGGGAGAAAGAATACATATACTATAACAACAAATGGGAAAAGAATTACTTTAATTCCTTTGGAGGATGATCCTAAAGATGTGGTATGTGGGAATGCTAGAATCTGTTTGGTAGATGGAAGGAAATCTCTAGATGGTTTGAGACATGAGAATATGTGTTATGCCTTGAATCCTAAAATGCCTAAAGTAGTGAAGAAAGCAACTGAACCAGAGGAGATAAGAGAGTTGCTAACAGAGTATGAAGACATCATATCAGATAATGTACCTGATGGATTACCACCTATAAGGAGTATCAGTCATCACATGGATCTTATAATGGGAGCAAGTTTGCCTAACAAAGAAACACACCGAATGACATCTATAGAGAATGAAGAACTGAATAGACAAATACAAGAGTTGTTGAGAAAAGGATTGATCAGAGAAAGTTTGAGTCCTTGTGTAGTACCTATAGTTTTGACACCAAAGAAGGATGGAGAATGGAGAATGTGTACTGACTCTAGAGAAATAAACAAGGCCACACTTAAGTATAAATATCCTTTACCTAGGATGGATGACATTATGGATTGTTTGAGTGGAGCAAGATATTTCACAAAGATAGACTTGAAAAGTGGATACTATCATATTAGAATCAGAGAAGGTGATGAATGGAAGAATGCTTTTAAGACAAATGAAGGATTGTATGAGTGGTTAGTGATGCCTTTTGGATTGACAAATGCACCGATTTCATGAGATTGATGAATGAGTCTTAAAGAAATTCTTGGGTAAGTTTGTTATTGTATACTTGGATGATATTCTAATTTTTAGTAAAACAAAAGAAGAACATTTGTCACATATTAGACAAGTTTTGCAAAAACTGAGAGAAGAGAAATTACTGATAAACATCAAGAAGTGTAGTTTCATTAAAGAAGAGTTGGTATATTTGGGATTTGTGATTTCTGTAGAAGGATTGAAGATGGACCCTGAGAAAGTGAGAGCAATTATTGAGTGGCCTACACCGAAAAGCATTGGAGAAGTTAGATCATTTCATGGATTGGCTAGTTTCTACCAGAAGTTCATCAGAAATTTTAGTTCAGTTTGTAACCCTATGATAGAGACAATGAGAGGTGATAGAAAGGATTTCAAGTGGACATCAGGAGCAGATAAAAGTTTTGAGTTGTTAAAGAAGAAAGTGACAGAGCAACTAGTTTTAGCATTACCGGATTTCAATAAGGTATTTCAAGTTGATTGTGATGCAAGTGGAAATGCAATTGGAGTAGTATTAAGTCAAGAAGGTAGACCTGTAGCTTATTTCAGTGAGAAGTTGAATGATGCAAGGAAAAGATATTCAGTTTATGATCAAGAGTTCTATGCCATAATTCAAGCCTTGAAGAAGTGGAGATATTACCTGTTGCCTAAGGAGTTTTTGTTGTATACAGATCATCAAGCTTTGCAATATTTGAATAGTCAAGGTAAGTTGAATTAGAGACATATGAGATGGGTAGAGTTCATGTAGAGTTATATTTTTGTTTTGAAGCATAGGAGTGGAAAATTGAACAAAGTTGTTGATGCCTTGAGTAGAAGAAGAAACTTGTTGACAGAGATGAGAGTTGAAGTGTTGGGTTTTGATGAATTGAAGAACATGCATGAGGGAGACACTAATTTTGTAGAACCTTGGAAAGCATGTAAGGAACCAATTGTGACAGATAGGAGTAAGTGGCTAGACTATTTCATTCAAGAAGATATGTTATTCAAAGGAAGTCAGTTGTGCATACCTAGAAGTTCAATGAGGGATAATTTGATCAAGGAGAAGCATAGTGGTGGATTGGCATGACACTTTGGCATTGAAAAGACAGTGGCTTTGGTAAGTGAAAATTACTTTTGGCCTCAGATACATAAGGAT
This sequence comes from Cunninghamia lanceolata, assembly GCA_027924645.1. NCBI lineage: Eukaryota > Viridiplantae > Streptophyta > Pinopsida > Cupressales > Cupressaceae > Cunninghamia > Cunninghamia lanceolata. The sequence continues at coordinate 2,973,236 of BSBN01001475.1, forward strand.
GTTTAGAGATTTGTGCAGAGTTGTAGAGCTTGTCAAGTTGCAAAAGCGAGTAGTCAGAACACCAGATCATATAAACCTTTGGCAGTACCATAGAGACCTTGGGAAGACATAAGCATGGATTTTGTAATGGGATTACCTAAGACACGGAGAGGACATGATTTGATATTTGTAGTGGTTGACAAATTTTCAAAGATGGCTCACTTCATACCTTGTAAGAAGACAACTGATGCAGTGCATGTAGCTGACCTATTTTTCAAAGAGATTGTGAGATTGCATGGATTACCTAAGAGTATAGTTTCAGACAGAGATACAAAGTTTGTTGGATACTTTTGGAGGACACTTTGAAAGAAGATGAAGCAAATTTGAAATTTAGTTCAACTTTTCATCCACAGATAGATGGATAGACAGAGGTAGTGAATAGGAGTTTGGGAAACTTGTTGAGATGTTTGGTTGGAGACAAAGCCGAAAGTTGGGATTTCATTCTTTCACAAGCAGAGTTTGCATACAATAATTTAGTAAATAGGAGTACTGGAAGAACACCTTTTGAGATTGTTACTAGAGTGAATCCTAGAGGAGTTACAAAATTAAGGGACATCAGTACAAAAGAAAAGAGGAGTGCAGAAGCAGAAGAATTTACAGATCATATGAAGACAGTGGATAATCAGGTGAAGAAACATTTGGAGGATATGAATAGTAAGTACAAAGAGAAGGCTAATGAGAAGAGAAGACATAAGGAATTTGAAGTGGGAGATGAAGTAATGGTGTACTTGAGAAAAGAAAGCTTTTTAGTTGTGACTTATAACAAGTTGAAGATGAAGAAGTTTGGACCTTGTAAGATACTAAGGAAATTTGATTCAGGAAATGCATACAAAGTGGAATTATCAGAGACCTTGGGTATATCACCTATTTTCAACATTGCAGATCTTTATCAGTATCATGAAGCAAAGCTTAGTGATAGTGAGGAAGAAGACTTGAAGAAATAGTTACCACAACAAGCACTAGAATAGATTGAAGACATCTTGGATAGCAGAATTGGATGCAACACTAGAGGAAGACAATACAAAGAATATCTTCTGAAGTGGAAAGGAAGACTGGAAGAAGATTCATCATGGATTTCTGAGGCTGAGGTGGACCGTCTTGGTTCTCCCCTAGCCCCAGCAAAGTGATGGACTCAATTTTTTCAATAACCTTGGATGTCTGATGTAGGAGCATCCTTGGTTCAAGAGTAATCTTGTATCAACCAAAAACATTTGCATTTTAGTTCATTTGTATCTCAGTTCTTTCATTTTTCCAATTCAGTTCAGACAGTTCAGTTAGAAGTAGTTTTAGCTTGTGGTCTGATTTTGGCATTTCACATCTTATGGATCTAGACTTAGCATCTACATTCATTCATCTACATCATATCAAGAACTTAGAGCATTTGGATCAGTTACTAGAAAGATATTGCTATCAGAAGATCCACTATTTTCTCAGTGTAGAGCATTCTAGCAGTTCCTGATAATCAACTAAAGGAGAAGGCTTGCAAATCATTCCTTGATTTATGGATCTCAATGAAACATAATTCAATGTTCTTTGGTTCATGTATGACCTTTCCCAAGGGTCCAAATGTTGTTTCATTCATTTGAAGAAGTGTTCTATGCATTTAGGTCTAACCTATTTGTGAACATGTTACAGCTCTTCATTGGAGTTTGTGACCTTCCTTAGTTGACACAGAGGAATCTATTGGTCTAAAAATGATATATATTGGTATAATATATCCTTAGGAAAGTAGTGATCAATCTATTCACATGAGAAATATCTGATAGTTTAGATTTTGTGCGAAGGAACTTCAAAGCTTTATCTTGTGCATGTATGTAATTAGGCCTATGAGCCCTAATTATAAGCTTGCATGTTGCCGGCCAGATTGTATTTGAATTCTTTGGTATACTGAATGAATAAGACTACATTTTGTTTCATTTCTTGAGTTGTTTCCATTGTGTTTACTCTTGCTACACGGTCCAGACAGTTCATTCTGTGAACCCTCCTACCGTGACTGCACCATACTTATCCAATTAAGAATAGAAAATAAAAAACCAAGGAAAAAACAAGGAGTTAAAAGGAAAATAATTTAGATGACAAACATACAATCTGAAAAGGAAGAACAAGAAACACAACAATAGGAAAAGAAAGAGACACAAAGAATAATGACAAGAAAAATCAAATAGACACCACTAGTATCACAAGGAATAGAAGAACAAGAAGTAAGGAAACAAGATATCATGAACATAGACCTCCTAAAACATGCACTAAACCATAAAGGAATGCTTCATCAAACAATCTAGATGTACACCCAAGTAAGCTTAAAAAATAAAGCAATAATTAAACAAGTAGTAATCAATATTAGGGTGTCCATAGATACCCTATATAGCACAATTAAGAACTTTTTAGATCATCTTGCCTCATCTATTAGACAAAAAAGAGAAAAAAGTATAATAGATAGGAGAGGAATTGAGGAAATAAGCATTGGAAGAAATCAATCCAACCCCATCTACCAAGTAGAAGGGAAAGCTCACACAATTACAAGCAAAGTCTAAGTTAAGATCCCAACAAAGGGTGGACACATTGATGACACTAAATGAAGAGGATACAGATAAAATATAGTAGGATACCATTATGGTCACAAAAAAATCCTATGTGATATTATTAGAAGAAAGGCTCAAAAGGAAAAAAAACAAAGAATCTAAAGATCTCCATAAAGGAGAAGAACAACAAGAGGATCAAGATCAACAGCAAGAGCTACCCACCTCTCCAAAAATGGCAACATCTTCCACTGTCACATCACTTATGCAGCACATGAAAGATTTTCTCACCTGGGTGGGTGCAAAAAGTTGGGGGGCCAAAAAGTGGCCAACTTTTTTTTTTAAAATTAAGCCATAACGCGCTCACGTTATGGCTTGGTGATGTCGACCCTAAGGCTTGACAACACCAAGCCATAACACACTCGCGTTATGCAATTCTATATTAAAAAAACATGTGTTTCATTTCATTATTTTATGACATTTCATAGCAAACCCATGGCTTGGAGACAAAGGAGAGCGTACTTACGTTATCGTAGGGCATATCATCATCAAAATGCCACCACGACATCAGGGAGGCCAAAGGAGTAAGTTCTATTTGATTTCTTGTGTGAATTTGTTGCAAAATAGGTAGGTTCAAATAGTTTTTTGATGTAAATTTCTTTAATTTATAGGAATTGATAATGCACCTCCTCCTCCTCTTAAAAATACACAAAATCCTCCATCACCTAAACAACAAATACCTACTGAAGAACAACCCCAATAACAAACACCTCCATTCATTCCGCAATATGCCCCTGGAACACAAGAAAATATAATGGGGAAAATTGAAAACAGTAAAAAAAAAATGAGGACATAATTGGAAGGTTGAAAGAACCTGCAACTTCAACCTTGCATAGATCCATGCTTGCTCAATCTCTTGAATCTATGTTATCAAATGTAGATTCAATTAGCAATAAAATCTCTAGTTGGTCAGAAAATAGGAGAGAATTTAGAGAGTTCTATGCAGATAAGTTATTCTATGAACAAGTTAAAAATGAACAAATTACAAAATTGGACTTGTGTTCTATTTTTACAGACCCACAAACAAATCAACCTCTACCCCTTAAATGCAAGAGGTTCCCTATCCATTGGTGCAACAACTAAGTGAGAAGGGACAATTTTGGGTAGAGGTGGTCGATGGTTTTTGACCATCCTCCATGCAACAATAATGAGGTCTTGCAATATTTTTTGAGGATACTCTACTGCAAGTTTGTCAAAAATAAAGTGCCAAATTATTTTGATATACAGGAGTTCTAGGGTAGAGGTGTTGGGTTAGCACAAGATAGACTAGGGGCACACGTGTTGACCCACAGTAGCTAGTGAGACAAGCACTTACCAAACTAGCCCATGAGCACATGTCTATCCCTTCTATTGTGAAGGAGAGTTTTGAGGTCGAGACACTTCAATCCATTAGTGCCTTGACCCAGAACATCATAGAGCATGCCAATGCTATAGCACAGTGTGGGCTGGGGGAGAGTTCAAGTAGGGTTCCACCCCATACTTGTCAACCTTGTAGGTCAGCTTGTGGTTATGACCCCATGGATAGTTGGGACGCAGGTGTGTAAGCTACCTACATCTAAGCATATGGTGATGACATATGCCCTCCTAAGTGAGACTTTCAACCTTGATACTCAGGTAAATCTTAACAAGTTCATTGAATTTAATTTATTAAATTTTATTTTTGAAATGCAAGATTAACTAATTTAGTTTGATGATCTTAATAAAATTTTAGGGTCATAGCATTGATGCAGTTTTCAGCAGTTCTCCACCTGCATATTACACTATGACATCTACTGTCAGGGTATGTAACTAGTAAACAATTATAAATATTACATGTGAATAGCATCATTATATGAATGGTATTCTAATATCTGATTTTGGATGTTGAATAGGTTAATATTCAAGAATTTCACAACACTTGCCAGTGGTGGTGGACTTCAAAGCTTCATGGAGGTAATTGTAATGTCAGAAAATGTCCCATTGGGGGCTTTTCCCTCATAAGGTTTAGCTCTTGGGTCTTTAGTGTACATTTAGGACATATTACATCATATTCCAACTTCCTGATGAGAAAACCCCTAAGTGTCTTGGCAAATAGGACCTAAGGGGACCACTTGAGATAAACCCTATCTAAAATAGGGGGGAGGACTTGGGCACTCGTGCCCTAGTCTTGCCCTATTTTTGGACAGTCCTAATTCTTGGGTGTCAACTTGTGACCATTATTTGGGTCCTATGCCGACACAGTAAGTTTGAATTACAAAATTCTTGGCGGGAGTGTTTGTAGTTGCATATAAAAGCATGTTTAGGTATTCATTTGTAAACTAGATCATTACTAGATGGACATTTTGATTCTCAAGCATTCTAAAGGTGATTTAAGGCTTTCATTATGTTGCAAGAACAGATTTGTGTTGTTTATGTGTTGGTATTTGTAGATTTGAGCATCCATCTCCACATGACATGAAGAGCTTCTTCCTTCCATGAGATCTTCACTACAAGGTGATATCATTTATCTTTATAAGCATTTATCATTTGGTTTTTGCCTCTACCTTAGAAGGGCATGCACTATCTATCTGACAACAGTGTTTGGAAGACTTGAATGTCTCTCCGGGGCTTGACTGAGGCAAGCCTCTAAACACCACAATCCCCTCCCAAAGTTTTCATGATTACAAGTTACAGGTTGAAGCTACAAATAAAGTGAAGTTGTAGGAGGGTACAACAGAGTGTTAGAATTACAGATTAGAGGAGAAAATAGCTCCCAGGACTAGGGTGCCCGCTTATTAGTCCTCAAAGTTCTGTGATAGGAAAACCTTTGGTACATTAGGAATAAGTTGCAAATCTTGTTTACAGATCCTGACAAAAAGTAGGGCATTGGACTTGGGCACCCTCTCTTTAGTCCCTAACTATTTCACTTCTAAACCCCAAAAATAGGTGCACAGTTATTTGTTAATTTACATCTTTCTATAGCAGCATTTTCTGATATTCATCCGTTTGCTGTCGTATTTGCATAATTTAGGTTTTAAGGTATAACTAAGCATAAGAGAAGATAGTTGGCAATCAAATCATAAATATCCAAGTTTCCCTACATCTCACAGTGACCTAGGGTAGGATAGTACATTGCAACTCGACCCTAGGTCCTTGAATGAAAGGGTGAAAGGAGGAAAGGCATACAAAACTATAAAAAACTAAACATCCAAATTTTACCCTCTACATTTTAGTGAACTTGTGTTATTGGACTTATTTTCACCTTGATAAGTTTTTTTATTCATATTTATAGTGATTTCATTCATTCATATAGTCATTCATCTTATTGCATTGGAAAACTTACAAAAAAATGAAAAATTGGAAAAATTGGAAAATTTGGAAAAAAATTGCATGCTAGGGTTTCTATTTTGCATCAATTAATTTGAATTTCATCAAATTTCTAATTTTTTCATTAGATCTGATTTACATTACAGAAAATTACAAAATTTTTATATCTTGCATTACATTTTCATCATAAAATTGCTAGGGTTTTGTTGAAAATTGTGAATTTTGCATATAACCTAGTAATTCCAAAATCTAGGATTTGTAGGTTAAATCTTGTTTCAAAATTTTATACCAATCTAAGACACTCATTCAAATTTTAATTTTTCTATAGTGTTTCATTTTAGTACAAATTTGCATTTAGATTTTAAAAATTTACATTTTTGCATAAAAAATTTCAACAAAAACTAGCATTTTCATTAGATTTGCACTTGCATTTTGCATGTTAGAGAATGGAAATAATTTTCAGATCTGAGAACATGTAATATTAATCATATATCAGCTTGCAAAATATTCTTAGAGCATTTTACATCAAGATCTCAAACCTAGGGCTTGAAAAACATTGATTTTCACTAGATTTGGCCTTATCGACTCTCTAAATTTGCACTATAGGCATGTTGTAAAGAATATTTTTGAACTAATTGGCTAATATTAGGGGTATTATCTTCTCCCCCTCCTTAAATTCTTTACAACACCTTGTTATCGGCCTCTTGTATTGAAAATTTGGTAAAAAATTGCCTATTTTTACTATTTTTGCCCTAGGGTTTTGCCTAGTTTGCACTATAAGCGTGTTGTAACAAATTTTATGAATTGAGATGACTGATATAATCACTATTATTTGCTTCACCTCCTAAAATTATTTACAACACCTCTTTTTCTAGGTGTTGGAATTGAAAAATCGTGAAAAAATTGCCTAGTTTTGCTTTATTTTCACTAGCGTTTGACATTGAGTGGCACTATAAGTGTGTTGTGATGGATATTTTGGAATTATGTGGCTGTTATTACTAATATAATTTTATTTCCATCATCATTTTACTCACAAAACCCTTTGTCATGCTCTTTTACATTAAGATTTGGTGAAAAAATTGCATATTTTAGTGTATTTTCACTATATTTTGACTTGTCATCATCTTAGATTTGCATCAAGAGTGTGTTGTGAAGGATATTCTTGTTGTATTGGATAGATATTAGACATATTATTTTCTTCCCTTGATCAAAACCCTTACAACAGCTCTCCTTTCATATATTTGCATTAAAAAAGTACAAAACATTAAGCATTTTAGGTCATTTTTGCATATAGTTTTGCACTTGTCTTTTGCATACTTTTGAAAAACTTTTAAATTATGAATTTGCATTGATATTAAAAGACATTTAATTATAACATCTTTATCTCATTACTCTTTGGTATCTTTACATGCATATATGAAAAACTTTGAGAGTTTTTACAAATTTCTTAATATGAATCCTCATGTCCTCACTTACTTACAATCTATGTATCACAAGGATATATTTAAATGCACTTAATTTGAGACCCTTGAATATGTATCTGATTTTGACAACTCTCATGAATACATACCCTTGGTTAGTAAAAGTTTTGACAAAACACATTGAGAATGATGAGAGTAACAGTTCTCTTAATGCTTTGGATTTAATAGCTAAAACATGTGATGATGACTTAGAAAATGATTCCTCCTATGAGGATATACTAGCACAAGAGGATGAAATCATTGACACATTCTTAAACATTACCCTATCCTCTTTGGAAAATGAAACATTAGTGGATAAAGGGCTCCCTCTCAAGAATGATTCTTCATGGGCGGAAAAAGACTATTCACCTCACTATCATTTGGTACAAGAGACCTCTACGGATAATCCATTAGACCTTCCACCTTTGATTGAAAACTCAAGAACCTTCAATGACAGGACTATGGATAGCTCTACTTTGCCTAACAACACCATACCTTCCTCTCATCCCACTGCTCTCCCTGGCCAAGATGTAGCATTAGTGGATGAGAAAAGGTCTCTCACATTAAATCCTTTAGGGATGGATGTTGGGTATAATCAAGAGGGAAATGGTGTCAATTCAATAATAGTTAATAGAATTTGTAGTAATATTCCTAAGATGATTGTTAAAGGGGCACTTATTGCACCCTCTTGCTTAAAACCGATGAGTACTGTCCAAGGTGCTTAACAACCACCTAGACCTCCTGATTACATCTATGACTATGCAAAGCAAATTGCTCAAAGAAATCAGGGTGTTCAAAATGTGATTGCTCACACATACAACACCTGTAATAACAAGAAAAGTAAGCAAGCATTACATGTACCTATCCCTCTTCCATGTTCTCAACTTATGCTCTGTCCACCACCTCATCTTACTCATAAAAGTGGTCAAGAGTATGATCTCATCGAACAACTTCGCGCTACTCCAACTAAGATATCTCTTTGGGATTTAATACAAACATCGCCTACATACCATGGAATGCTCCAAGAAGCTTTGAAAAAGGTGATTTTCCCACCTACTACTAAGCCTAATGATGTAGCAACCGTATTGGATAGTATGCATGCGACAAAAATGGATATTATCTTTCAACCACATTAATTACTGTCAATTGAAGTTAAAACCAATATGATCCACTTATAATCTTTGTCACAATAAATAAAACATTGGTAAAATGAGTTATGATTGACAATGGATCGGCTCTTAATGTTTGTAGAATTGACCTACTACACTAAATCAAGGTTGACACATCACAAATCAAACCAAATGGCATTAACATTCATGGATTTGATAATGTTAGATGACAATCTGTGGGCACTATAACTCTACCTATACAAGTAGGATCTATGCTTGTACCTACCCTGATTCATGTCATGCCTTGTTCTTTATCTTACAACACGATTCTTGGTAGACCTTGGATTCATGCATTGGGGGCAATTCCTTCCACCTTGCATTGTTCAATCAAATTTATATTCAAATGTAAACTTCATACTATTCATGCCGATCCTGAACTAGATAATTGCTTACACATTGAAAAGTAAAAACCAGTTTACAATAATATGAGCTTAAACAATTTACGAGCTAGTTCATCAATGCCTCTAGCCATATATAATGTTGTGCAAGACTCTCAACCATAGAATGCACTTATTGGTGATGATTGAGGTTCATTAGATTTTAATCCTTGCAGTATAGGGGAATATAAAATTAATAGCCTTAACACATCAAAAGTAGCATTGATCTCACCTAAGCAATCTTTTGAAGCACCTAAGAAACCTAAAGCCCCCTCGGTAGAAAATAAAAAACAATACTCTCACTTATACCATAAATTATGATACATACGAGGCTTCTGTTGGCAAGAGACACTGTGTGGCTTCATTACTGTTGTCATTGATGGCAACAAAGTCCATCCCACACATCCGCAGGTCATGGTGCATCTTTACCAGAAGTCAGATTGAAGAAGTGTTGTGGTCTGGTAAGCAAGAACAGAGCAGGCAGCAAGGTGTGACAGTCAGGTCCGAATCTCTCAGAAGAAGTATCTCAGTAAGGTATGGATTTGGGGAAGTCAAGAGGAGTACCTTAACTGAGATATTCCAAGGACTTAGCCTCCAGTGATAGAAGAGTGAACATATATGAGCACTTGAGTGTTGGGTTCCTGATTAGCAGAGTAGACAGAGGAAGACCTAATCGGCAGAGCATCAGACATTAATCCAGATGTGATATTGATGGTGATTAAGTTTCCTAAGGTATCATTCATGATTGGTTGACATGATTGATGACTTCTATAAGCATCTCTTTGATCCGCATTACTTGGTATGCAAAGATTCAGCCGACAGATCAGAGTTTGGGAAAATATTGAGTATTCCGGATGCCAACTAGAAAATGGATGAAATCTTTTGTATGAATATGTATACTAGATAGTTTTAGTTATGAATGTGTGTGTTGTGTGTTGTGAAGTGCGAAGTGAAGCAGAAGAGCAGTGTGAGGGTAGTAAGATAGGTCCGAAATGTGATAGGACAATAGCACTAAGAAGAGGAAGAATGAAGTGCAGCAGATCAGTATACTGAGCCTAACCAGAACTAAACTCCAGCATATGTGGATGCTTCTCATCAGTTCAAATATCTAGTTACTCTCTTTGTAACCTATAGGCAGTGAACCTCTTATGAGCAGTGTGCTCGGGCAGTGAGCCCTAATTGGCAAGTACCATTTTGTTCTATCCTATTCTTCTAACAGAGAATACAATCTTGGGTTAATCACCCTATGGTTTTTCCCTTAACAAGGTTTTCCACGTCAAAATCACTGTGTCATGTGTATTGATGTTATTTCTATTTCATGGTTATGTTTGCTTACTTGATTTGATGTTACATTAATTGTTAAGGAAGATCAGAAAGTTGAAATAATTAAGATAACTGGTTCACCCCCCCTCTCAGTTATCAACAATTGGTATCAGAGCTAAGTTCCTCTTAACAGAGCCTAACAGCTTGAGGAAGATCTAGGAATTCAAGTATGGATGTGTATGGTATGAGGGAACAACTTCAATCTTCCCTAGATGATCTAGAGAAATCTAACTCCAAAGTCAATAAATTGAAGGAAAGACTCAAACATGCTGATGATTTCATAAATGAACTAAAAGGAAAACTGAGTATCTCTATGAAAAAGAGACAGGATCTACTTCAAAAATTGGCAAGTCAAGGTGAAGCCAATAATACAAATGAAGATCTAAAGGAGAAAAACAAGATATGTGAAAAGTTATCAAAAGAGGTCATTATGGTAAGACATGAAATGGAATCAGGAGTTATGAAATTCACTCAAGAAATTGAAGAGAAAAGAAAAAATGAAGATGATCTAAGACAATCTCTCAAAGAGAAATCAGAAGACTGCCACAAAATGGATAGAATAATCAGGCATCTAGAATCTGATCTTAAAGAAGCTAGAGAAAATGAAGAACAACTTAAGACTCAGATTGACACTCTTAAAAGGGATCTTCAAACAACAAATGAATACAAAGAAAAATTCAAGATAAGATCTGCTCAACTTGAAGTTCTTCTTCAAAGCCAAAAGAGGGCAGATGACAAGCAAGGCTTGGGGTATGAAAAGGGTGAAAGCTCTAGATCCGGTCAGAAGAACTTCAGATTAGAAAATTCAAAGGGAGATGAACAATATTTGGGTGAAGAGGAGTACAGATAATGTGGAAGATGGATCTGCACTAGAATTTGGTGCTGATATTCCTTCTGGAAACTAAATAGATGAGCTCTGGCTCAGGGGGAGTTACAAAATAAAAATATTTTCCCCCAGTCAATCAATTGGTGCCTGAAATTGGCACATGGAAGGTTGCGGACTAAAAGAGATCTCAGAGAAACATATAAATAACCTTTAGGGGAGATATGAAAGATCCGCAATAAATTTGAAGAGGTTAATCATCTGAGATTAATCCAGTTTAAACAGTTATCTTGTAAGAACAAGATTTTCATAGTTAGATCTGGTCTGATTCAAATTTAAGGTATCTTGATCCGCATATAGATCAAATGTTTGGGGAAAGGAAGATAGATTGTCATAAACCAACAAGAATAACTCTAAGTATATCTCAGTGATCCAGAAAAGATCTTTCTCAGGATAAGGAGAACAAGGCAACTAGAATAACTTAAATTGAACATTTATTACAATGTGGAATTAGGGTTTTCTCATAAATAAAAGGGTTCACTCGCACGTCATTTGTACATTTGCATTCGAGAAGAAAAAAAAGGAACTCTGCAACAAATTGTTTCAAATTTCTCAAAGATCAATCATTGAAGCCGATTCATCCAGCAAATCAATCTGGCTCACTCTGTGAACCCTAGAAGCGCAAAAGTTATTTTTTTTTATTGAATATCTCTTTGTAAATCTTTTGAAAGATGTCTACTCTGAATATTGTAAAGATCACTGATAGGCCTCACCCCAAATTCAAGAAACATCCCTACAAATCCCTGGAAGTAGATCCCATAGGGGCATTTTCTGGTGTTCCGCATGGAATTCTGCATGTTGAAGATATTAGGGTTTACATTCACGCAAACATTGAAGAATTCATAAATTCAAGTTGAGGGATATCTACCACAAGGAACTGATAAATGAATCACTTAAACTTAAACCCCAATATAAGGCCATCCAGAAAAAACATTTTGGGCAATGCATTCATTTCCCCTATTTTGCTGAAGATGAGTGGGTTTGGTATGTTTTGAGGAGAGTGCATGACAACTTTATGTGGCTGAATGGACCATTCAAGATCACAAAAGATGCTATTAAAGTGGTAACTGATTTGCACTCATTCAGAGGGTTACCTGTTCTCAAATCAGTCAAGAATCAAACTGTGAGTGAGGCTACCAGATCAAGGTTTGAGAAAAGAGCAATGACAATAGAAGATATCATTAATCCAGATATCAAGTTTGCCTCCATGATCATCGGTTATAACATATATCACTCTAGCAGGGAAAATTTAGTGCCCGGTATTGTAATTTACACTGCCTATGAAATACTAAGAAAAGATGCTTACTATGACCTTTGTGAGCTCCTTCTAAACCAACTGTTGGAGAACTTGTAGAAGATTAAGAAGGATAAGAAGAATTCCTTCAAATATGGTGGCCTAATACTCTATCTTTTCTTCTACTACATGAATGAGATACTCAGAACTAATGGGTGGATATGGCAAAATAACAGACTAGTAGCAATTCAAATCAGAGACTATCTACATGGAATTGGTGATGCCAATGCACAGAATACAGCACTTTGGGGGTACTTTAAGAACTTTCAGAACTTGATGCAAGCCAGAGAGAGAATCCCTAAATCTCTAGTTGAAAAGTATAAGGATATAGTTTGCTTTATGGTAGAAACTGATCAGTGCCTAATGGAGGTAGTGGAGCCAAGGGTAGTCTGGATCATGCCAATGGGGTATGAAGTAGATGAGAAAATAGTAGAGCTACATGTTCAACACATGCTCAGTCAACTCAAGGATCCTAAGGTAGAAAGGTTTGGAACATTTGAAGAGTTGAGTGTGAAGATTCATGTGGAACTAAGGCAACCAGAGATGAAGAGAAAAGTGAGAAAAGAAGTAGAGAATGTTGCCAAAAGGTATGGCATCTCAAAAGTGGCACTTGATGCAAATAGAGAAAAGATGGAAATGGTAGAAAAAGAAAAGGAAGAGGCAGAAAAAGAAAGTGCTCTGGTGGAAGTCCCCTCCCAGACCAGATCCTCTAAAAGCTCTGCATCTGCCACTGCTAAGAGCTCAAAGGCATCAAAACTAGAAGCAATATCATCCGGTAAAGGTGAAAAGAGAACAAAGACAAAAGCAACCAGGTCTTACATCAGTCAGAAGGATGATGAAGAGACAAAATTTGATGATCCAGTAAAACCAAGGAGGCAGAAGCATAAGAGTTTGTTGAAAGGTCCACTCTGTCATTAGATGATGTAGTTAAAGTAGTTACTATGGATGGGAACCTACAACCAATAACAAAACTCTATGATGCATATAATGATGCAGATAGAAAGATCTTGGAGGAAGCCATAGTTAAGTACTTGAACATATACAATAAAGCATTTATTGAAATAATTTCTCTAATTCCCAAAAGTTTAGAGAATGAACTTGAAATGAGAAAACAAAATGCCAAGGCTAAGGACTTAGAGATTAGAGAACAAATAGCTATTTAGCTCTATCTTTCAATTACTTCGAAACAAATGAATATGATCTTCAAAGATTGCAAGGATGAGTTCTGGAGTAAGGCTAGAATGAATCAATTCATGCTTGGAGAAACTGATAAAGTGGCAAAAGAAATAGAAGAAATCCTTCGGAGTGCCTATAAAAGAAGCAGAGGAGAAGGAAAAAGAAGATGACAGTAGTAAGGCTGCAGAAGGGGACAAAACCATGTCACTGGCAAGAGACATAGCAAAAGTTGATGAAGAATTCTTAACCAAGGAGATGATGGAATTTGATGAACTGAAACTTCTTCAAGGACTGTTCAATTTTGACTCCCTCTCCCCAATTCAAACCATGAAGCTAGCATCCTTTACTTCAGCAAAGGCAAAAGAAAAACTTCTGAAGTCTCACATGGAGGACTACAAACTCATAGAAATTGCATCCGGTGTACTGGAAAAGATCATACCATCTTTTTAGAAGGATCCCTCAGCCTCTTCATCTGGTAATCTCAAATCTCTACTTAATAGTGTTAGCACACATTTTGATTCCCTATAGAAGTCAGCAGAAGATAAAGTCCGGAAGGAGTTTTTGGTAAAAAGATTATCAGAGATACAAGGGCTAATAACAAATGAGAGGAGATTTATGGATGTTGGAATTAAGAGCCTAGAAATTGCTCTTAAAGATGGCAGAGATATGTATAAATTTTGTTTATCTTGGCCCACAGTGACAAAAGATATTGAGAAGAAAGTAAAAGAGCAAGAGGATAAACTGCTAAGTTTGTCTCAAAGTTTTGATCCTCTCTCCTCTTCCATAGTAAATCAAGAGTGTCAAACTATTGCAGTCACTAATGCAATAAAGAAACTTGAGAAGGAAAGGAAGAACATAATAAGCTAGATGGGTGAACTTAGAGGGCTCATTATCCCTAAGTTAGAGGCCATGCATGAAGCTCTAACTAATGCTCAGGCCACAGCCCGGACCAGTGATCTGATAGATCTCAAGAAGGCAGAAGCTTTTGCATTCCTGTTGAGTGGTCACATCTCAATTTTGGATAGGATGAAGCTAAGTTGGGCAATAGAACTTGCACAATAAACACTTTTGCAGATATACTAAAGTATATGTAAAGCATAATTGGATAATATACTTATGCGATTAAGTATAGATTGAGTTTTACAAATTTTGGTGTGCGGACCCCACCCTTTACCATTGATGTCAAAGGGGGAGTGAGGAATAGTGAAAAATGAGGAATCCAGCTAAGGGGGAGCTCCGGAAAATGTTCATAAGAAATAGATCATTAGCCAAGGGGGAGTATAGTGTGACACTTAGTCATTTTTCACTAAGTGTTGCCATCAATGCCAAAGGGGGAGATTGTTGGCAAGAGACACTGTGTAGATTCATTAGTGTTGTCATTGATGGCAACAAATTCCATCCCACATATCTGCAGGACATGGTGTGTCTTTACCGGAAGTCAGATTGAAGAAGTGTTGTGGTCTGGTAAGCAAGAATAGAGCAGGCAGCAAGGTGTGACAATCAGGTCTGGATCTCTCAGAAGAAGTATCTCAGTAAGGTGTGGATTTGGGGAAGTCAAGACGAGTACCTTAACTAATATATTCCAAGGACTTAGCCTCTGGTGATAGAAGAGTGAACAGATATGAGCACTTAAGTGTTGGGTTCCTGATTGGCAGAGTAGACAGAGGAAGACCTAACCGGTAGAGCATTAGACATTAATCCAGATGTGATATTGATGGTGATTAAGTTTCCTAAGGTATCATTCATGATTGGCCAACATGATTGATGACTTCTATAAGCATCTCTTCAATCCGTATTACTTGGTATGCAAAGATTCAGCCGACAGATTAGAGTTTGGCAAAATATTGAGTATTCCAGATGCTGACTAGAAAATGGATGACATCTTTGGTGCGAATATATATACCAGATAATTTTAGTTATGAATGTGTGTGTTGTGTGTTGTGAAGTGCGAAGTGAAGCAAAAGAGCAGTGTGAGGGCAGTAAGATAGGTCTGGAATGTGACAGAACAACAACACTAAGAAGAGGAAGAATGAAGTGTAGCAGATCAGTATACTGAGCCTAACCGGAACTGAACTGCAGCATATGTGGATGCTTCTCATCAGTTCAAGTATCTAGTTACTCTCTTTGTAACCTGTAGGCAGTGAGCCTCTTGTGAGTAGTGTGCTCGAGTAGTGAGCCCTAATTGGCAAGTGCCATTTTGTTCTATCCTATTCTTCTAACAGAGAATATAATCTTGGGTTAATCACCCCGTGGTTTTTCCCTTAATAGGGTTTTCCATGTCAAAATCACTGTGTCATGTTTATTGATGTTATTTATATTTCATGGTTATGTTTGCTTACCTGATTTGATGTTACATTAATTGTTAAGGAAGATCAAAAAGTTGAAATAATTAAGATAACTGATTCACCCCCCTCTCAGTTATCAACAGCTTCACCTTCTTCTAAGGAACTGGACTCTCTATATGGTCACTGATTTAAAATTTTGTACAAACATAATGACTGTATAGGCAAGGGATGTGGTGTAAATCAATAAGGAATTCGAGTACCTATAGAATCCGCTTCAACACATTACTCAAGCAACATTAGATATAATCCTTTTAAAGAAAAGAAAGCCTCTCATCATCCTAAACTTAATGTTAATGCAATATCAACAAGACTAAATCAACATGAGAGATATCCTAGATATGTATGTTTTTAATGATGGTGCTACTAGGTAAGTATTTCTAACCCTTTATCTCTCTCATGATGTGCTTCCCCTGTGATGTGTTATGTGTTGTTTAGGCCTCCTGGAATGACCCTTGATTCTCTTGTAAGGTCCGGGATACCTGGAGACTGCCTCTGTTGTGACCTTCTTCTATTTGTATCATCATTCTTCTATATTGCCTCACTCTCTCTGATTTCATCATTGTGTGTTGTGTCTTATAGATATAGCATTGTAGTTGGTGACTTGGGGGCACCCTCCTATGTGACTGTCCCTAAGACACTTGTTTCTCCTCTCTTATTTATTATTTCCCTTCCTCTAGTGTTTCTATCTAGTGGGTGGATGATGAAAAAATATTTATACTGATGTGGACCTAGCGTCCCTTTCATAAGAAATTAAAAGTTGGACTTAGTTCCTAATATGATGATGGGGTTGTATATCTTATCCAATTCTTGGCTAGTGGAAGCACTCATGCTTTTCGCATAGTGATTTTGATGATGTTTTTATCTCATTTACAAATCATAACAATATTGATGCTCTGCGCACTTTGTTTGTCTTTGAATCTAGCCTTGGTGGTACTTGATTTACAGATCTTCATGATATAGCCCCATGATTATCCTCAAACTCCAAATTCATAGTATAACCTTGGATCTTTGTGTGGTTAATCATATGCACGTATGTTGTTGTTTATCATGATTATGTAGACACTAACATGTTTTTTGCAGGGATGTGTTTTTGGGAACATCTGGCGATCGTAAAGTCCATGTCACCTCCAAGGGCATCGACTTTGCAAAAGTCTATGCTCCCTTGTTAGTTTTATTCCTACCTTAACATGCTTGATATCAACCACCTTAAGATGGGGGCATATATAAGGTAAGCTATCTGTTGTAGATGTTAGCCATGTGCTTGTCCTTAGGTGAAGTTTAAAGACCAGTGTGATGAGTACTTCCTACACTCTGAGTGTGTTTACAATCAATCAATCAATCGTTTAAGCCCTCTACGGAGGTGGGATATCACGTATATCCTTTTTATTTTAAGCCCTCTACGAAGGTGGGGGTGGTATATTTCTCAGAGCAGATTAGACCATCCTATCATTTTCAAAAAGTCCTCTGCATAGGCAGGGAGTGGTTCTGTGACTAAATCAACCCATAAGCATGTCTTCGGTGATTGTTGTGGCGAAGCGCAATCATCGGTGTGTGCCTATAATGTGCCTGAGATGGTGATGAACCTAGAAATAGGAACACTCCACTTGTCTACCATGTTTTCTACATGTCTTTAAAGTGTGTGTTTAGCATGCTTGCTTTGTTTGGCATGTGTGTTGCCCCATTTATGCAGTTTAAAGACCTATGTGATGAGTACATCCTGCATTATAGGAGGTTTTTTTACTTTCCTATACTTGCATCTACATTTCATATATATGAGAAAAAGGAAAGAAAATAAATCATTCCTATCTTCCATGCATTAATGTGTCTTCTATGCATTCAGTGTATTCTCCATGTTTTACGTGACTGTAACTATCTTCTCCATGTTTTGTGTGCCTATCATTGTCTTTAATGTGTCTGGTGTGTCTTCTTCATGCTTGGCATGTTTACTGTGTTTGTTGATTGTACTTTAATGCATGTATTGGCCTTGCATTTATACATACATTAAAGTGGGGGCTAAATGTAATGTCAGAAAATGTCCCCTTGGGGGCTTTTCCCTCATAAGGTTTAGCTCCCGGGTCTTTAGTGTGCATTTAGGACATATTACCTCATATTCCAACTTCTTGATAAGAAAACCCCTAAGTGTCTTGGCAAATATGACCTAGGGGGACCACTTCAGATAAACCTTGCCCAAAATAGGGGGGAATGATTTGGACGCCCGCACCCTAGTCCTACCCTATTTTGGAGCAGTCCTAATTTTTGGGTATCAGCTTGTGACCGTTATTTGGGTCCTATGCCGACACGGTAAGTTTGAATTACAAAATTCTTGGTAGGAGTGTTTGTAGTTGCATATAAAAGCATCTTTAGGCATTCATTTGTAAACTAGAGCATTACTAGATGGAAATTTTGATTCTCAAGCATTCTAAAGGTGATTCAAGGCTTTCATTGTGTTGCAAGAGTAGATTTGTGTTGTTTGTGTTTGTATTTGCAGATTTGAGCATCTATCTCCTCATGGCATGAAGAGCTTCTTCCTTCCATGAGATCTTCACTACAAGGTGATATCATTTGTGTTTGTAAGCATTTATCATTTAGTTTTTGCCTTTGCCTCACAAGGGCATGCACTCTCTATCTGGCAATGGTGTTCAGAAGACTTGAATGTCTCTCTGGGGCTTGACTGAGGCAAGCCTCTAAACACCACAACCCCCTCCCAAAGTTTCATGATTGTAGGTTACAGGTTGAAGCTATAGACAAAGTGAAGTTGTAGGAGAGTACAATAGAGTGTCAGAATTGCAGATCAGAGGAGAAAATAGCTCCCAGGACTAGGGCACCCGCTCATTAGTCCTTAAAGTTCCATGATAGGAAAACCTTTGGTACAATAGGAATAGGTTGCATATCTTGTTTGTAGATCCTGACAAAAAGTAGGGCATTGGACTTGGGTGCCCGTTCATTAGTCCTTGACTATTCCGCTTTTGAACCCTGAAAATAGGTGCACAATTATTTGTTATTTTACATCTTTTTGTAGCAACATTTTCTGATATTCATCCATTTGTTGTCATATTTGCATAATTAGGGTTTTAAGGTATAATTGATAATAAGAGAACATAATTGGCAATCAAATCATAAAAATCTAAGTTTCCCTACATTCCCATAGTGACCTAGGGTATGATAGTACATTGCAACTCGACCCTAGGTCCTTGAATGAAAGGGTGAAAGGAGGATACACACACAAACTACCAAAAACTCAACTATCCAAATTTTACCCTTTATACTAATAAAATAAATAGTTTAATTAATGAATTGTACTTACTAGATTTTTGCATTTTATATTCATATCATTGGTTACATTTAATTGCACATATTCCAAACTCAAAGCATTACTAGACATTGCATAACTAATAACTAGATGTTGATAGATGACAAAATTTCAATTACAATATAGTTATTTGAAAAAATGCCTCAAAGAAATGTGGTCTCATAGAATGTCATGACAAGAAGATGCATAGACAAGGACATCACCATGAGACCACATTTCTTTGAGGCATCTTTTCAAATAGCTCACTGCCTTGTCTATGCTACCACATTTTCCATACATGTCTACTAAAGCTTGTTGATCCCCTCCACACTATTCTTCGACAAATTCTCTCTAATAAAGTCATCCAATTACCACCAATTAGACACCAGAGAGGGGTACGAGCCTATGAAATCTTATATAGCATATGATTGACTCCAACATCATCTAGGTGAATGTCTTCACCATTTCTCATAGCCCATACCAACTAGTTGTTACCTTAAGACACTTCTCCTTAGATTATTTTTTTTCAACCCCTTCTGGTCCACCTCAACCTGATGCAGAGGCATCCACGCTATAACCTTGACACACAGCATGGATGTCCGCAACCCTTCATCATCATCATCATATTTCCCTTTACACTGTCAGCATCATCATATTTACTCTGCCGACCGATATCCCCCTGCAGACAAACCTTCGCCCTTTCGCCTGTCAGCAGCATCATCATATTCGACTATCGGCAGCATCATCATATTCGGCAAGCGCGAACATCCTCCTGACGTTCACTGTTCACCTTACCGACAACCTCTATCTTCACTATCTTCAGCATCATGATGTTCAACATCATGTTAATCAGCAGGATATAGAACATCCGGTTCCTCCCATATATCCTGATGATGACCCTCAACTCCACGCACCGTCCCTTCGATGCTTACGTCACCCCGATATCCTGATGATGATTATCCTGATGACGATGACGTCACATGTAGCTCCTCTAATATCCTGCTGCCTGATATCCTGATGATGAATATCTTGATGACGATGATGTCATATGCAGTTCCTTCAATATCCTGCTGTTGGCCAAACTTAACTTTTTCGGCCTGCGATCAACCCGATCTTCTACCTTATGCCGATACGCTCCTCCTCGGCAACACCTGATGATGATCACCCCGACGCTCATTCACTTCATGCAATCGACTGCATCATGCTTATCTTCACTTACTCGGATGTCACCCGAAGCGACTGCAGGATATACACAGAAATATCCTGATGATGCCGTTGTAACGAATTTTCCAACCTTAGCGAAATTCGATCTGCCGAACCTCCTGGGATGACCCGATCTACTCTCAGGGTGATCTTCCAAACTCTCACTATCAGCTCGACCTAGCACATACCCATGCTAGGGTTCTCAACATCTCTCGACGGTGATCCTGCACACCTGCATGCGAACAAACAAACTAAATCCTAACCTACTGTACATAACCATTCCACCGATTCGACGAATCAACCGGTGGAATGGATCAGCGGATCCATGAAACCACCAAAACAACAAATCGATTAAACAATGGAGTTCAACAGAGGATGAACACTAACAGGATCTCTTTATTGATTTCAACAGATGCTATTACAATACTCTGTCTCTCTCTCGCAAAGTCTGATCGATGATATGCAATACCAACCGATCCTCATGCATATATAGGATCTCCTACGAGCACTACCACTCGACTCCAAGTGGCTGGGAAATCTCTCCAGGCGGCTGGGAGATCCAACCGGACCTACAGCATACAGCTGTCCTAACAAACTAGCTAAAAATAGAAAGTATGGTCAACATGACCTTATTACATGCATTGGTCTTATCAGACCTTCTTGAAAACATTAACAAGACTCAAAACAAACTAACTGCCTCATGGAGGCCAGCTGTCAGGTAGGTGCTCCTGCACCATACTCCCCAACAGAAAAGAACTCATGTCCCATGAGTTTGGGTTGTGGAAGTCCTCCACTTTTACACCTTGCCTTGTCAGTGTTCTGACCTATTCCAGCTTTATCCTCTGCTGGCTCTTGGCTGCTCCAAGACTTCTGAACTGTAACTTGCCTTCTTGCAAGTAAATCCTCATGCCTATCAATGTAGGCCTTTCTCTCACATACCTTGTGTTTGTCAGGTTGCCTGACTAGAACCTCTGTCTGAACTACCTCTTGAACTTCTGTAATGTTCAACTCTATCTTCCTTTCAACTTTTATAGGACAAACAATAGTCCCAACTATGACAACATCCTTGTCATTCCTCTCAACTGGTTGCTGTTTGCAAACCTGTTTCTGCACCTGCTGCTGACCTCTGTCAGTCACAACTAAAACTTTCTTCAACCTGTTGTCCTTAACAACTCCTTTCCCTGCAGTATCCTCAACTACCTTTATGCCTGCTCCTATAAGCATCTGCACAAATTCCTTCTTTCCCATTAAAATGATTTTGGCTGCCCCCTGTACTGCAGCATTTTCCTGCAATGGCATCAACCTAATAGTCTTCCCATCTTTCTTGATGGTGTAGGTATTAGCATACCCATCATACAGTACCCTCCTATCAAATTGCCATGGTCTACCCAATAGTAGGTGACAACATTCCATGGGCAAAATGTCACACAAAACTCTATCATGATATGCTCCAATCTGAAAATCCACATATGCCTGTTCATAGATAAAAAGTGATTGACTATCACTCACCCAAGATGCCTTGTAAGGGTGTTGATGTGGAATCCTTTCCAAATGCAGTTTATCCACCATTTCTTGAGATACCATGTTGTCTGTTGAACCAGTATCAATGACAACCTTACATACTTTACCTTTGCTCTTACATGTGGTCTTGAAAAGAGCTCTTCTTTGCATCATATCCTTTGATGCCTGCAAACTAATTCTCCTTAGCATCAATGCTTCTCCCTCCTCAGGATATGCATAATTTTCAGGCTCCCTATCTCCTTGATAAGTGTTTGAACTCTGTACACTTTGCTCTACTTTCTCTTCTTGTACAAGTTGTACTCTCTTGTCATTTGTTCTATCATTTCTGGATGATGAACCTTTGCTTTGTGGACATTTGAAGGATGGATGACCAAACTCACCACAGGTGTAACACTTGCCTGAAAATGTAGTAGAACCTCTACCACCTTCAAATCTTCCTCTATTACCTTTCCATCCACCTCTAAAATCAGACTGTCCCTGTCCTTTACCAGTGTCTTCTGGACCCTCATTGGTTTGCCTTGTTGTAGGGGCTGCTCCTCTTCCCCTCATATTACTGCCTCTTCCTCTCATGGACTTATCTTGTCCTCTATTCATCTTTTCTTCAATCCTAATTGCCATTTGATAACAATCCTCCATACGCTTAGGGTTAGCTAAAACTAACTCATCCTGTATGTTCAATCTCAAACCAGCCAAGTACCTAGCCACCTTTTCTACCTCATTCTCATGATGACCAGATCTCATACTCAACTTATAAAACTCCTCAGTATATGCCTTCACATCCATTTCCTTCTGCCTTAAAAATTGCAGCTTCTTAAACATCTGAATCTCATAATCCCTTGGCAAGAATTTACCTTTGATCCTTGCTACCATCTTATCCCATGAAGTGATCTTTGACTTCCCTTGTTTCCTTCTCTCGGATTGTACATAATCCCACCATACCAAAGCATGACCTCCTAACTTGGTCTTTGCAATCTTTACCTTCTGATCCTCAGCAACATCTTCACATTCAAAGTGATTATCAAGTGCAGCAATCCAATCCAGCAACTCATCTTCATTCAAACTTCCATTATACTTGGAAACATCAACCTTTGCCTTAGGTTTATCACTCTGCACTGCCTTTAACAGTTTTGCAAATTTCTGGTCTTCAGCATCCAGATCTTCAGCTACCTCTTCATACTCTTCAACAACATCTTCATCTTCTTCAGACTCACTATCTTCCACTTCCCTCTTTTTATTCTTTTCCAGGGCTACAAGCCTGGCTTGAAGTGCTTCAGCAAGCTCCTTCATCTTCCTCATCTCTCTGGCATGTTTTTCCTTCATCTCCTGTAATTCCCTTGCAGTACCACTACCTTTCGGAGGCATTTTGTCAACCTCTCACTCCTCTACCTCTGTCCTTTCGGTGACAGGATCAACTCTACCTCTGCCCTTTCAGTGACAGAATCAACACACAACAGCCCAGACCTTTTGCTGAGCTCTGATACCACTATGATGCAGAGGCATCCACGCTATAACCTTGACACATAGCATGGATGTCTGTAACCCTTCATCATCATCATCATATTTCCCTTTACACTGTCAGCATCATCATATTTACTCTGCCGACCGATATCCTCCTGCAGACAAACCTTCGCCCTTTCACCTGTCAGCAGCATCATCATATTCGACTATCGGCAGCATCATCATATTCGGCAAGCGCGAACATCCTCCTGACGTTCACTGTTCACCTTACCGACAACCTCTATCTTCACTATCTTCAGCATCATGATGTTCAACATCATGTTAATCAGCAGGATATAGAACATCCGGTTCCTCCCATATATCCTGATGATGACCCTCAACTCCACGCACCGTCCCTTCGATGCTTACATCACCCTGATATCCTGATGACGATTATCCTGATGACGATGACGTCACATGCAGCTCCTCTAATATCCTGCTGCCCGATATCCTGATGACGAATATCCTGATGACGATGACGTCATATGCAGTTCCTTCAATATCCTGCTGTTGGCCAAACTTAACTTTTTTGGCCCACGATCAACCTGATCTTCTACCTTATGCCGATACGCTCCTCCTCGGCAACACCTGATGATGATCACCCTGATGCTCATTCACTTCATGCAATCGACTGCATCATGCTCATCTTCACTTACTCAGATGTTACCTGAAGCGACTGCAGGATATACATAGAAATATCCTGATGATGTCATTGTAACAAATTTTCCAACCTTAGTGAAATTCGATCCGCCGAACCTCCTGGGATGACCCGATCTACTCTCAGGGTGATCTTCCAAACTCTCACTATCAGCTCGACCTAGCACATACCCATGCTAGGGTTCTCAACATCTCTCAACGGTGATCCTGCACACTTGCATGCGAACAAACAAACTAAATCCTAACCTACTGTACATAACCATTCCACCGATTCAACGAATCAACTGGTGGAATGGATCAGCGGATCCATGAAACCACCAAAACAACAAATCGATTAAACAATAGAGTTCAACAGAGGATGAACACTAACAGGATCTCTTTATTGATTTCAACAGATGCTATTACAATACTTTGTCTCTCTCTCGCAAAGTCTGATCAATGATATGCAATACCAACCGATCCTCATGCATATATAGGATCTCCTGCGAGTACTACCACTCGACTCCAAGTGGCTGGGAAATCTCTCCAGGTGGCTGGGAGATCCAACCGGTCCTATAGCATACAACTGTCCTAAAAAACTAGCTAAAAATAGAAAGTATGGTCAACATGACCTTATTACATGCATTGGTCTTATCAGACCTTCTTGAAAACATTAACAAGACTCAAAACAAACTAACTGCCTCATGGAGGCCAGTTGTCAGGTAGGTGCTCCTGCACCACAACCTCATACCAATTACGTCTTTCACCTTTACCTATCTTATGCCTCTAAACGCATTGCTACCCAACCCCACAACCTCTTTCTATTACTTCACCTACTCCACTAGCTATGCCCCTATCTTCCCCACCATATATCCACCTATTACTACTTCACCTTCCTTATTGACTTATATCTCCCCTCTAATACCCCTCCAAGATAAAGTAAAAGAAAAAGTGTAAGACCTCTCCCCATCCACTTCTAAAAGTAGGCCTAAGAAACTTCCCCAACACTATACCCAACCTACTAACCAACCCATATCTACCCTACCTATTTCCTAATATACCCCTACCAGATGTCCCAGACCTAGTTTGCTTCCAACCCACCCCCTGACAAACCTCAACACAAAGAAAATGATAAGAAATTTTTAAAATAAGGTTTTTCTTCTCCTATCTAGTATCTTTCCTCCCTCCTATTATCCCACAAACTCTTGATATTCCTCCTTCCTATAAACCCATAAACTTACCTAATGTCTATGTGATTTCTAGTTTAGGCATTGTTATGTATACCCACAAACTCTATCTTAGGCATTGTCCTACCTCAATGACTACCAAACAAACAAAAATTTGAGCACAACCCTACCCCACCCTACCACCAACCTAAACTTAAACTAACACCTTCACTCCCTCTCTGACTTCTTAAACCTAAAATTTGATGCTACTATGGTCCCTTCTTTGTTGACCCTTATACCACACAATAGTCACGAATCTTCATCTAATTTGTATATATGCATGCGACTTGTGTGCTTTAGTGTGTTACTTCCATGTTTAGGTGAATGTGTGTATGTTAGGAGCCATGAATTGCATCACTATTATAGTTTTTGTAATTGAATATTGTTGTTTTATTTTTAGATGATGCAGGTTGTGGAAAGACCTCCCAATGTTCATACGACAATGGAGCATGGTGTGTCCTCTACGATTCATAGTTCCATGCCTTTGATGGTGGTATGAGGTAGATTAGTAAATTTCAAATTACATTCATTATTATAGTTGTTTATTTTTGAAAAATCAAATGATTATTGATTTGAAGTTTAATTTCTATTTGGATGGTTTCTATAGGACATGACATTGCCACAACCTAATCCTGGTACTAAAGGGAATGAGGAGACAAATTTTTGGATAGTGGTAAGTAATTATTTTGTTAAATGTTTCATTTTTTATAATGTAATTTCTATATATTAATGTCTATACTTTTTATTGTAACAACTATAGATCCATGAACAACTAAATAGGAGGAGCATCCCTTGAGTTCATAGTAGACCAGCCTCATATGCATCTCCATCCACTTGAAGATCAAAGACTGCTCATGATCTATTCTCTTCACTAGACAGAGGGGAATGACTTTTTATTGTGTTCCTTTGTTGTATGCCTATATGGCATTTGTGGACATGTATTTTGTATTGCATATAGTTGACATTGTATGCCTATATGGCATTCTTGTAGGCCTATATGGCTATTTTGTCTATATGTTATACTTATATTGACAGATATTGATGTATGCCTATATGGATGTTTGGTTAATACAAATAATTTTTGTTGATAATTATGTAATATGAAATGGTGTAGTGTAGATCATTTTTGTATGCCTCTAGGTTTCAAATTTTAATTGTTAAAGAATCCATCCCAATTGATGATAAGAGAGTTTGAGTTTGGGGTTGAAAGTTTTAGTCTCTCAAACTATACATGCCCGAGAAAATAGAGAAATGAAGATTGGTTAAATAGATAAATGGAAAGAAAGATTTTTTGTTCACATCATGATCTACATGCTATTGCAAAATCTTGTATGTTAGCCTTAGTCACTCACACAATGATGTACAACCTCATGCATAAGTCCTTGCATCATGTGCCACCTAAACAATGCCACTTGATCCAACACAAAGTTCATGGTTCCTTGCACCATGCATAATTCACATAG